>CM048746.1:317241692-317556692 GCA_026315105.1 Locusta migratoria
TACATTACCATAACAAGGAAGGAAGGAAATTTTTATTTACACAACATTCCTTATATGTTTTGTTTCGAAGCAAAATTTATATATCGCCATTGTTTTACCTTTCCTTCAGTTCAAGAGTCAAAGTATTATGTTTTAATATTGAGGACAGGATGGTCCCCACGTTCTACCGAAAGATAGGACATGCTTTTAATTTCTGTTGGTTTATTTTGAACAGTTAAATGGCAACATTAACAAGAGAAAAGATTTTAGGTTATAAACGGCAATGGAGCCGTAAGACCTTTCAGGTCAACATTAACATGGAGGCAGAAATACTTATTTTTTTTCTTGAAAGAAGACATTTAGTTATTTAAGAAGACACAGTTCTTCTTTCTGTACGGCTTTGAAGCCACGCCAAGGAAGGCGATTTATGGCGAGCGGAAGGACGGGCTAAAGGGGAGGATGGAGGCAAAAAAAAAAAAAAAAAAAAAAAAAAAGGGACTGAGGCGCTTCAGTCACGGTCTGCACGGCCGCTACGGTCGGGGGTTCGAATCCCCCCTCGGGCATGGATATTTGTGCCGTCCTTAGTTGTAGGTAGTTCATAAGTAGTTTGTAAGTTTAGGGACTGATGACCCCGTAGTTAAGTCCCTTAAGCTTGACAAACATTTAAACATTTGTTATTCGACACCAGCGGCCATCTTGCGGAAACGATGAAAAAGTAGGTGGGGAAATCCCAACTTGCGCAAGTAAGTTGACTCGACCTCAACTTTCATTTTTACTTGCGCAAGTTGCGAATTTGGGTGTTCACACGTACATTTCAATGTGCGCAAGTCAACGTGCGCCAACGATACATGTCCGTGTCAACCCCCCCCCCCCCCCCCCCCCGTTATTGTAACTTACACATTGTCATTTCAAAGCAATGGCGCACTGACGAATGAACAAAAACACATCGTTCTTCGTACGATAAATGATAATCTAGTGTCTACAAATGCCATATTAGCATCAGTTAAGAACGGCCATCAATAGTATGAGATTAAGGACTCCTATTTTGATTCATAGCTGTAGCGTACTGAGCATGGCGTTGGACTAGGACGCTGAAAGTCGGTGGTTCGGAACCCGCCACTACCTAAAAGGGTTTCAGACACTTTTATTAATTAATTTTTTATTATTTAGATTATTATTTTGGTCCAAAATGTTTGCAAAAACTTATAAAACTACAAATCTAAAGTAGGCCGTAAAACACATCAGTGCGATTTTTTCTCTTACATATAAAGGTTTCAGTTTAATCTTTAATGGTTATTTGTTTTTGATCTTGTCTACAATAAAAAGTTTGTAAAAAGTACTCCAAACGTATCATCTACACATTTTCATTCACGACGGTATTATCTTAATTGTTAATGTCAAATAATACAGTACAACAGTCCCAGTGTTTACAAATGTAGTGCTACTACTGTGATCGGTCACACTGGTATTCGTCAAGAAATATTCCGATTGATTCTGAGATTCCAAGCCTCTTATTTTTAAGTAAAGTGGAGGTCGCTGGTGGATCTCGCTATTTGATCAGTTTGTATGACAATTGAATCGTGTCATCGAATAACGCTGTATGGCATATTTTGACATTTCGTAGAATCGCGTGGAATAATGATGTAAATGGCAGTCTGCATCGCCTGCTGTAAAAGTTGACCAGTTTACCGTCTGAGGGCAGCACTAAACAGCGAGGAGACCCACGAAGTTTTCGTGCCTCCGTTGGAACAATGCTGTATGTTACAATAATGGCGGAGTGTAGCAAGGTGACGCTTACCGAAAGCAGTTTGAAACGCGCTAATAACATACGGAAAAGGAAAATTAACATCGCCAAGTGGCAGGATATTAAGAGGAAAAGGCTTCGTGATGTTGGAATGGAATATAAATCACGGCAAGGAAAGATAGTTTTTGGGAAACAAGCTCCAACACAGGTGAGTGGAATAATGCTGTATGGGTTCCGTGATCATCAAATAAAAAAGTTACCGTTGTCTTCTGGTTTTCGTTTGCTCTACAACGGGGCACTGACACTTCAGAAGGAGAAGAGAAAGGATCTGTTGGACCTGATAAAATATATGGATACAAAATACCGGGATTTTTACGAAAACCTACAGTGTGACAGCTGAGTTTGGCTGCCAAATTTGTGTCTCAACTTTAATAGATTCATGTACTACCACTTTTTAAGACCAATGTAATCAGTTTACAATAAATATTTTTTGTATCTTGTAATAATTTTCTTACTTACACTTTTTGGATTCTAGACAACCTTCCCATTAGAGCATAGTACAGAGTGATATGGAATAAAGCTGTATATCCAGTGCTATACAGCGTTTATCCATTTTAAAACTTACTAATTTAAAAAAAAAAAAAAAAAAAAACTATACTTAGTGAAATTTTGGAAAGCACAACCAAGTATTTTTAAAAGTCTGTATGCACAATTAATACGTATCTACTGGTACATTATTATTTTCCATCAATTCTCTGGAATTAAGTTTTTTTCGATTTCCCATAAACAGCAAAATGTGCCATACAGCGTTATTTGATGTGACGATTCAATTGTGTTTTAATCACGAGGGAAAGATAGCGGAGCGACGGGAGTTAAGCTGGACAGAGAGAAGGTGGGTGAGGCGCAGGGGCTAGTCGTCAGCAGAGGAGGGGGGTCGAAAACCACACTGGGAGAGGGGGGGAGGAACTGGTGGCGGCAAAGATGCTGATGGATACGTCGGGAGAGCATGGTTTCCAGGACCTCGCTGAACACGGAGTGAGACTGATGGGAGGACTGGATGAGGTCTGGGATGGGGGCTTGCTGGGTTCGAGGAACATGAGAATACAGGAGGTCTTACAAAGGTTGGGGTAAAAGCAGGTGAAAAGGACGACGTTGTAAAGGGTTGCAAGGACTGCATGGAAGGAGGGGGGAGCAGGCCTGGAGGTGTCGGTAGGTCAGCCGATCATGACCGGGGGTGGTGTTGCGTTTGGTGCGAAGAGTGTCGATTATGTTGTGGGCGGTGATAGGCGTGTTCAGTTCTGAGGGAGAAATGTGATCCAAGTACTGGAAGCTGGCGCGAAGGGGGGGGGGGGAGGTGTCAGTTTGCTCATGGACATTGGGGAAGAGAGAATAGTAAAAACTTAAGATTGTCGGGAATGGAATCAAACTTAGGATTGTCGGGAATGGAAAAGACTTGGGAGAGATAGGAGGCAAATTGTGATTTATCTCTCAACAACACTCGTATTTACCTGACGCTTGCCACTATCATTGCGGCCGGCTGTAGGTTAAAATTATCCCGCAACAGCTTCGCCATTTGGGAGTCCCGTTTATTTTACAAGGTCTTTGTTAATGACAGTGTTTGGGTGCTGGAATGTGGGCTGTATACATCGCATGACACTGAAACTTCCGCAACCGGTGCCCAAGGTGGATTATGATTTATAATATATATATCACTACCGGCCAACAGGTGTAAATATGGCGCTTTAAGCAGGCAGAATATTGTGTGGTTGCAGGAATGGGAGAGGAACGATGAAACACATGATAACCGTGGTTCTGGCTCATTTATTAGAATATGGTCACAAGTTACAACTTGTGTTCAGTATGGTCTTCTGATTCCACAACATGCCGCATCTGTAACACGGCACAGCATATCTGGTATAATGTGGGGGGATATGTCGTCATATGCTGTTATTCAGATCAAGAAGAATCCGAATCCATCCCCAATAGACACGATCCTTCAAATATTCCCATAACCAGAAGCCACAGGGATTTAGGCCAGAGGATCTGGAAGGCCATATGTCTTGAAAGTGCCTAGAGATGGGGCTGATATCACAGAAGGTTTCTCGGAGCACATCTTCCACCTGGTGAGTGATGTGGTGTCGCAGCTTGTATAAAAAAAGTGGTTTGGACACAGTTCCCTACTTGCAAAGCGGGAATTGAATGCGGCAGGAGAAGGTCTTTTTTAATGTGCAGCTGTTACTGCACACTAACGGGCCAGTGAAATGACTCCTCACAGAAAATGAAGAAACTTGTGAAACCACACCACACAGTTACGTAAGTTGAGAGCAGTCGATGTTCCCGCACAACTGGCAGGAGAGTAGAACCTCATATGTGCTAGATCTGTGCTTTCACAGCACTTTGTGGACTAAAATGTGCTTTGTCTGCCCAAAGAGCAACCAATGTTTACAAAGTATTTCTTCCTTCATGGTACCAGTTTTAATACACACTGATCATAGATCACTGTTTGGTTTGACCAGGCGTGGGCAACCTTCATGATCTGCAGGTCGGATTGAAGCTTGTGGGCCACCTCTTGTTATTGAGTAAAGGGGCCAATATAAATTGCATCCTTTAACGCAACACTCCAATTGTGATGATTTATAATAGTTTTCTCGCACTTACATTCTTCTTTGGGTTCGACTGAAATCAAACTTGGGCTGGATTCGGGCCACAGGCTGCCATTTGCCCAGAGATGGGTTGGAGTATAGTCATATGCAGACCACTCATTTCATTTCTGCATATTTTGCAAAGCATTGGTTGGCCGGGAATTACATTATGTGATCAGATTTAAGTCTGAAGGTACATGGTCCAGACAACAAGATGAACATTGGAGTACCTCTCACCCAGATTTGTCGATTTTCTCACATATAGGTGCAGCAAAATTGGGTGAGCATTTCATGAAGGAATTTGGCATCATGAGCTTACATTTTGAGCATTTGTTGTGAATGATGCAAAGCAACCCAACCAAATCTATCTGTTGATTGTGCAATCCAGGTAAGTTATTGGCTAATCCCTCCGGGAACTTTTTTCTTCTTTCTGAAATCCATTTTTTATATTATTTATTTATTGCAAAACCGCCTCAGGGTGTATCAGTTATTTCGATGACATTGTCACAAGTTTACTTGCAGCAGGATTAAAATGCAGTTTGATCAAGTCAAATGATTCCCTAATTCTTCATTATTTATTCATTGTTTGAACTTTGCTAAACAATTTCATAATTATGTTACTGCTGTCACAGCTCAACCTTGCCCCTCCGCATAAACTGCTTCACAAGAACATTCCTATTCAGCGGATACCAACCTGAGTGTGTTCAATCTTGCATTTCACCCCCTGTCTGGTTCCATACTTTCTATCCTGATCAACACCTAATCTTGGCCAGAGATACTTCAAGTACAGGGATGTTCTCACACCATTAAGATGATGGTTTCAAATGTCCTATTGCATATGCATCAGAAACACTTTACTCTGCACAGAATTGATATTCCAAATTTGAGGAGGAAGCTGATATTTTATAGTCTGTGTTCTAAAGAAGTTAATGTGTTTTTTTAAAGGTCCAAGTTCCAACTTTGTTATTGACCACAGACACTTTCTCTTTCTAAACAAAGGCTTCCGCGACCATTGCCATTTTCATTAAAAATGTTCTGGGCATCGGGTGGACCGCATCATCCACATATCAAAACCCACTGTTTCAGCCACTATTGCAAGTGACCTGTTGTGCTTTACTGACACTTTCCTTATGTACAGTTTTTCTGTATGTCACCAAACAAAACAGCACAGCACCTACAATACAGCCTTGGTCATTTGGACTTTTTAAATTCCTTTTCCTCCATTTTGTTTCAACTATGAAATCCAATTACATTTGCAGTATAACATTGCAACATGCAAATGCAGCCCCTTTGTCCCAGTTTCTGATGGAGTCAGACCTTATGTTTGAGTAAAAGGAACTCATCTGCTTAACATGTAGTTATTGAGCTGCAAAGTGTTGGGGAAGTTTTCCCATCACATAGCTTTGGAGCACAGCAGCTGTTCTTCCAACCCAGTCTTAAGTTGTTTATCCTGTACAATATTGTTGCTTGTACAAATGCTTCTGGCCCTTTGTGAATACATTTTAGCCTCCACAACTGTGTGTTTTTGAAGTCACCCTCTTAGTAATTGATGGTTTGACACTTAGGGTAATGATCTTACTAAGTCTTGAGGCTTGATGTGTTTTAAGTTTTTCATCAGAAACAATGGTAGGTCTCTTGGATCAAGCTATTGGCCTGCTGCCACTATTTTTGCACTGGCATCGACAACCACCTTGTTGTCAATTGTTGATGCTTTTTCTAACTATTCCTGTCCTTTGATGTCAGTTAGTGACAATTCAAACTCTCTCAAAGAATAATCTTATGTATTAAAATAGTTTATGAAAACTAAAAATAAACTCAGTTGATCAGGCTGTTCTGTCTGGCTGATTTCCTTAATTTTTATTTTAAATGAAAGGTATTCATCCACAGATTTGCATGCAACTGATAATGCCTCATAATTTTTGTCTAAGAGTATTAATGGTTTCTGCACTCATCAGGGCATAGGCATGTGTTTGCTCCCTCTTTTAATCACCAGTCGAAAGTTGAGGAAGAATGCTGTATCAGTATCTGTAAAGTTCAGGTGGAAAAGTACATCACGAATGACACAATGGATGAAGCCTTGTACCATTTCTCTTGAATTCATACAGATTCATGCTCATGTTTATCAGCTGTGTACTCTACTACACCTGCCCATACTGCCTCACTGATGCCTGTCAGTATCTCCTTCACTGCTGATCAATCCTGGCTTTGTGGTCTAGGTGTGGAAGTTTGGCCATCAACCATAGTGAATTCCAGTGTCAGTCTACAGCTGTTTTGACACTCTGCCATTGTATGGTTTGCTCCAAGGACGAGCTAGTGAGTGCCACCCCATTAAGCTGCATTCTTGCACCATGGCAGGGGTTCATAGAGCACGGCCTCCACCTCCACCTTTTCTTATTATTATCAGTTCAGTTTCTCTGCTTGGAGCTGGTGACTAAAGAATGCTAATAGTCAAGCACAATTTTTTAGTTAATATCAATTCTTAATTTCACAGGTGGTGTACTCACTATCTTTATCAGAGCTTATTTTTTACAGTTTCAGATTGACTTATTTGTGACTTACTCATGAATATTTTCTAATGTACCTTACAGGCTCTGACTTACACTTTAACAAATAGTTTACAGAGAAAAGACTGAAATCATCTAGTATGCATGTAGTATCTGTGTCCATTAAATGTTGTTAGATATAACTCTTTAAACAGTTGACATGTATTATTACATGTACTCTTTTTACTCTTTCTCTCCATTGAAAACAATATCTTTGCTGTCACACATCCTTCAAATATTTCTTCTGCTGAACATAAATTGTTAGGGACATCTCAGTGTCTGATTTTAGACCTCTCAATTAGTACTTTACCTTAAATTTGGACGGAATGTTTACTAGACACAACTATGCAGTCATTCAGTTGCACAGCATTCACAGGTTTCCAGTCATTGCAGGAACATACACAACATCCTTGAAAGTACAAAAATTAATGAGGATAGTTCGCAACTCATTATAAAGACTGCTGTTGAGCTACAAACAACATAAAAGTAAGACCACATACGACTTAGATTTCGGTGACAAACTTAATCAGTAAAAGGACACACGGATGACTCAAACAATCACACAAGCAGAAATAACACTTATCCACACCTGTCATCTCCAGTTGCTGCATTCCGAGTAGTGCTCTGTGGTAAGAGCAACTTGGAGTGGCGATGGGAAGAATGTGGGAATGAGGAAGAAAGGCAAGCAAGGGACTAGATATAACACTGCCATACAGAGCATGTGCCATGGGTGAATAGAGATGCAGCTTAGGAGTGCAGTGGGGAGGATGGAAAGGGTGTGAGGAAGGGGGAAGCAAAACTGTAAGGAGTAGAGAAGGGGAAGGCTGGGCCACATGTGAAAGTAGCCGTGATTTAGCATCTCTGCTGCACAGCTTTTCTTGTCGGATAGTCTACCAACCTGCTGTCAGGTGAATGGCCAAAAGCAGCATCGCCCACCCTGTCACACAGCATAAAACTGAGCACCACCTGCTTGATTTCAGTAGCTGCTTTACAATGTAGGTTCCTCCCTCACTCTCCCCACTACCAGCTTTTCTGAACTTCCCTGATGGAAGTTACCCTTACAGTACATTCTATGGTCACAAAATTTTCCCAGCGTCAACTTCGGTAACCCACTGTTCCCCCACACTCAACAGTTCTTGTTCCCTCTCTTCTACATGTCTTCTAATTCTTGCCTCTTTAATTGCCACATGCACTACATATATTTCCCCCTTTCTTTATTTCTCACTGTTTTGTTTACAACCCACTCCCATCCCTACCTGCCCTCTCCACTGTATTCCTAAGCAGTATCTCTTTCCACGCATAGTACCTACCAGAGCCATTCCATGTCAAATCAACACACCTATTTTACCTCACAATTTTAGATTTTGCTGAAATTTATTATATTTATAGTGGGTGCTGAGACTAAGAAAAATACCAAATTTCAATTATTTATCTCAAACCATTTCTGAAATATGCCAATGTAAACTATTAAAAAACCAGCCAAAAATGTATGAACGGATTTTTTTTAAAAATTGCCCTAGAAGCTGCTCCAATTGAGATAAAGAGCTGGAAAAGGTGTCATGTTGTAGCATCTTGCATGCTCTTTCCAGTGATATACAAAAAACATAGCTTCTAATTAATAACCTTTTTCAAAATACTAATTAATATTTTGATTTAATTTTTTTACAAAAAGTACATAATTAAAAAATTTCAAAATATTTCCATAACTACTTCACACTGTTATAAATCACATGGAAAAATATAAATGTGGGATGATGATGGGTTCATTGCTAAAAAAATTATTCCAGACTATTGTTTTTCACTAACAGCACTAGTTTGACCAAACTGACCTTAAACAAACAGGAATTTCATTAAAATATACTGAAAGGTAAGTAAAAAAGTATTAGAATGTGTGGTTGTATGAATGCTGTAAAATCTGCATGAGAAAGGTGAAAGAGGTATCTGTGCATTGCCAGCAAGTACTGGCACCACGACAAATGTGTAAAAGTAAACTTGAAATACATAAGATTAACATGAGTGGGCATGCCGTTAGTAAGTTCCACCAAAAAAATGAAATGATGGACACTTTAATTTCGAAAGAATAAATAATTGCTGTGTTAAGAGAAGGTTTACTGCAACTCAGTTCAAAATATAACATATTTTGAAGAAATATCAAGAATGCAGTGTGAAATGAGGCACTCAATCGGAAATATCCCCCAACTCTAAGCAAAGTTATTTGCGATTGTTCCTCCCAAAAAAACAAGTAATTACAGCCTCAGAAATATCACTGTCATAAATTTTCGGTACTAGACTGTGATAGTGGTAATATAACCAACACAGATTGGGAAAAAAAAATGAGTTCACCAACACAAAAACTCTCCAAAGGACTCCTTCTATATGTCAGCAGTCACAGAAGAAACCTTCCAACAGGCATTCATGAAAGTGTAAAGCATTCTGTATTTGCAAAAGTTAAAATGTGTGCCGAGTTAAATGCAGTGGTGGAAAACATCAAAGACACAACCCATCTAAAGAAGGGTGTTCATGTTGTGATTATGTGTGGTGGCAACGATGTTTATAAAAATCAAAACAAGACCGCCCTGCAATGTTTTGAAAACATATTGCCTAAACTATAAAATATAAACACTGTCATCACAAATGTGCCAGTGCAATATGGCTGAATGGTCATGTGTTAATTATAGAAGTACATTTCTACAATTCTGAGCTAAGAAACCCATGTGACAAGTTCAACCATGTACAATTGTTAGATCTAAGTAAAATTAACCATGCTGAATGCACAAGTCATGGACTACACTTAAAAACGAAAGGCTAAGCTAGCTTTCCAGATAAGTGAACTGTACATGACAAAATTATTAAGGGGAAGGATCCATTTGCCTTACACTACAATCATAAGGCTTTTTTTTTTTTAAGTTTAAGTAGGGAAATGAAGTACAATGTTACTTCCATTCAAATAAGACAGACCAGTCCTAGGTTTGCAATAATTCTATGATACTTTCACGGACAGATGACAGTAACAAAGGACATTGTGTACCCAACCAGACGAACATAGGACCAAACAACATGATAGAAAATGAGTTTTCCTTGCATATTAATGTACAGTCACTTAAAAATAAACTTACTGACTAGAAGAATGAAATCGTGATGTTCTAGTATTAAATAAACACTGGCTAACTCATGGTGAACTTGGATTTAGTGTACCTTACAAATGTACATTGATTATGTGTAGAAGTAGTTTTCTAAGTTTACTGATGCCAAGTCAGGAAGTAATCGTGGTATCGGTATACCATTCCCCTAGTAATAATTATGAATTATTTATAGAAACTATTGAAAAACTGATGATAATCATCTAATGTGTAAAAATTGCAGAATACTGATATTTGGTGATATTAACATAGTCATTATATATAAAACTAAAAATGCAAAGCAACTATTAGAAAATTTAAGATCAGTAAACTTCTACTGTCTAAATGACAAACCCACAAGTTTTAGATAAAATAATTTCGATTCATGATGGAAATTCTCCTCAGAGATGATAAATTGTTTTTCAAAAAGGATAGATTGACTGGCTAGTACTTGCCTTTGTGCTGTACCTCCGATGATAACTCAAATGAAGAAAAAGAAAAAAAGGGACGAAAAGGACAAGCTTTCGGAACACAGTTCCTTCTTCAGGTGGGAGAGAAGAGAAGAAAAAAGGATGGGAACAGAAGGGAAAGGTAATTCACGACCTAGGTAATGAGGATGGTGTTTGAGGAGTGTGGAAGTCAGAGATACTGCATATTAGTACTGAGCCAACCCAGAGAGGATATATATAACGAAAGAGGAAAGATCAAGCAGCAAAGAGAAGAGAAGTTGAGTGAACTGATATGTGTGTGTGTGTGTGTGTGTGTGTGTGTGTCTCCATCTTTCCCTGTTAATCAAAAACGTTTTAGACAACCCACACCCCACCTACACCCCTCAGCATCATTCAGTTCACTCATACTTTTTGTTTTTAATCTCTTATTGTTTCTGCGATATTTGCAAAACTAACGGCGATTTAGGGATGTCTGTCTGTCCGTCTGTCTGTCTGTTTGTCTGTCCATCCATAATGTGTTCCCTGTATTTAAGACGAACTGTTCAACCGATAAGAACCAAATTTTACAGACATAATTGTAGTCCACCAGAGACCAGAACCTCCCTTCTTCAAATTTTTCGGACAAAAAATACGGTAGTAATACAAAAAAAAGCCGTTTGTTATATAATTGTAATTGCAAATGAACCATTCATTTGACACGAAAATTGAATAACCTAATTGGTAGAGGTGAAAATTCTCTACAACTTCGCTCTGTTATGTGTTTTTTCATATCTTGCATCGTTGCAGGGATATTTGCAAAAATAACGGAGTTTTGACACTCTCCATTGAATTAACGAAAAGCAGCCGTTCGCAGATTTCATGTGACATTCCTCGCCCAGAACTCTCTCTGGCATATGCCATTTTGCGTTGCGTAGTTGATGATTTCCTTATTGTAACTTACACATCATTTCAAAGTAATGGCGCACTGAAGAATTAACAAAGTCATGTCGTTCTTCGTATGATAAATTATAATCTAGTGTCTACAAATGCCATATTAGCCACAGTTAACAACAGCCATCAATAGTATGAGATTAAGGTATGCAACTTCTAGTTGTTAGCCATAGCATAGTGGGCAATGCTTTAGACTGTGACGTTGAAGGTCAGTGGTTTGGAACCCGCCACTACCTAAAATTTTTTTTCCTAAAAGGGTTTCAGACACTATTATTAATTTTTTATTATTTAGATTACTATTTTGGTCCAAAATGTTTGCAAAAACTTATAAAACTACAAATCTAAAGTGGGCCGTAAAACGCGTCATTGCAATTTTTTTCTGCTGTGAAAGAAAGAGCAACTAGAATACTGTGTTGAGCGCTATATCTAATAGGTACTATGTGAATATTAGATGATTTCACTCATTTCTCTATAATCTGTTTGTTAAGGTGTAACTCATAGGGTGCAAGAGTCATAAGAAAATACACATTGGAAAGTGATAAACAGTTCAATATGAAATTGTAAAACATAAGATTTGATAAAGGTGGTGAATTATACCATCTGTGAAATTAAGAACCAGTGTAAAGCAAAGGAATTGTGCTATGTTCATAGTGTTGGAAGGAAATAAATTAACTTGTCTTTAGCTAAATGATAAAATTAGAGTAGGAAAACCGAGATAGGCCTAGCATGGCACTCCTACAGAGAATTACTACTCTGTTTTGGATTTTTAACTAGATAGTTTTTTTTTCCTTTCTTATTTTTCCCACTTTTGGAGTGAGTATACACAAATAAAACCAAATGTCAATCTTTTTGTTTGAGATTAGTGCAAATGTTTTGAATAGCCAATGTAACTTATAGAGTAGAAATTAAATGCTTATATTAAAACAGCATTCTCAAGATTTATTTACAAGTATTATTTATATGTTACTGCTGCTATAATTCTGAAATACTTGCAATTGTACCAAAAATTTTTGCCTGTTTGTTAATGACGAGGGGGAAAATACAGCAGGGATATAGACCAGATGGTAGGCAAGTCTTCTGTGGATAAATGAACATAGATAGGATTTTCATTTCATCATGCAAATACCTCTTATCCAATCATATTACCATTTCCTTAATTTAGTGTCTGACAGATATATCTACTTGTCACTTTACCTTTCCAGTGATAATGTTTCTTTTTTCCTTTCAGTTTTATGTTACGAGTGAATCATTGCTGCAATGGCAAATTACAAAGTTTTAGATAACTCAATACAAAAAATTCTAAAAGAATCTGTGTCTTTGGATGATCAACAGAAGAAACAATATAATGCAAAATTGCAAGAGGTATTGTATCATACATTTTCTAACAGTTACAAGTTGTTTAATTTATTCCTTAGAATTTTAAGTTCTTACCACTTAGTATTCAAATACACCAAGTAAATGACTTGTGTAAAAATTTATGTGATTACAAATATAAATTATAAGTGA
Organism: Locusta migratoria; assembly: GCA_026315105.1. Classification (NCBI taxonomy): domain Eukaryota; kingdom Metazoa; phylum Arthropoda; class Insecta; order Orthoptera; family Acrididae; genus Locusta; species Locusta migratoria. The sequence continues at coordinate 317,254,605 of CM048746.1, forward strand.
TAAATATTTCAGTTAGCTTTATTTATCATTGTCTCAGCATCTTCATGTTTTCTTTTTATGTAGCAATTACCTTCTTCATGTAGACATAACAAAGTTATTAGCAAGAATGATGGTATATAGAGGGGCGGGTTGGGGGCAGAGATAAGTCATGGATTTGAAGACAAAGAGTCAATAGCTTTGGTCCTCTGCGACCTTAGTAAGGCATTTGACTGCATCCCACATAAGACTTTACTCAACAAACTAAAATCATATGGTATTGGAGTAACTGCCGTACAAACTCTTGAGTCATACTTAATGAACAGACGGCAGATCGTATCAGTGCAGGGAGCAGTCTCAATTGAAAATAATGTAAAACACGGAGTGCCGCAGGGATTGGTCATAGGGCCCATCTTGTTTCTTATATTTGTAAATGACCTAGGCTCCAATGGACACACACTGCAGTTTGCAGATATTCTGTTCAGTGAAACCAAAGCCTGGTTTGAAATGAACAGAATGAAAATAAATAAAGAGAAAACACAGAGGATTATATGTAGTCTCAGTGTTACTGGAGTACTTGGTGACACAGCAGCCGTTAAACTACTGGGTTACTTCATCGACACCAAGTTAACCTGGCAACAACACACTAAACATGTGTGGTCCTAACTTCCATGGACCCTTTACCTCTTGAGAAAACTAAAAAAATATAATCTCAGAACAGTACTTGCTTATTGTATACTATGCAATGTTCCACAGCTACATCAGTTATGGGCTGCTGCTATCGGGCCACTCTGCTGGCTGTAAGGATGTGCTCTTACTGCAAAAGAAAGCTATGAGGATCATTACCTCAAGCAAAAAAAACTGACCACTGCAAACCTATTTTTTCTAGATTGGGTGTGCTCACTGTGTTCAGCCAGTATATATTTAACTGCCTCATGTACATAAAGATAAACCAAGAGACCTGCACGAAGAGGAGTGACATCCACCAACACTGCACGCGTAGTAAAGACAGTCTAGACAGACCAAGATGTCATTTAACAAAGACACAAAGCAGCTTCCCAATGATAGCTGTAAAATTATTTAACAGACTACCAAAGGAAATACAATTATTACCACTGGAGCAATTTAGAAAAACTATCCTATGTAAATTAAAAGAGAAACTGATGTACAGCATTGAACAATTTTTTCCCAGCGATATCACAGTGACTACCTGACTTTTAACTTGATGTCAAGAATAGACTATTTATTTTTTGTTTGTTCTTGTATTAATATTATTGTGCAGTTATTGTTAAGTGCGTATTATGCTCAATTTATGTTAAAATATGTGTAATCTGATCACAGTTATTAGATTGATTTTATTGTGATGTAAATATTGTAATTTTGACACTGTCTGTCCAGCCATGGCTGGTGAATGACAAAGATTTGGTAATAAATTAGTAATTATGTGATGGGATGAAGGATTTTACAATAGCACAGTATCAGCTTTCATGAAGTATCTCACATGTTTGTGTGATGCCCCTTCACATGCATATACCTTTGTACTGTGGAAATACGTTTATGGAAGTCTAAAAATATAAATATATATATAAATATAAATAAATATATAAAGGTTACTCACCAGGCGAAGGAGCACAGGTTTGACAGCATCACAAATAAATAAATGAATACACACACACACACACACACACACACACACACACACACACACACACAAATGCAAGCTTTCGCAGCCTAGCTGCTTCGTCAGGCAGAAGGGAAGGAGAGGGAAAAGGAAATGATTGGGTGTGTGTGCATTTGTTTACCCTCCTTTTTTTCTCCCAAGGTAAGTCTTTCCTCTCCCGGGATTGGAATGGCTCCTTACCCCCTTCCTTAAAACCCTCATCATTTCCTTTTCCCTCTCCTTCCCTTCTGCCTGAAGAAGCAGCTAGGCTGCGAAAGCTTGCGTTTGTGTGTGTGTGTATTCATTTATTTATTTGTGATGCTGTCATACACACCCACACCCACGCACTCACACAGACAGACACAAGCACACCCAGGCAGACATACTGTAGAAAGCCATACTGTAGCTTTCTACAGTATGTCTGCCTGGGTGTGCTTGTGTCTGTCTGTGTGAGTGAGTGGGTGTGTGTGTGCGTTTGTTTGCCCTCCGTTTTTTCCCCCAGGGTGGGTCTTTCCTCTCCCGGGATTGGGGTGGCTCCTTGCCCCCTTCCTTAGAACCCTCATCATTTCCTTTTCCCTCTCCTTCCCTTCTGCCTGATGAAGCAGCTAGGCTGCAAAAGCTAGCGTTTGTGTGTGTGTGTGTAAGTGTGTGTGTGTGTGTGTGTGTGATTCATTTATTTATTTGTGATGCTGTTACACCTGTGCTCCTTCGCCTGGTGAGTAATCTTCGTCTATTTTTTATATTTAATTTTTCCTGCTAGGAATTTTTCGTATACAGTTCGTATACAGTTCTACAGTATGTCTGCCTAAGTGTACTTGTGTCTGTGTAAATGTGTGGGTGTATGTGCATTTATTTACCTTCCATTTTTTCCCCCAAGGTAAGTCTTTCCTGTCCCGGGATTGGAATGGCTCCTTACCCCCTTCCTTAAAACCCTCATCATTTCCTTTTCCCTCTCCTTCCCTTCTGCCTGATGAAGCAGCTAGGCTGCGAAAGCTAGCATTTTTGTGTGTGTGTGTGTCTGTGTGTTTATTTGTTGCTATTACTGCCTGTGCTCCTTCGCCTGGTAAGTGTATTTCATCTATTTTTTACGTATATATATATATATATATATATATATATATATATATATATATATATATATATATATATATAAAAAATCGACGAAGATTACTCACCAGGCGAAGGAGCACAGGTGTGACAGCATCACAAATAAATAAATGAATACACACACACACACAATCGCAAGCTTTCGCAACCCAGTTGCGTCTTCAGGCAGTTGGGAAGGAGAGGGAAAAGGAAATGATGAGGGTTTTAAGGAAGGGGGTAAGGAGCCATTCCAATCCCGGGAGAGGAAAGACTTACCTTGGGGGAAAAAATGGAGGGTAAACAAATGCACACATGCCCACACATTCACACAGACACAAGTACACCTAGGCAGACATACTCACACACACACACACACACACACACACACACACACACACTAAAATAAGGTTTTAGGTTTAGTCCTTGCATGATAAAATTGATTTCACTTTCCCATTTACGATTAAAAAAAGCAGGAAATATACAAACAATTTTCTATATTTTTTCTGTATGTGTTAATTTTGTGATGTAGCATACATTAATAATAGAAGAAAACTTTCCTGGTGGGATAAACAAATAATAATTAAAAAAAAACCGATGACTTACCTAAAGGACCGGCTCATCGATAGACATAAATAAAATCACACACAAACACACATACAAGCTTTCGCAACCGTTTGTCGCTTCTTCAGGAGAAGAGGAGGAGGAGAAAGGGAAGGATATGGGTTTTAAGGAAGTGGAAAAGGTAAAAAGGGATTGGAATGACTCCTTTTCCACTTCCTTAAAACCCATATCCTTCCCTTTCTCCTCCCCTTTTGGAATGACTCCTTTTCCACTTCCTTAAAACCCATATCCTTCCCTTTCTCCTCCCCTTTTGGAATGACTCCTTTTCCACTTCCTTAAAACCCATATCCTTCCCTTTCTCCTCCCCTTTTTTCCTCTTATCCTGAAGAAGCGACAAACGGTTGCGAAAGCTTGTATGTGTGTTTGTGTGTGATTTTATTTATGTCTATCGATGAGCCGGTCCTTTAGGTAAGTCATCCATTTTTTTTTATATTTATACATTAATAATATGTACTTATATTGGTAAAATGTCTTAAAGATCAAACAAAACTTTGAAAATTCATGGAATAAAAATATTTACACAAGAAGATAATTACTGAGTTGTCATAGCAATACAACTTACATTAACACGGGTTTATTTTGTGAATTTGCAATATATAGTTAAAAGAAACAACTAGACATCTTCAAACATGTAACATGCAAAGTGAGAAAGCTGATTTTCAAAATATAGTGTATTCATAATATTACTCAGGTTAGCAACAACTCAGATGTCAAATGGAAATGTAATGAAGTTGCTTTTACTGGTCTGGCAAATATATTTATACTCCTGTTGTACTGAAACATTCTTTTACTTTTTTATATTGAAACTATAAATCTGACACAATTAACACATATTTAATATTCCCCCTCAGCACCTCCCCTTTTTGCTCCCTCATCTTCAACCTGTACTGCATTCGAGGCTGCATCTCACTTTCTCAATGTCAGTGACTTTACACTCCACCATGGGTCACAACAAAACATTTGATCCCCTCTTTTATCCTCCATCCTTTCCACTTTCTTCCCATCCTATCCTATCCCAAACCCACCCTGCTCCCTGTTCACTGTTAAAATGTGAGTTCGGCCATAGTTGTCAGAGACAGCAATCGTGTGTGCATGAGTTGTGTTTGAGTGAATGTGTGTATCCTCTTTTTCTGTTGAAGGCTGTGGCCAAAAATTTAAGTTGTGTGATTGTGATTGTATTTTCTATGTGACTGTTTGTGGCTCAGCAATTGTTTTTATGGTAGGTTGTTACCCATCCTCAATTTATTAATGAAAAATGTGTATTTGCAGCTTTTTGATATCTTGGAAAGAGAAATGAAGAAACAAGAGGTTTTCAAAGCACTTTTTCGACAAAAGCAGTATGTAGGAAGCTACTTCGAAAATCTGAAAATTGATGAACCAGATGAATTTGATATTGATTTTGAACTAGTTATTCCATCATACATTGGTGAGTTAAAGGTAAGAGGTGTAATACTGGAGAAAAGGTATGACTTTATAAATGTTAATGTTTATTTCATTTTTGTTCTAAACTAGTTGAAAACCCATGTTACCCAGGTATTTATTTATCCAAGCCTTAAGTTAGTACATCTCCTATCCCTTCTCTCTCTCTCTCTGTCCATCCTTTTTATTTATTTTTATTTATTTATTAACATGTTATATTTATTGTAGAATATATAAGATATAAGGCTATTTTGCATAATATACAAAATTATAACTGCAATTTCCATACAAAGGAAGCTAGTCATCAAAGTACAAATGTTATGTAACATTCATACATTCATTTGATTGAAAACCCTACCATAAGCAAAATTTCTTATTACTTGTTGAGGAACTAATATGAATAAATTCTTTGGTGCATCCACCACTGAGCAGACAACATGAACATGTCCATGTGAGAAACATGGAGATATCAAATCCACTTCACAGTATTTAATAGATTGCCCTGTGATTTATTAATCGTAATTTTTTATCCATTGGAATATATATGATCCTGTATTCCTGTGGTTTTCATCGAGAAAATAAAGGTTTGAAATTATGTATAAAGTTTGTTGCAAGGTTCTAAGTACTGGCATTCTCTTACAGTGCATGAATAAAGACCTGTTGCATGATGTGACAGTTTTTTGCAACTCCTGTTGTGTATGACATATCTTGTGCACCGTGTATCGTATGTGGTTTTTACCACTATAGCAATTGTTATCTCACAATAAGGAGTATGTGCACCAAATTTGGTTGAAATTGGTGTAGTGGCTTGGGAAGCAATGTGCATCATTGTTGCATGATGCAGCAGTTTTTCGCACATCTCATTGTTTATGTCATCATATCTCTTGAATAATGTGTTGTACAAGATCCTTACACTTATGGGGACCATCCCCTTCATTTGAAGATCAAGTGTGCAAAATTTCATAAAGTAGAATTGTATGAAAAACATGCTAATGAACCCTCTCTCTCACTCTCTTTAATGATACACGGTACATCAAAAGGTAGTTAAGTACTTCCCTTGGATTGTTGGAGAAATTTTACTTTCGTATCTTCCTTGTTGTGTGCAGAAAAAAATATTTAAATTGTTGGCCTTCAGCATTTATACATTCTGAATATCCATTACAAAGAAACCCATTGCTAACATTAAAGTGTACAATGGAATTTTTGCTTACATTGCTTCAATCTCATCCTAATTTATTTTCATATTATGTGGTTTTACTTCTTCATTTTATTTGGACCAAAAGGTGGTGAAAAAAATAAATAAAAATGATGTTAGGTATGAGGAGTGTGCAGGAACTTTGATCATGGGATGTATCCTATGCACTAGTTTCATACATTTTTACCAGATAGTATTGCACATTCCTCCTCTTTAGTGCAACATGAACCAATTTTGTTTATAATATAACATCTAATGACTGCTGTTGTCTTCAGTTTGAAGGAAGACTTGTTAAAGTTTTCTACAATTATCTACAAATTGACAATTACTTGATACCTTAGGATGTTTCGTGTCTACTTATCCCTTCACATATTCAGGGAGTGTCACAAATTTCTTCATTTCAAGACTGATTTTTTCATCAAATCTTCAGCATATTTCTAAAACACAACATTCCTGCAGTATCCAAACTTTATTCACCTATACTAGTGTTTTTCAACCTGTGAGTCTAGATCCCCAGGGTGGTCGCCGTCATAGGAATAGGTACTTCCACCACAAAATAACCAGGATTTCAGTAATACAAGAACATATGCATAAGTGAAGTATGTTTAATGTTAAAATTACAGTGTTATTTGTGCAACATTCATTATGAATTGGTCACATATTGTTTTATAATGTGGTGTGTTAATGATTAAGTGTAAAGTCTGAAAATTGTTTTCAGGAACTAGTTAATAGGTACAAGAATGCCATACAATAAATAATTATGAAAAATAAACATATACTTCTTTACAAATTGTTTACACAGTGGATCCTTTCTAAATTAGCATAATTTGCTTCTGAGTCTTACCTGAAATACAAAACACTCATTGAACAAGATATATTTTTATGTAGGAATTCATGTAAAAATATTGTGTGTTCCATTTCGAAAAAATACCCAAAAAACTTCGTCCAATGATTTAAAAGAGCTGAAACCAAAGAAAGAAGATTAAATTTGTTTCCTTTGAGAATTTGATTCCTTTGAGATAGTTTTGTTACGGTTAATGAGGAAAGGGATTGCCAGAATATTTTTCTTTGGAAGTGGTCACAGGAATATTTTTACTTGAAAGGGGGTCGCATATTCTTAAAGGTTGAAAAACACTGGCATATGCTGTTTATCATCCATATTTTTCTGTTACGTAATACCACATTTTGAACCAATATTTTCAGAAAATATATTGTTTTTCTTAAATTTGATTCCAGTGCTGATAAATTTCTCTTTTTCAGAAGTACTTTCTTCCTATTCACAGCCTGCATTTTAGTTTTTGTTGTTTTCTTGGTGCTCTCCTAGTAACAGCTTTTCCTGATATTATCCATTCTTTTCAACTGACTTTTAACATCTTTAGCCATTTCTGACAAAGTAGGAAGTCAGCCGCAAATAATTTATGTTTTATCTCTTTGAACTTTTTGTTCTCTTTACAAGTATATCTCTGGTTTTCTTTTCTGCATGCTTGACGAGTAGATTGAAGAACTTGTGGCTAGGCTGCAGTTGTGTTACTCTCTTTTCAACTACTGCCTCCTTTAATGTCCTTTGCTTCATAAATATGCAGTCAGTTTCTCTGATGGGGTGTTGTTGGTAAGGGCATTTGGCTACTAACATTGTTAATTTATCTTATTTATCTTCAACATGCCAATTCTGTGAATACTCGGGATAAGATCACAAAAAAGGAGGAAGCAACACACACACACACACACACACACGCACACACGCACACACGCACACACGCACACACACACGCGCGCGCGCACGCAAAATCAATGCATATCAGAATTACACATTAGCTTTGTGCCACTGATATGGCAATGTTTGACTAACTTAAAGTTTGTACTATCTCATCAGCATTTCAGTTCTTGGTAAGGGAATATGAACTTATTTGCTTGCCTTCATTGTGGATTTCATAACACTACCTCAAAAAGTAGCTCAGAAATGCTGATTTTCACTTGATTTGTGTAGTCTACATAAGCATTTCATCTGTTTATGCTAGCATATACTATTACATTTCATTCTTCAGTAACCAGAAAATGCTAATGGTAACCATCACTTTTTTATATTCTACAACTGTTGCTATCTACTACTCTTTTCAATCTCATAAATAACGTAATAAATGCTGTGTACAATCATATAAAATATCATGGATTTCGTATTGCCTGTAATATGGTAACAACATGATTCTCCATCAAAACCTGATCTTAATTATACAGTGTGTCCCATTTCTCTTGACCACTCAAAATATCTCTGGAACAACAACAGCTATTGTAAAACGACTTTCACTGGTATCATTGTAAGGCAGGGCCTCATGAATTTGAATGTTTTGAAACATTCTAAAATGAAAACACATTTTTTTTTAACACAAACCAGTGTGTTTTTCAAATGGACACACTATTTTATTTCATCAGCTATATATAGCATGACCAACCATATAAACACTGGCATTAATTGTGCTGCAATATGCCAATTACATCCAGAGATATTGCAAAGAGAAGTTGGCATTTGAAATATGCAAAACGCATATCTAGTGCACATCCTGAGGATTATGGGGTTCTCACCTGAGTCTCAGGATGTGCACTAGCTGTGTGTTTCATGTATTTGAAACATCAAACTGGCTTTGCAATATTTCATAATTTAATTGGCATATTGCGATGCAATCAACACCATTGTTTATGTGATTTGTTGTACTATAGATTACTGATGAAATAATATAGGTCGCCATTTAAAAACACACAGGTTTGTGTTAAAAACACACATGGTTTTTTGTATAGTGTAGATAGTTAGGTTATCCGTCTATGCAACTGATTAATAACAAATTTTATTGCCATACGCATTTCGCCTTTATTTGGAAGACATCATCAGCGGCCTGTAATATATACATGGTAATGTTTTACAATATTTCATATTTAAGTTCCTTGGTATTATAGGTTATAAACAGTTCTAAAATACTAAGAAATGTAAATACAAAATATTGTAAAACATTATCATGTATATATTACAGGCCACTGCTGATGCCTCCCAAATAAAGGCAAATTGCATATGGCAATAAAATCTATTATTAATCAGTTGCATAGACGGATAACCTAAATATCTACATTATAATATAATACAGCAACTGTGGGAAAAACAGGACAAAAACAGACTAACAGTGTTCCAAAATGTTTACATTCATGAGCCCCTGCCTTACATTGACACTGGTGAAAGTCATTTTACAACAGCTCTTGTTGTTCCAGAGATATTTTGGATGGTCAAGATAAACGAGATACCATGTGTAAGAGGTCTACTTATATAGACTGAATTTCTTTTAGTAAATTTTTATTGAATAACAGAGATATCTAACATGAATAAAAATATTTCCAGAATTGTATGGTAAGTGGCATTCTACAAAATTTAATTTTAGGTCCATTTCTGATTAGAGAATACATATGTATTTCCTTTCTCATGATAGAAATTTGCTAGTTATAGCTATCACATCAGACTGTGGAGGATATCATACCGAATGACGATCTCCCTCCCTATCCCCTCTCTCTGCCTCCATAATCACCTTCTCTCTCCCCTCTCTCTCCCTCCCCTACCACCTCTCTCCCACCCCCTCACCAACGCTTACTCCCCTCTCCCCCTTTCTCCCCTCTCCCCCCTCTTTCTCCCCTCCCTACCTCTTTCTTCCTTTCGCCCTTTTCCCCCTCTCATCCGCATCTCTTATCTCTCACCCTCCCCCCTCTCTCCTCCTTTTCCCCCTCTCTGCCAATCTCTTCCCCCTATCTCCCCCATTTCCCCCCATCTCCCCCATCTCCTCCATCTCCTCCATCTCCCCCATCTCCCCCATCTCCCCCATCTCCCCCATCTCCCCCATCTCCCCCATCTCCCCCATCTCCCCCATCTCCCCCATCTCCCCCATCTCCCCCATCTCCCCCATCTCCCCCATCTCCCCCATCTCCCCCATTTCCCCCCATCTCCCCCATTTCCCCCCATCTCCCCCATTTCCCCCATCTCCCCCATTTCCCCCCATCTCCCCCATTTCCCCCCATCTCCCCCATTTCCCCCCATCTCCCCCATTTCCCCCATTTCCCCCATTTCCCCCATTTCCCCCCATCTCCCCAATTTGCCCCATCTCCCCAATTTGCCCCCATCTCCCCAATTTGCCCCCATCTCCCCAATTTGCCCCCATCTCCCCAATTTGCCCCCATCTCCCCCATTTCCCCCCATCTCCCCAATTTGCCCCCATCTCCCCAATTTGCCCAGATCTCCCCAATTTGCCCAGATCTCCCCCATTTTCCCAGATCTCCCCCATTTTCCCAGATCTCCCCCATTTTCCCAGATCTCCCCCATTTTCCCAGATCTCCCCCATTTCCCCCCCTCTCCCCCTCTACCTCCCTTCCTCTCTCCCCTTTCCCCTCCCCTTTCCCCCCCCCCTTCCCCCTCTCTTCCCCCTCTCTTCCCCCTCTCTTCCCCCTTCCCCCTCTCTTCCCCCTTCTCCCTCTCTTCCCCCTCTCTTCCCCCTTCCACGTCTCTTCCCCCTTCCCCATCTGTTCCCTGTCTCTTCCCCCTTCCCCCTCTGTTCCCCGTCTCTTCCCCCTTCCCCCTCTGTTCCCCGTCTCTTCCCCCCTTCCCCCTCTGTTCCCCGTCTCTTCCCCCTTCCCCCTCTGTTCCCCGTCTCTTCCCCCTTCCCCCTCTGTTCCCCGTCTCTTCCCCCTTCCCCCTCTGTTCCCCGTCTCTTCCCCCTTCCCCCTCTGTTCCCCGTCTCTTCCCCCTTCCCCCTCTGTTCCCCGTCTCTTCCCCCTTCCCCCTCTGTTCCCCGTCTCTTCCCCCTTCCCCCTCTGTTCCCCGTCTCTTCCCCCTTCCCCCTCTGTTCCCCGTCTCTTCCCCCTTCCCCCTCTGTTCCCCGTCTCTTCCCCCTTCCCCCTCTGTTCCCCGTCTCTTCCCCCTTCCCCCTCTGTTCCCCGTCTCTTCCCCCTTCCCCCTCTGTTCCCCGTCTCTTCCCCCTTCCCCCTCTGTTCCCCGTCTCTTCCCCCCTTCCCCCTCTGTTCCCCGTCTCTTCCCCCTTCCCCCTCTGTTCCCCGTCTCTTCCCCCTTCCCCCTCTCTTCCCCCTTCTCCCTCTCTTCCCCCTCTCTTCCCCCTTCCACGTCTCTTCCCCCTTCCCCATCTGTTCCCTGTCTCTTCCCCCTTCCCCCTCTGTTCCCCGTCTCTTCCCCCTTCCCCCTCTGTTCCCCGTCTCTTCCCCCTTCCCCCTCTGTTCCCCGTCTCTTCCCCCTTCCCCCTCTGTTCCCCGTCTCTTCCCCCTTCCCCCTCTGTTCCCCGTCTCTTCCCCCTTCCCCCTCTGTTCCCCGTCTCTTCCCCCTTCCCCCTCTGTTCCCCGTCTCTTTCCCCTTCCCCCTCTGTTCCCCGTCTCTTCCCCCTTCCCCCTCTGTTCCCCGTCTCTTCCCCCTTCCCCCTCTGTTCCCCGTCTCTTCCCCCTTCCCCCTCTGTTCCCCGTCTCTTCCCCCTTCCCCCTCTGTTCCCCGTCTCTTCCCCCTTCCCCCTCTGTTCCCCGTCTCTTCCCCCTTCCCCCTCTGTTCCCCGTCTCTTCCCCCTTCCCCCTCTGTTCCCCGTCTCTTCCCCCTTCCCCCTCTGTTCCCCGTCTCTTCCCCCTTCCCCCTCTGTTCCCCGTCTCTTCCCCCTTCCCCCTCTGTTCCCCGTCTCTTCCCCCTTCCCCCTCTGTTCCCCGTCTCTTCCCCCTTCCCCCTCTGTTCCCCGTCTCTTCCCCCTTCCCCCTCTGTTCCCCGTCTCTTCCCCCTTCCCCCTCTGTTCCCCGTCTCTTCCCCCTTCCCCCTCTCTTCCCCGTCTCTTCCCCCTTCCCCCTCTGTTCCCCGTCTCTTCCCCCTCTCACCCCATCTCTCTCATTCATTTCTCCCATGTCTTTGTCCCTCCCCCCTGCACACTATGTCTACTTCTCTATCAATCCATCTGACTGTATATTTATCTCACCTTCCCTCCCACCCCCTCTTCCTCTCTGCTATAAAACTGACAATTAGCTGATAATATCTGACAAAACTGCTGCCAACAGGTGTACGCAAAGGCGTATATAATCACCAGCAGGTGTCAAAAAGACACACTATTTGCAGCACATGATCTGGAGATACAAAGCAGTCATTTGTGAATAGGAGCCTATCACAACGTGGTTGGCCTTTCTGTTGGTCAGTTGGGGGAAATACATTTTTAACAGCTGCCTTATTCTGGTTTGTGATATATAAGCTTAGGTACAGTCATCTACATTCTGATACAGAAAAAAGAAGCCGTGTTTACAATAGTACAAATAAAAGAACTCAAAATTCTAGAAAACATGCGAATGTTGCCAAGTACAAGTATTTCTGACCGGCATTGACAGAAATGGGATGTCATGTCGGCTCATAATTCAAGAAAATTTTGCAAAACAGGCTATTCTCTAAAGATTGAATTTACATTACATCCATCCAAATCAAAAATGTGTTTTTCCAATAAGATTGTTTTCATTTTTTCAGTAAAATTGTTTGCATTACTTACAGTAAAGTTGTTTGCATTATTTCTAGGTTTGTGCCAGCCCACATCCTGGTTATTGTCAGCTAAAGCTAAATCCAGCTACAGCATCAAGTAATGGGTAAGAAAAGAGCAATTTTGCTTGAAAGACGAATAGAGTTTTATTGACCCTGGTCTAACTGAGTACATTGCATAGCTTTGTGTGTTCACAGTTCTTATGAAACTTAAAAGTTTGATTAATCTATGCCCAACTTTAAAAACCAAGTTGAACGGCTTCATTGTAGTGCATTCCTTGTGTTCATTGTTAGAAGTTCAGAGCCTTGTTCCTGAAACAGCAATGTAATGTATCTATTATTGTAAATACATTTATTTTTATTAGCTTTTATGGTTTTTTTGTAATTTTATTCCTCTGTTTTCAAATTTTGATATTGTCGCGTTGAAATGAAAGCAGGTTTGACTTTGAAGATAACTTTCCTGACGGTCCAATCTTCCGTACAGGGGTAAAAATACATACCAGATCTCCTGGGCTGACGGTCCTTCTCCTGGGTGTCCAGTGTCTGTATGCGAGCCAGCTGTCTTGCTTCTTCGACCCTGGTGATAAGCTGTTTAACATAGTCATCCTGAGTGTCGTCCGGTTGGAACGGGAACAGCGTATCCATTGTCGTCTCAGCTTCACGGCCATGGAGCAGGAAAAACGGCATGAAGCCTGTGGTGTCTTGTCTTGCGGTATTGTGAGCAAATGTCATGACTGGCAGAATTGTATCCCAATCCTTCTGCTCAACATCGATGTACATCGACAGCATATTGGTGAACGTCTTGTTAAAACGTTCCGTAAAACCATTTGTCCGAGGATGGTATGCAGTTGTCATCCTGTGTACAATGTCGCAACATGACATTACCTCTGATACTAGTTTTGACTGGAATACTTTTCCACGATCAGATATCATCACATGTGGTTCTCCATGCTTCAAAATAATGTCTTCGACAAAGAATTTTGTGATCTCTGGAGCTTCTGCAGTCGGCACAGGTTTGGTGACAGCGTAGCGTGTGAGGTAGTCAGTGCAGTCAGTGAAGACTATTATCCATCGGTTACCGGTTTTCGACTTCGGGAGCCGCACTAAAAGATTGATCCCAACTTGGTGGAATGGAGCTGCTACCGGCGGAATCGGTACGAGATGCCCTGGAGGTAATTGCGGCACATGCTTCCGTCGCTGGCACTCTTTACAGTGACTCACATAGTGCTTGACAGATCGGTAGAGACCTTTCCAGTAATACCTGCGTCTGATTCTGTCTAGGGTCTTCACGAATCCCAGATGACGGGATATTGGAGCATCGTGGAAATATTTGAGAACAGCTGGCTGGAGATGAGCTGGAATGACCAGTAGCCATTTGGGGCCCAGTGGATCGTAGTTGCTCTTATACAATGTTCCGTTTATAAGTTGGAACTCTCCATTGGTCGGGTCTCCTTTCTCCAAGGCCTCTATCATTTTTAATTGTGCTGGATCTTCACTCTGTCCAGCTGTAATGTCATTTGATTCAGTGAGGGCTGAAATTTCATTCAGGCTGTTGTGTTCCACTAATGGATTTCTCGAAAGGCAGTCGGCAACCTTGTGTTTGCACCCGTTCTTGAATACCACTGTGACATCATCCTCTTGGAGTGTTGGTGCTCATCTTGCTAGTCGACCTGATGGATCCTTCAAGCTAGTCAGCCAACATGAAGAATAGTGGTCTGTCACAATGGTGTATGGTTTACCGAATAAATGCGGCCGGAACTTGATGATAGCCCAGATAACTGCGAGACATTCTTTCTCAGTTGTAGAGTAGTTTATCTTGGACTTTGAGAGTACTCTTGATGCATAGGCTATCACTTTTTCAGCACCTTCCTGAACTTGTACAAGCACTGCACCAATCCCATAACCACTGGCGTCTGTGTGAAGTCCCGTTTCCGCATTCTCATCATACAACGCTAGCACTGGTGTGGACGTTAGAGCTTCCTTAAGTGCCCTTTGTGTCATCCCAGTAAAACTTGGCGTCTCCCTGGAGAAGTTCTTGTAATGGACGTGACTTGTTACAAAATCCTTTTATCAAACGTCGGTAATATGAGCACAGCCCGAGAAAACTTCTCACATCACGAATGTGCTGAGGGGTTGGAAATTTTGTTACTGCTCTCACTTTACCTGGATCAGGACGGACACCATTTCCATGGACTAGGTGCCCCAGGATATTTATCTTTTTGATGACGAAGAGGCACTTCTTTGGATTGAGGCGGAGTCCTGCATCCTGAACACACTTCAACACTGTTGACATGTGACTCAGATGTTCTTCAAATGTTTACGAGAAAACGACAATGTCATCTAAATAGCAAAGACACGTCATCCACTTAAGGTGTCGAAGCAAGTTGTCCATCCATAATCCAAATGGCATTACTTTGAATTCATGGAGACCGTCAGGTGTGATAAAAGCTGTCTTCTCCCTGTCAACTTCGTCAACTTCGATTTGCCAGTAACCTGTCTGCACGTCCATAGTTGAGAAGATGTAGCTCCTTTTAAGCAGTCTAAGGTGTTGTCAATGCGCGGCAGTGGGTAGACATCTTTCTTTGTGATTTTGTTCACCCACCGATAGTCGACACAGAATCGCCAACTACCATCCTTCTTTATAAGCACCATCGGAGATGACCAAGGACTCTCAGAAGGTTGAATAATGTCATCGTGCAACATCTTCTCCACTTCCTCCTTAATTATCTGTCTTTCAACTGGCGACACTCTATACGAATGCTGGCTAATTGATGGATGATCCCCAGTATTGATACGATGACTTATTGTAGACCGTTTCGTCTGCCTTTTCCCCTGCTGAGGTGTGAATGCACCCGAAAATTGACGTAGTATAGCTAACACCCGCTGGCGTTGTTTCTTGGTTAGTCCGGGCCCTGTTGGCAGTTCCACGTTTGTTTCCTTCAGCATGTTGTCTGTCATAACAGCAGAGCATGGGCCTTCGTTGATGACGTTGAGCTCACCGTTCTGGATTGGTTCAGCTGTCCTGATACACATTCCTTTGGGGATAAGTAACGACTGCTCGTGACAATTAGTGATCCAAATCTCTCCTCGACCTCTGGCAATGCTTATGATAGCCGCTGGTATGTAAATTTCTTCGGTATGCCTGATAAACTTTTTACTATCAACAAGCACTTCACAGTTTAATTGCTCACATGTGTTTGTGACTGCAACTCTTCTCATCGTCACATTGGCAACGGCAAATAACTTCCTAGAAAATTCTGTATTACGTGTACCCGTGGGAACAACTTCTGCAATTTGCAGATCAGATCTTCACAGTCAATGATAGCTTGGGATGCCTGAAGGAAGTCCCATCCGAGGATGACATTATGACTACATTCTGTTAACATGACAAATTCAAACGGCTGGGTCCTGTTGTAGATGGTTATTCTTGCGAAAAAAGTTCCTGCTGGCTGGACGTACTTTCTTTTGTGTCCCAGCCTCGTCGCCGCTTTTGCGTCTCGTTTCCGTCGTAGGTGTCGGGGGCCGAGTGGAATGAGACCGACACAGGAATAAAGATAGCACGCTGGTGCAGGTACGGAGGGGAGCAGCCAGAAACTAGAAACACTAGAGTAAATTAGAATGAGATATATATTGAACAGAATTTATACAATACTTAACTTTTACATATCTCAGTACTGCAGAAGGCTGATACATAGTTGAGCTAGAGGTCTACCTAGTGCCTGTCCGATAGCAAAGTCTTTACTGGTGCCTATCTGATTCCGAAGTGCTAACTGGTACCTATCTCAGTCCCAAGTGCACAATGTCGTTCAGTGGTGGCCACGAGCGGAGTTGTGGCAGAGGGCGCTCGTGGCTGACTTGTAAGAATGCCGCGCCGTGCGTGCATGGTGGCGCGCGGCGAAAGTAGGTGGCGCGCACTTTGTACTTGTGCGACACCACACCCCTCCCCCCCAAACCGCCACGCCGTCGTGGCGTAGGGCTGAGGGCGACGGCACTGGGAGGAGGGCCTGGGCGGGGGCGTTACTGGTGGGACGGGCGTCGTAGCTGAGGCTGGGATCGAGACGCTGTCCGCGCCCCGGCATCCGCCTTTCGATCCTCCAGGAAACCCACCGAAACCTGGGGAAGGGCGCACAACCCCGCCCAGAGGGAGCAGGTCATCTTCTTCTGAGGTGCGTGGCCCAAGCTGGGGGGGGGGGGGGGGCGCACGGTCCCGGAGTCCCTCTCGGTGACGCTGTCAAATGAGGCGGCGACGGCGGCGGAGGGGCCGACTGCGTAGGAGGCGCATCGACATCCATCGGGATCTCGTAGCCCGGGGAAGCTGGGCCCGGTGGCGAGCGATGTGGCTGTGCTCCCTGACGGTGAACTGGGTCTGGAATCAAGAAACCGGAGACAGGATCGCGCGGCCTGTGCAGGCGCAATTGGTTTGCGTGGCGCCGCAGCTCTGACCCTGTGGAACTGAGGTCCATTGTCACTGACGATAGTTTCAGGTAAACCTTCGATGCAAAACACTGATGTTAAGGCACTGATTGTACTAGACGCCGTCGTTGAGTTCATGGCAATCACGAAAGGAAACTTGCTGAAAGCGTCTACAACAATTAACCAGCGCGTATTCCAGAAAGGTCCGGCAAAGTCAATATGTAAACGTTGCCATGGTCCCTTGGGGCGTGGCCAGTCTGAGAAACGCTGTGGAGGAGCCACCTGATGCTCCGCACAAACTGTACACTGTGATGTCATGCTCTCTATCTGAGCGTCCATACCAACCCAGGTACAATGACGTCTGGCCAATTGCTTTGTCCTAACAATGCCCCAATGTCCTTGATGCAGGAGGCGTAACACTTCTCGTTGTAGGGAACGAGGAACAATCACTCTTGCTTGGTCGTTGTCGGTATGCAACAACAGTACACCCTGACTTAAAGATAATGCATGATGTTGTGCAAAATAACGTCGAACCAGAGGCTGATCAATGTCTTTGGCTCTGGCAGGCCAACCAAAGCGAACAAAACGTGCTACCACACTTAGGTCTGCATCCGCAGCTGTTTCCTGTGCAACCTGACGAGAGTTCAAAGGGAAATCTGCGACAGCGGAAGCATCTCTGGAGTCTATCTGACAACATGCCATTTCTGAAGAATCAAACGACCATCCTGGCCAACCGGAAATCGGGAAAGTGTGTCCGCATTGGCGTGTTTAGAGGTAGGTCGGTACAAAATCTCATACTGATAATTAGACAATATCAAGGACCATCTCTGAAGCTTTTGTGCCGTTATGGCGGAATTGGCTTTGTAGGTGAGAACAACGACGTAAGAGGCTTGTGGTCTGTCAACAAATAGAATTTTCTGCCATAGAGATAATGATGAAACTTTGTGACGCCGTAAATGATTGCTAAGGCCTCCTTTTCTATCTGACTGTAATTCTGTTGCGTTGGCGTCAGTAGCTTGGATGCAAAGGCAATAGGACGATCGTGAGAACCAATACGATGCGAAAAAATTGCACCCAGACTGTACGACGAGGCATCAACTGCTAGCACTACAGGCTTCTTTGGGTCAAAGGGAATCAAACATGCATCACTGATTAGTGCAGACTTTAGTTTGTCAAAGGCAACTTGGCAATCTTTAGACCATACAAAAGGAACATTCTTCCTATGTAAGTGATGCAGTGGAGCTGCAATCTGAGAGGCATTGGGAATAAATCTGAAATAATAGTTAAGCTTTCCCATTACTGCTTGCAATTCGTGCACATTCTTAGGAGGAGGCAAGTCTTTGATTGCTCTAAGATGTGTCTGTAAGGGATGGATCCCTTGGGCGTTAATCACATGGCCTAGGTACTCTATTTCAGTTTGAAAAAACGAACACTTTGCTTTATTACAACGTAGACCTGCTGCAGTCAAAACTTTGAAAAGGCACTCCAGGTTTGATAAATGTTCTTCAACTATACGTCCGGATACCACAATATCATCTAAATAGTTCGAGCAACACAGTACAGAAACTGTCAGCTGTTCCAAAAAGCGCTGAAAAATAGCGGGGGCGGAAGAACTGCCAAATGGTAGGCGTTGAAATTGAAAAAGGCCCATGTGAGTATTAATGACGAAAAATTTTTTTGACTCGTCATCAAGCGGAATTTGTAAGTATGCCTCTTCTAAATCAATCTTAGAAAAGAAGCGAGAATGTCCTAATTTGTCCATCAGTTCCTCTGGTCTGGGCAGGGGATAAGTGTCTACAATTGTTTGACTGTTCACTGTTGATTTGAAGTCCGCACAGAGACGAAGATTTCCTGACGGCTTGGGTATAATTACTATAGGCGAGGCCCACTGACTCGCAGAAACAGGAGAAATCACCCCACTATCTTGCCAACGTTTAAGTTCTTCGGCAACTGTATCACACAATGCGATAGGCACTGGTCTAGCTTCACGAAATTTTGGAACTGCAGTTTCTTTTAAAGTTACATGTGCCACGAAGTCTTTAGCACAACCTAGTTCCGGCGAAAATAAGTCACTATATTTTTCACACAATGCATTTATTTTGTCCTGAGGCACTACTGATGAAATTTGAAGCACATCTCTTTGAATTGATAAGCCAAACAAGTCAAAAGCATCTAGTCCAAAAATGTTCTGTGTAGATTTGGCCTGAAGAACTACAAAAGAAACTGTTTTTGTTACACCTTGAAAAGAGGCGGGCAAGTTACATGTTCCTAGCACAGGAATATTTTGACCTGTATAAACTGTTAACACTTGCTGTGACGGCGACAATTTTGGTGAGCCCAGAAGTTCATAAGTGTCTTTATTCATTAAAGTGACAGCGGAACCAGTATCAAGCTGAAATTGCACAGTCTTACTGTCAATGTAAAGAGTCAAAAAGTTTTTGCCTGCGGCGCTCGACAGGTGCGAGAATGTGGGCAACGTCTAATACCGCTTGTTTGCTGCGCATGCGCGGGCCGCGTGGTGAAGTTAGCGGCGCAGACTCGGCACGCAGCGGATTAACAACACTGTCACTAGATGGCACTACCGCCGGATCGGCGTCCGCGCAATGCGAGGCTACTGTACTAAAATTACTTTGAGTATCTACAACAAGTCTGCTGTCACTATCTACACAGTACTGGGCACTTTTACAATGAGCAGTTGCAGAAGGCACTACGTTCACTACAGGATTGCACTGTACATAGTCATTTTGCGTGTCCCGAACCCTTTTCCATTGCATTGTTTTACGCGCTCGTCGGCGCTTGCGACGTGGCTTACTACATAGTTTTGCAGTAGGCGCAGAAGAACTTTCTTGCAAATGGGAACCAAGCAAAGCACTGCTCAAGTCCACAGCGTGCACGACATTGACAGCATGAACTGTTCGTGCACTGTTTCTAATGGTACCGTTCTTTGAGTTTTTAATTTGCATACACACAGACTGTACGTGTCCTGATTTGCCACATTGATAACAGGTTGCGTTGCGACTAGGGCACTGTGCACGTTTGTGGCGAGATACACACCGGGGGCAAGACTTACGAACATGTTTCTGAAATGAACATTGGCGCCCGTTATTCAAATTACTGTTTCTAACATGACGGGGCGACCTTTGTGTCGCACTTTTACACTGGCTACTGTTCACTGTCTGTTCAGCACGGCCGGTAGAATTTAAAGAATCACTAGGGCTATACTGAGAACTACGGCTAGGAAAGCGTCAGTTGCGGCGCACTGAATTAACACTGTGGCTTTTCATTTCTACATCAGCTAAGTCAAAAGTATCATGCGCTTCTATAAGCTGCAGTACACTGTCTAATGAAGGGTCAGATTGTTTCAGAATTGCTGCCCGAATTCTGGGGTCCTGAATGTTCTGCGTAATCGCATCTCTTAACATCACATCACTATAAGAAAGACCACAAGAGCAAGTAAATTTACATTTGCGGGTTAAGCCCTTCAATTCAGTGATCCATTCCTGGTGTGACTGCTCAGGTTATTTTTTCAGTCTGAAAAATCGGTACCGTGCAGCGGCTACAAGAACTTTTCTCTCATAATGAGCATGTAGTGCCTCTACTATTTGTTCAAAGTCTATATCACGAGGAGATGCGTTGGGGAAAAGTTTTTTCAGTAACACGAAGGTGTTGGTGCCCACCACAGATAATAACAGATGCTTCACTTTCTGACCTGTAACTTGATGAGCCGCAACGAGTTCTTGAAACTGTGCGAAGTAGTCGCTCCGTTTTTCCTCACGTTCGTTGTACTGGCGAAATGTAGGAAGCGGTGCAGCGGCAGGTGTGGGCTTCTGATGTGATGGCTGTTGTTGTTGGTGAGCAGCCTGTGCCGTTAACTGCAACACCGCCTGCAGGAGTTGAGTGATTTGCGCCGTCTGTAACTGAATAATTTCCATTACGTTTGGGTTCGGGGTAGTGGCCATGCTGACAGAGTAGGCACCGCGCATACAAGTAACTTATAACAAAACACAAATGCAATATGAAAGAGGACGCTCTGCAACAAAAAAGTCCACAAAACACGTAACTGAATATGTTCCCCCAAAATTCTTATAATAAGGGTGGGTGGGCGGGAGCAATTTTTGCGTGCTCAGATTGCTGCTGTCTGGCTGCTGGTCCAAGGTTCGTCTATCACTCCTTGTCGCCACTTTTGTGTCCCAACCTCGTCGCCGCTTTTGCGTCTCGTTTCCGTCGTAGGTGTCGGTGGCCGAGTGGAATGAGACCGACACAGGAATAAAGATAGCACGCTGGTGCAGGTACGGAGGGGAGCAGCCAGAAACTAGAAACACTAGAGTAAATTAGAACGAGATATATATTGAACAGAATTTATACAATACTTAACTTTTACATATCTCAGTACTGCAGAAGGCTGATACATAGTTGAGCTAGAGGTCTACCTAGTGCCTGTCCGATAGCAAAGTCTTTACTGGTGCCTATCTGATTCCGAAGTGCTAACTGGTACCTATCTCAGTCCCAAGTGCACAATGTCGTTCAGTGGTGGCCACGAGCGGAGTTGTGGCAGAGGGCGCTCATGGCTGACGTAAGAACGCCGTGCCGTGCGTGCATGGCGGCGCGCGGCGAAAGTAGGTGGCGCGCACTTTGTACTTGTGCGACACCACACTTTCCATTCGCGACCTTCAGCACAGTTGCTCCCGTATCACAGAACATTGTCTTCTTTAGTGTGCAGTGGTAATTATCCGACAATACAGAGAAAGATGCTCCTGAATCAACAAGTGCCCGGACAGGTTGGCTGTCGATTATGACGTCGATGAGATTTCCCGACATTTTAGCGACTGTCGTCCGTGGAGGATTTTCATCATCGGCTGCCTCACCTTCTTAGATGGTTGCCTCGCTTAGATTTCCTTGGTGCGGCGGCTAGGGGAGTGGCTGGTACCACTGTACAGCGACAGTGAACGGCTGTGATGCGCGACAGGGTGACACCATTCTTCACGTCGGGTGCGATTGGCGGGGCAGACAGGAGCTACTGTCTGAAATACCTCTTCCTCAGTGGCGTCGGCTCCCTCTTGACTTACAGGGCTTACATCCATGGCCATAATCTGATGATCGCTCGGTCTAACAGCCCCGGCTGCCATAAACTGTTGTAATTCTTCTCTCACAACTTGTCGTATGAGGGAAGCGAAGTCATGCTGGTGTTCCACAACGGCCATAGGGACAATATTGGGGAGTCTGTCATTCTTCTTTCGTCCAACCCTCCTTTGTTGCATCTCTTCAATACGCTGGCACCACTTAATGAACTCTTCCGTCGTAGTAACGTTTTTTATCAGAAACGCTTGGTACATGTCTTCTGCTATAGCCTTCATAAGGTGCGTGATATTGTTGGCCTCAGTCATTTTCCGATTGACTGTGTTACACAGGGGCAAAACATTCTGTATGTATGACTGTATCAGCTCACCATGTCATTGGGCCCGGATCTTCAGTTGTTCTTCTGCCGAGCGGATTTGTCCCTGGCAGTCGCCAAACGTCTGTTCTTGAGTTCCATCTGGAACGTTTCCCAGTAATTCAGCTTCTCTTCACTGTTGTCGAACCATTGCTGGGCTGTTCTGTCCAGGTAGAAATAAATGTTGGCCAAACACATTGTATGATCCCACCTGTTGTACCTGGTGACTTGGTCGAATCCTTTTAGCCATTTGTTGGGGTCCTGTCCAGCATCTCCAGAGAACACCGATGGGTGTCTGATGTGCAGCTGGCTTACTGCTGGTTTCGTGTCCATTATTCTTCTGATAATACGGACTTTCGGAAGGACTTATTAAACTGATTGTTCTGTAATTGTCACATCTGTTTGTGACTGCTCGCTTTGGAATGAGGATTATTACATTTTTCTTTAAGTCTGAGGGTTATTCCCTCTCTCTTACACCTTATGCACCAGATGAAATAATTTTGTCATGGTTGGCTCTCCCAGAGACTTCAGTAGTTCTGAGGGAATGTTGTCCACTCAAGAGGCCTCGTTTTTGACTTAGGTCTTTAAGTGCTTTGTCAAATTATTTCTCTTAGTATAGTGTCTCCTATTTCATCTTCCTGTAGTTCCTCTTCCATTTCTACAATATTGTTTTGGAGTTCATTTCCTTTGTAGATCCCCTCTATACACTCTTTCCACCTTTCAGCTTTCCCTTCTTTGCTGAGAACTGGTGTTTCATCTGAGTTCTTTATATTCATACCGCTTCTTTTCTTGTCTCCAAATGTTTCTTTTATTTTCCTGTAGGCAGAACAATGTGATAACCTAGGGGCAATTTTCGTAGACCCAAACAAATTTCTATGTGAAAATTGTCTTGGAAAGGATGTCTTGCACTTAAATAGACTGGGATCTGTGACACTCAGTAGAATGTTTACAGATGTCTGTAAAATTATCAGAAATGAGGGAAACTAAGATGGACTGATGGAGGTGATGAATCAGATATTCTGGCTGAAAAAGCAAATTTTAAACATCACTCAAAAGTGAAGGAAATACAGAATAGGATCCCAGAACAGATGCCACAACATTTAAGCCAGCAAAATGAAAATTACATGAAAGTGCTACTTCAGAATATACAATCCATCGGCAACAAAAAATTAGAATGGGAAATACTTTTTTAGCCAGCTATGCAGATCAAAACAGAAAAGTGAAGAGGTATCTATATATATCAAAACAGGAAAGGTAGAGACTACAAACAATAAAGGTGTGAAACACCCAACAGTAAAAGGAAAAGACTTTGAAAAAATTAATGTAATGACAGAAGGCTTAAGTATGTTTTGTGTGTACAGGTGACCAAGTGGCGATATTATCATCTTCCTGAAAAAATGTACTAATTTACTATGAATGAATATGAAGAGAAACATTATTATATGTGGAGATATCAATATTGACATTGGAAAAGGATAAAAAATTAGGCAAGATTTTGAAGAACTGCTACTGCAGTATCACATAGTCAATAATATCTACACCAACAAGAGTGACATCACATAGCCAGTCAATTATTGACAACATCATTACCAACATCAGTAGATCTGACTATGAATCACATGTTATTCAAACAGCGGTAACTGATCATGACAGAAAAATGTTCTACCTTTGTAGACGACAGGGCAGGGCATGTGAAACAAAAGCCAAAATCAAAGAAATCAGAGTCATGAGTGAACAAAATGTAAACACTTTTAGAACAATTTTAAGCAGAGAAACCCCCGACTGAAACTCTACAGGCACAGACTGTAAATGAAAAGTATGATGCTTTTCTAGCAACAATTAAATTTCATTTAGAGGTAGCATTCCCAAAAATTAAGAGACAAGTCAAGGAGCAGCAACAAGAACAGTGGATAACCAGAGAAGTATTAGAACAATGTAGGAAGCTACAGGAATTGAGACAGGTGGGAGATGTTGAAGGCTATAAAACATTACAAAAACTTACAGGAAGACATTAAGGAAGGCAAAAGCAAACTCATTTAACATCACCATATTAAACTCTGAAAACAAGATAAAGGCTGCCTGGAATGTAATAAACTTTGAAAGAAAAGAAAATGCTGGACCAAACAAAAAAAACGGAGACCAGGTCAATGAAAACTGACAGTAGAATTGTTACAAATGGGAGCAAAATAGCGAACATTCTCAATGACAATTTTATAAATGTGGTTGAGAACTTAAAACTGTAAAGAAAGAGTCAAAAATAAATAAATAAATAAATAAATAAATAAATAAATAAAAACAAATAAATAAATAAAAATAAAAAATAAAAAGGGGGTACGAAGGTAGCAAAATACTCAGACAGCACTATGATCTTGAGGCCTGTTGCAGAAGATGAGCTAAGGAAAACTGTACAGAAACTGAAGGCCAAGAAATCAGCTGGCGATGATGTAATATCAAATGATGTGATACAGTTAGTAAGTGGGCACATACTCACACCATTAGTAGATATAGATATGTTTCAGAGATGGAATTTTTCCAGAGAAATTGAAGACAAGTAAGGTAGTGCCAGTGTATAAGAAAGGAAAGAAGAATGGCCCCAACAACTTAGACCAGTCTCAATGATGTCAGGATTCTCAAGAATATTGGAAATGCTCATGTATAATAGATTAGTTGACTATCTGAACAAACACAATATTCTTGTACCATCACAGCATGGTTTCTGAATGAGTAAATGTGCAGAATCTGCCATTGTTAGTCTGACATAATATGTTATACAGTGTTAAGAGGAAAAGAGAGTTGTTGCTGTGATGTTTCTGGACCTCTCCAAAGCATTGAACACTATTGACCATGACAGACTGATAAAAGAATAAAAAAAAAAAAATTAAAAAAAAAAAAAAAAAAAAAACTGGAAAATTATGGCATTCATAGGCTATCAGGTAAATTGATTGAATCATTTACATCAGAAACCAAAACCATCAAATATGGAGTGCCACAGGGTTCTGTAATTGGGCCCCTGCTATTGATATAGGTGGTGAAGAGAAAGAGAAAAAAATATTGTACGATGATGACATGACATTATTGAAACATGGGAAACATATGCAAGAACTTGATAGAAGTGCATTTATTTCAGCAAACACTACAGCTCAGTGGCGTACAGAAAATGACTATGTTTACAGAGTTCAGTGCAAATGAATTTAAAGGTCAATGATATGTGTCTGGAAGAAGTAGAATCCACAAATATTTTAGTTGTTATTGTAGACAATGAGCTGAAATGGAAAGAACATATTAACCATGTCTGCAAAAAACTAAGCTCTGATAAATATTGTTAAAAACGAGATAGAATGGCTGGCCAATACTTACCATTGTGCTGTACCGCCGATAGTCACACAAATGAAGAATCAGAAAAAAGGGGACAAAAAGGAATCTCGTTTTTAACAATATTTATCATCTCTGAAGAGATTTTTCATCATTAATCGAAAAACTAAGCTCTGTTATATTCATCCTGAAACAACAATATGCAGACAAACAGCTATTGTGCACAGTATATCATGGACTCTTTGAACAATATCTGCAGTGTGGAGTGGCAGTGTGGGAAAACTCAAACATCAAAGAAACAAAAAATTGTTCACTTTACTAAAGAAAGCCATCAGGATCATACTAAGAAGAAAGAACTTGTAGACCTGCAGAAACTGCTTCAAAATTCTAGGCATCTTAACTTTTACGTCTTTATACACATATAAAACAATAACGTACATCACAAAAGAGATTTCAGTGTATGATACAATTTATACAATTTCTAGTGTGAATACCCACAACACACGGGGGAAGAACAAAATAAGAAACACACCCCAACGACTGAAAATCCTTGAAAAAGGACCTCGGTACTCGGGCATCAAGTTGTTAAGAAACCTGCCTAAAAATCTTTTGTGATTATATACATGGCAATAATTTCTCAAGGAAACTGAAAGACTATCTAGTGGAAAAAGAATTTTACATCTTTGAAGAATACTGGCTCAATTAATTTTGAATGTAATGTTAATACATTCTAGTGAATTTGTGAAAAGTGACATTTGAGTGTTATATACATGTCTTACACATGACATAACTTGTATTAAATTAAATATGTATCTGTTTGCTCTTGCACATTAGGAGATAAGTGAAAATGAATATATTATGCCACTGATGTATCGTATATTACATGTACATATATTGTGTACGATATAATCCTACAGGATCAAATAAAAATTCAAATTCAATTCACTTCCTGTCAATCTCATTTCTTAAGTCATCTGTACCCAATTTTGCCTGTTTCATTTACAGCATTTCTATATTTCCTCCTTTATCAATTAAATTTAGTATTTCTATGTATAAAAAATAGAAATTGTGTAACTTACCCATAGCACAGGCTCATTGATAGACACAAAAACATAAATAAAAACACACACAAACAAACAATCAAGCTTTCACAACCATTGGCCGCTTCATCAGGAAAAGAGGAAGGAAGGAGGGGGAAAAGGGAAGGATGCGGATTTTAAGGGAGTGGATGAGGAGTCATTCCAATCAAGGGAGTGGAAGGACTTACCTTAGCGGAAAAAAAGAAAGATAAACAAGCACACATACACCCATACATATACACATGCAGACCCACCAAGACAGACATTTGTAGAAAGCAAAGAAGTTGGACAGAGATACCAGTTGAGGCAGAGGCTCTGTCCAGAGAACCGAGGCAAAGATGTTATAGAATGGTGGGCGGGAATTCAAATTTTCCTGCTGAAGTGGCCAACAGTTGTGAAACCTTGATTGTTTGTTTGTGTGTGTTTTTATTTGTGTTTTTGTGTCTACCAATGAGCCTATGTTTTGTGTAAGTTACTTGATCTCTATTTTTTATACATATTTATCCCACCAGGAAAGTTTCCTTCTATATTATTCGTTTCATAAATTTAGTATTTCCTGTGATATCCAAGGATTTTTGTAAATCTTGGCTTTCAACCTATTTTGTCCTCTGCTGCCTTCACTATTTCATTTCTCAATGCTTGTCAATTGCTCCATCCGAAATTCTCAAGAACTTAAAGTTCCTTCAATTTAAACAGGTCCCTTCTCCTTATTTGCCAACCCTTCTGCAGTTTTTTCTGTTTCATCCTACAGTTCATGACCAATAAGATATGGGCAGAGTCTATATCTGCCCCTGAGTATGTCTTACAGTTGAAAACCTGGTTCCTAAATCTATGTCTTATCAATGTAAAGTCTATCTGGTACCTTTCAGTGTCTCCTGGCTTCTTCCATGTATACAACCTTATTTTGTGATTCTTGAACCAGGTGTTTGTTATGATTAAATTATGTTCCATGCAAAATTCTACCAGGCATCTTCCTCTTTCATTCCCAGTCCATATTCAGCTGATTTTGTATTTATAATCCTGTGCTCTCCTGACAAGAAATCCTGTTCCTCTTTCCACCGAACTTCATTAATTCCTATTATATCTAACCTCAATCTGTCCATTTCTCTTTTTAAATTTTCTAACCTCTCTACCCGATTAAGGGATCTAACATTCCATGCTCTGATCTGTAGCACGCCAGTGTTGTCTTTCTCGATGATCACATACTCCTGAATAGTTCCCACCTGGAGATCCGAATGGGGGACTATTTTACCTCAGGAATATTTTACTCGAGACGATGCCATCATCATATATTCATACAGTAGAGCTGCATATGAAAATAATTACAAAATAAAACTCTCATAAAATGTAATACAGCTCGTGTAAATACAAAAATATGTTAGGGCATAAACTCACAGATGAATCTATTACAGTAAATTTCTCAATCAATAGTTATTTTTATTTTCTGAAGACAACAAACACCTAAATGATTGTTCTTTTGTAACCACTTTTCTCAATCTAGAAACTGTAATTTTTGAAACAGAAGGAATTTGAACTTTTTTGGACTTCTTCATTTCTTCAACAATATAAGTTTGATTTATGTGTGAAGATATTCTGCAGACTGTTTTAGGAACTGAAATAATCTCTTTTATATCCTGATACTGATATCAAATCTTGTCTTCCTTGTGTGGCCATTTCCAACTTATTAGTCCACATTTTGACATTGTGATTACTTCAGTTTCATTTAGTTTTTTGTCAGTAACAATTCCTGGAAAATATTTGCCTTCATTAAATACAATTATGTTACTTTTATTTACATCTATTTCTTCAAGAGCGGAATCTGAAGCTGAATCGTTGTCAGATGCCTCAAGCAGGTCTCCCAAACTCTCATCTGAATCATGCAAAGAGATTGCAGCTTCATCAGTTGATGTGTCTTCTTCATTCTTCAGGGCAGTTTGTTTTCCCTGGGATGCATCTACTCAAGCTTGGTACTGGTGTTTGAGCATTCTGCTCCTGGTGCACCCAAAAGGGGTGTTTCATACTGAAGATCTGAGGCTGAATTGCATTCTTTGCCGGGATGGTTCTATTGAAAGGGCACAGCCGATTTCCTGCCCCATCCTTATCCAAACATCCAACTATAAGCTCTGTCTCTAGTGACTATTCTGTCAATGGGATGTTAAACTCTAAGCTTCCTTCCTCCTCACTGTCAGTAGAACATCTCCTTTCTGATCCTCCAGTAGTAGTTCCTCTGTGATCAGCAGATTTTTCATTGGTTTCTAGTGAGCCTTTGAATGGATTAATGGTTAATTATTTTAGTCATACTGACTGCTTTGAGTGAATACTACTTCCATATTCAAAACAAAACTGGCTCTTCAATCTTATTGGTTCTTGATTCATCAAGTACAGCTGTTTCTAAAAATACAAGGGTATCTATAGGTAATTCAGATTCCATAATCTGTAGAAATGTATGGGCTTCCTTCTGGGAACATACCTTACCTTGTGTTTTTCATTATCTCTTCAAGATTTTTGACTCTGCATGCATTTTGTTGAAATCTACATTTTCAACATTGAAATGAAAGATTCCACATTTTTCAAAAGCTGTCTGTATTTTTTTTTTCATCCACAACAGATTCAAAGGTTTTTGCTTCTCTCTTAAGAGAAGCAAAATTTCTCTTTGTAATTGTCCTTTTGTTTCCAACATCTAACAGTATTCTTCCATGATGCTTTTTGTGACTGGAAAACACCAACATTGCAAGGCTGAAGAACATTGTTGCATTTAGTGGCAAGCTGAAATTAAGTATTCTCTTCTCTGAAAGCAACTTACTTAGTTCTAACTTCATATGAGTCTTATGCCCATCTAATATCAAATGTGTCCTTTTTCCAACTACATAGGGTAAAAGCAGTTGGCAACATACCTGTTGGTGAAACCATCCAATATGATTCACTCTTTCCAACAAAGAATGTGTCAGGAGGGATTAATTAATAAATGTATTTTGGAATCCTTTCATAAGGAAATGCTATCATTGGTTTTATAATTTTCACACTAGCAGAAAAATTTGCCAATATAATTACACATTCTTTCTCTTTGCCAGGAGCTATAGTGAAAAAATTCTTATAATTTTGTGGCTGTAATACTCTTCCAGTTTTTGGGCAAAATTCAAGTCCTGTCTCATCAGCATTGGATATTCATTCTCTATTGAGAAGTATGTCCTGGCAGTTTTCTTGCTGAAGGTTTATTCCAAGTTCCTCATATCAATTTTGTATGATGGCTTCAGTCAAACTCACTTTTCTTTTTGATGTGATCCCCACATTACGATGTGAAATAGCTGGAGTCTTTTAAGGAATAGTTTTATCCTTTTGTCTCCTGGCCTACAATTTGTAAAGGGATTCTTTCTTCCAGTATCCCTCTTACATTTTTGCACAGCATCTTTCACTTTCTCTGGATGCATTGGAAAACCAAATTTTGCTTTTCCTAATATCCAGTCTTCCAAACGCTGTTCTTCATTTGGTCTTAAAACAGGGGTTGGCCCCATTCACCTTCCTTCAATACAGTAGTTTTTCCTCACAGCTTCGTTGATATTGTTGGTTTTTGTACACTATACTATGCTGAAGCTTTGTTTAAGCTCAAGATTCCAGAACTTACTGCTTCTAATGCATCATCTACTTGTTTTCTGGGTATTTAATATGATCCTATTTTCTTCACTTCCTCCCCCAGTTCTTCGTCAGACATCTATGAAGATGAAAATAGACCATTAGACTTAAAGAATGAAACTATTGATATATATTTTATTGTTTTTAGCTGACTGGAATCATTTCTGCAAAAATCTCACAAGCCATGTTCATTACCTGGAAACTGATATTACTCGCTCCAACGAATGAACACATCGTGTTCAGTAAATGGTCAGAGGCATACGGGATATTCTAAATTGAATGTAGACAGTATTACCTTCAGTAAGCAGCTCAATTAGGCCCATTTGCATCCAATTTGGAGAAAGTGTTCAAAATTCCAGTGAATGAAGAGACATTCATTTACTACTGTCATTCCAAGTGCCAGATATAAAATTTTATGTGTACATTAGAATTTGATATTTATGTATAAATACAGATTGAACATACTGAGACTGGTATAAGCATGCTGTTGTGTTTAGGGATGGGTTGAACCCCAATTTTACCAAATCGAATCTGAATACCAAATCTTAAATAAAAAATGTGCGAATACCGAACCCGAATCAAATCTTCCGAATCTCGAACCCAAATAATCTGTCAGGCATCCTCACGCAACACAGGCTCGCCAGTTGGCTTTACATAGTAGCTTTTAGATATGACTTCAAATGTATGGCTATTGTATGAAAATAAATGTGAGAATATAAAACAATCTCATTAAACTTATAACACAAATGTTATGAAATGTATATAACAGTAATTAGATACCAGTACAGTAATTCTGAATCACTATCGTCTGATTCCCTGTTACACAGTTCCATTGTACTATAGAGCATCATCCCTCGTACAATCTAGTGCATTCGAAATCAAACATTTTTAAATGCCTGTTATGCAATATGATTTTGAACCTAATTCCATGTATCATCATTGCATTCGCACACTTGGGCATAATAGAAAAGAGATGACTTACCAAAAGGACCGGCTCGTCGATAGAAACAAATAAAATCACACACAAACACACATACAAGCTTTCGCCACCACTGGCAGCTTCTTCAGGAAAAGGAGGAAAAAAGGGGAGGAAAAAGGGAAGGATATGGGTTTTAAGGAAGTGGAAAAGGATTCATTCCAATCCCAGGAGTGGAAGGACTTACCTTAGAGGAAAAAAAGGAAGGTAAACAAATACACACACACTCAGACATATCGAAACGCAAACACACCTAGACAGACATTTGTAAAAAGCAAAGAAGTTGGACAGAGATACCAATTGAGGCAGAGGCTCTGTCCACAGAACCAAGGCAAAGATGCTAAAGATGGTGGGCGGGAATTTGAGTTAGCGGAGATTGAGACCAGGTGGGCAACGGGAGGAGAGAATAAGCTGAAGGGCAAGTTCCCATCTCCGGAGTTCTGAAAGGCTGGTGTCGGTGGGAAGTATCCAGATAACCCGGACGGTGTAACACTGCGCCAAGATGTGCTGGCCGTGCACTAAGGCATGTTTAGCCACAGGGTGATCCTCATTACCAACAAACACTGTCTGCCTGTGACCGTTCATGCGAATGGACAGTTTGTTGCTGGTCATTCCCACATAGAATGCTTCACAGTGCAGGCATGTTAGTTGGTAAATCACGTGGGTGCTATCGCAAGTGGCTCTGCCCTTGATCGTGTACACCTTCTGGGTTACTGGACTGGAGGAAGTGGTGGTGGAAGGGTGCATAGGGCAGGTTTTACAATGGGGGCGGTTGCATGGGTAGGAGCCAGAGGGTAGGTAGGGAAGGTGGTTTGGGGGTTTCATAGGGATGGACTAGGAGGTTACGAAGGTTAGGTGGGCGGCGGAAAGACACTCTTGGTGGAGTGGGAAGGATGTCATTAAGGATGGATCTCATTTCGGGGCAGGATTTAAGTAAGTCGTATCCCTGCTGGAGAGCCACATTCAGAGTCCGCTCCAGTCCCGGAAAGTATCCGGTGACAAAAGGGGCACTTCTGGGATTCTTCGGTGGAAGGTTCTGGATTTGGAGGAATGAGGAGGTGGCTCTGGTAATTTACTTCTGAACCAGATCAGGAGGATAGATGTGGGATGTGAAAGCTGTTATTAGGTTATTGGTGTACTGGTTCAGGAATTCGGGACTCGAGCAGACTCTTTTGCCACGAAGACCTAAGCTGTAGGGAAGGGAATGTTTGATATGGAACGGATGGCAGCTGTCATAATGG
Source organism: Locusta migratoria (assembly GCA_026315105.1). NCBI lineage: Eukaryota > Metazoa > Arthropoda > Insecta > Orthoptera > Acrididae > Locusta > Locusta migratoria. The sequence goes on from CM048746.1 coordinate 317,287,173, forward strand.
AGGTACTGTTGTTTGTTGGTAGGTTTGATGTGGACGGATGCATGAAGTTGGCCGTTGGACAGATGGAGGTCAGCATTGAGGAACGTGGCATGGGATTTGGAATAGGACCAGGTGAATTTGATGGGACCAAAGGAGTTGAGGTTGGAGAGGAAATTCTGAAGTTCTTCTTCACTGTTAGTCCAGATTATGAAGATGTCATCAATGAATCTGTACCAAACTTTGGGTTGACAGGCTTGGGTATCCAGGAAGGCTTCCTCTAAGCATCCCATAAATAAGTTTGCATACGAGGGGGCCATCCTGGTTCCCATGGCTGTTCCCTTTAGTTGTTGGTATGTCTGGCCCTCAAAGGTGAAGAAGTTGTGGTTTAGGATGAAGCTGGCTAGGGTATTAAGGAAAGAGGTTTTAGGTAGGGAAGTGGGTGGTCGGCATGAAAGGAAATACTCCATCGCAGCGAGGCCCTGGGCATGTAGGATATTTGTGTATAAGGAAGTGGCATCAATGGTTACAAGGATGGTTTCAGGAGGTAACAGGCTGGGTAAGGATTTCAGGCGATCGAGGAAGTGGTTGGTGTCTTTGATGAAGGATGGGAGACTGCACATGATGGGTTGAAGGTGTTGGTCTATGTAGGCAGAGATTCGTTCTGTGGGGGCTTGGTAACCGGCCACAATTGGCTGGCCTGGATGATTAGGTTTGTGAATCTTAGGAAGTAGGTAGAAGGTAGCGGTGTGGGGTGTCGGTGGGGTCATGAGTTTGATGGACTCAGGTGAAAGGTTTTGCAGGGGGCCTAAGGATCTGAGAATTCCCTGAATCTCTGCCTGGACATCAGGAATGGGGTCGTCTTGACAGACTTTGTAGGTAGTATTGTCTGAAAGCTGGCGCAGTCCCTCAGCCACATACTCCCGCTGATCAAGTACCACGGTGTCGTGGATCCCTTGTCGGCAGGGAGAATGATCATGGAATGGTCAGCCTTCAGATCACGGATAGCTCGGGATTTAGCTGAGCTGCGGTAATGTTGGGAGTAGGATTAAGGTTTTTCAGAAAGGACTCACAGGCAAGGTTGGAAGTAAGGAATTTCTGGAAGGTTTGAAGGGGGTGATTTTGAGGGAGAGCGGGTGGGTCTCGCTGTGATGGAGGACGGAACTGTTCCAGGCAGGGTTCAATTTGAATGATGTCTTGGGGAACTGGATCATCAGGAGTAGGATTATTTTTCTTTGTGGCAAAGTGATATCTCTAGCCAAGGCTACGAGTATAGGATAGTAGGTCTTTGACAAGGGCTGTTTGGTTGAATTTGGGAGTGGGACTCAGTGGCGTAGCTATGTCACCAAGGGCCCCGGGGCAAAAATGACATTGGGGCCCTCTTTACACTAAAACTATGCAAAACTACTTCATCATCAGTTCCTTACCGCTCACTGGAAGACATAATAAGGCGCCGGCCGCGGTGGCCGAGGTGACTGAGGCGCTACAGTCACGGTCAGCACGGCCACTACGGTCGGGGGTTCGAATCCCCCCTCGGGCATGGATGTTTGTGCCGTCCTAGTCCGTAAGTAGTTCATAAGTAGTTTGTAAGTTTAGGGACTGATGACCCCGTAGTTAAGTCCCATAAGCTTTACAAACATTTGAACATAATAAGGCAAACCTAAATACAATTAAGTAAATTATTATGTGTCACGCAGCAGAAAATATTTAATTGTACTCTCAAATATAATTATAACTGTGGAAGTTGGTTTATTTGTCATGCTTCCACGCAGAAGTTACTGGGCGGATTTGAATGAAATTTTGCAGAGGGATAGATTTGGACCTGGGTAGGACATAAACGACCTCTTGGGATAGTTTCCGAAGTTGCTCCATACTGGGTGAATGAAGTCGCAGGCATAAGCTAGTAAAAAACAAACAATGAAGAAGTATTACTTAACCATGAAAACATGGCCCCCTGCCGCAAAGCAAACCGGGAACTGTCAAGTCCGCGGTGACAGCAGGCGGAGTATTTTCCGTACCGACATCTCACTGTCGCTAAACTCGCTGTTAGCTCACTGTTCCGTACCGATCAGCCTAATTTCGTTGATAGCCCAATCAAAGAAGGAAAATAGGGGAAATATTCGTGTAGGATGGTTTCAGAAAACAAAGTTGCCGGATTTTGTTTGATGGAATACTTTGGTTTGAGCCGTGCACCTACCAGGCTTCATGAAGTATATATTAATGTCTGGCCAGGAAAAAGTAATAAGTAAAATAACTAAGTTGACATCTTCGCTAATTATAGTGGCAGTGGGGTACAGGGTAGTGTCTTGAATGCACAATTTACTATTGTGACAAAGTAACCATATTTTCTCTTCTTCTAGCATGAATTTCAGAGTGAAATTGATTACAGCACTTCATTGGGATCTATGATTATGGAGCACACCCTTGGGGAATTCACTACATAAACAGATGAGTTACCATAATAATACCGTTCTGTAATAATACATTGTAGAGACTTCATATTCAAATGTAGTCACACTGTCTACTGTCAAACACTGTGCTAGTAATTCAGCTCTATTCACTGTTATTTCGTAAAGATTCGCAGGCACGGCAACTCCGACTTCAACCGACAATACGCTGATGATGGTAGGGTCCACGTCTTAGCGGACAAGCAAAGGATCTTGTTATGTTTATATTCTGGGGTGTGAATAATTTTTAGATTTCACTTCGTGCGTTTGAGGTTTGTTGGTCATTGTTCAAAGAGTTCAAAGTCGGAAACCTTCATTCAACTAAATTATTATATACAATTGAACTTCGATTATCCGAAGTAATTGGCAGACATGAAAGTGTTCAAGGATCTACGGTAGCTTTTTTCGAACGTCGCTCACGTAGGCCAAGGGGCCCCTTGAGCTCTGGGGCCCCGGGGCACTGCCCCGCCTAGCCCTATGATAGCTACGCCACTGGTGGGACTAAAGGTGAGGCCTTTGGATAGGACGGAGGTTTCAGATTGGGAGAGAGGTTTAGAGGAGAGGTTGACTACCGAATTGGGATGTTGTGGTTCAGGATTTTTGGCATTTCGTAGCAACTTCGCGATTATTTCCATTCCCGTTTTTCGATATTTCCGTCTGTTCTTCCGACATTTCCGATCTTTTTTTCTACACGTTTTCATTTCATAACAATTTTCGGCATTTCGTAGCAACTTTGCGATTATTTCCATTCCCGTTTTTCAATATTTCCGTCTGTTTTTCCGACATTTCCGATCTTTTTTCTACACGTTTTCAATTCTATTCATTCGTTAGATTATTTTTACCCTTCAACCTTAGTCTACCAAAAGTTTTTTTCCCCCCTCCATACTATACATGTCACCCTACATTGACCCCATCAAATTTTATCTACATTCCCTCCGCCAGCATGCCTTTGCCCTAGCCAGATTGAGGTCACACATTTTATTCATTCAGGCTTGCTTAACATTTGGCATCACCCCCAAGGGCCTCACACTGAAAGTTCCCATCTCTGGCTGTAACCCATCCTTGAATCCTGCCTTATACCCATTCCAAACAGAACAATCCACAGCCCTCACCCCCCTTATCCTTAACCTATACCTCAACTCCTCCAATGAACACACCTGTCAACTCCTATCCCTGATCAAAATCCTCAACCTTTCCACTCCCACATCCACAACTAGAGTTCAGAACATCCTTTTACAGGCCAACCGCAAATTGGAACAGCATGCCAGCCTCCACCTCAAAAAACTATCCAAACTCCTGGTCACCCACCTCCAGAAACGCAATACACTCTCCCTCAACAACCTCTCCAATAAACCACAGGCTCCTCTTATTGCACAGAAACCCAGTCTCTCCCATCTGCTCAATCTCCCACTTCCAGCTCCACTCCCCCCCAAACCTCACAATCTTAATCCACACAATCCTGAACAACAACATCCCAATTCAGTAGTCAACCTCTCCTCTAAACCTCTCTCTCAATCTGAAACCTCCGTCCTATCCAAAGGCCTCACCTTTAGTCCCACTTCCAAATTCAACAACACAGCCCTTGTCAAAGACCTACTATCCTATACTCGTAGCCTTGGCTGGAGATATCACTTTGCCACAAAGAAAAATAATCCTACTCCTGATGATCCAGTTCCCCAAGACATCATTCAAATTGAACCCTGCCTGGAACAGTTCCGTCCTCCATCACAGCGAGACCCACCCGCTCTCCCTCAAAATCACCCCCTTCAAACCTTCCAGGAATTCCTTACTTCCAACCTTGCCTCTCAGTCCTTCCTGAAAAACCTTAATCCTACTCCCAACATTACCGCAGCTCAGCTAAATCCCGAGCTATCCGTGATCTGAAGGCTGACCATTCCATCATCATTCTCCCTGCCGACAAGGGATCCACGACCGTGGTACTTGATCAGCGGGAGTATGTGGCTGAGGGACTGCGCCAGCTTTCAGACAATACTACCTACAAAGTCTGTCAAGACGACCCCTTTCCTGATGTCCAGGCAGAGATTCAGGGAATTCTCAGATCCTTAGGCCCCCTACAAAACCTTTCACCTCAGTCCATCAAACTAGTGACCCCACCGACACCCCGCACCGCTACCTTCTACCTACTTCCTAAGATTCACAAACCTAATCATCCAGGCCGGCCAATTGTGGCCGGTTACCAAGCCCCCACAGAACGAATCTCTCCCTACATAGACCAACACCTTCAACCCATCATGTGCAGTCTCCCATCCTTCATCAAAGACACCAACCACTTCCTCGATCGCCTGAAATCCTTACCCAGCCTGTTGCCTCCTGAAACCATCCTTGTAACCATTGATGCCACTTCTTTATACACAAATATCCTACATGCCCAGGGCCTCGCTGCGATGGAGTATTTCCTTTCACGCCGACCACCCACTTCCCTACCTAAAACCTCTTTCCTTAATACCCTAGCCAGCTTCATCCTAAACCACAACTTCTTCACCTTTGAGGGCCAGACATACCAACAACTAAAGGGAACAGCCATGGGAACCAGGATGGCCCCCTCGTATGCAAACTTATTTATGGGATGCTTAGAGGAAGCCTTCCTGGATACACAAGCCTGTCAACCCAAAGTTTGGTACAGATTCATTGATGACATCTTCATAATCTGGACTAACAGTGAAGAAGAACTACAGAATTTCCTCTCCAACCTCAACTCCTTTGGTCCCATCAAATTCACTTGGTTCTATTCCAAATCCCATGCCACGTTCCTCGATGCTGACCTCCATCTGTCCAACGGCCAACTTCACACATCCGTCCACATCAAACCTACCAACAAACAACAGTACCTCCATTATGACAGCTGCCATCCGTTCCATATCAAACATTCCCTTCCCTACAGCCTAGGTCTTCGTGGCAAAAGAGTCTGCTCGAGTCCCGAATCCCTGAACCAGTACACCAATAACCTAATAACAGCTTTCACATCCCGCAGCTATCCTCCTGATCTGGTTCAGAAGCAAATTACCAGAGCCACCTCCTCATTCCTCCAAATCCAGAACCTTCCACCGAAGAATCCCAGAAGTGCCCCTTTTGTCACCGGATACTTTCCGGGACTGGAGCGGACTCTGAATGTGGCTCTCCAGCAGGGATACGACTTACTTAAATCCTGCCCCGAAATGAGATCCATCCTTAATGACATCCTTCCCACTCCACCAAGAGTGTCTTTCCGCCGCCCACCTAACCTTCGTAACCTCCTAGTCCATCCCTATGAAACCCCCAAACCACCTTCCCTACCCTCTGGCTCCTACCCATGCAACCGCCCCCGTTGTAAAACCTGCCCTATGCACCCTTCCACCACCACTTACTCCAGTCCAGTAACCCAGAAGGTGTACACGATCTAGGGCAGAGCCACTTGCGATAGCACCCACGTGATTTACCAACTAACATGCCTGCACTGTGAAGCGTTCTATGTGGGAATGACCAGCAACAAACTGTCCATTGGCATGAACGGTCACAGGCAGACAGTGTTTGTTGGTAATGAGGATCACCCTGTGGCTAAACATGCCTTAGTGCACGGCCAGCACATCTTGGCGCAGTGTTACACCGTCCGTGTTATCTGGATACTTCCCACCGACACCAGCCTTTCAGAACTCCGGAGATGGGAACTTGCCCTTCAGCTTATTCTCTCCTCCCGTTGCCCACCTGGTCTCAATCTCCGCTAACTCAAATTCCCGCCCACCATCTTTAGCATCTTTGCCTTGGTTCTGTGGACAGAGCCTCTGCCTCAATTGGTATCTCTGTCCAACTTCTTTGCTTTTTACAAATGTCTGTCTCGGTGTGTTTGCGTTTCGATATGTCTGAGTGTGTGTGTATTTGTTTACCTTCCTTTTTTTCCTCTAAGGTAAGTCCTTCCACTCCTGGGATTGTAATGACTCCTTTTCCACTTCCTTAAAACCCATATCCTTCCCTTTTCCTCCCCTTTTTTCCTCTTTTTCCTGAAGAAGCTGCCAGTGGTGACGAAAGCTTGTATGTGTGTTTGTGTGTGATTTTATTTGTTTCTATCGATGAGCCGGTCCTTTTGGTAAGTCATCTCATTTCTATTTTTATTTTTGTTTATCCCACCGGGAAAGTTTCCCTCTATAATATATATATATATATATATAGACTTTCCAGGTGGGAAAATAGGTATAAAATAAAGATTTTTGACTTACCTAAAGTACAGGCTCGTCGACAGAACTCCAAACACACACAAAAACACACAAACATTCGAGCTTTCGCCACCAGTGGTGTCTTCTTCGGGAAAAAGAGGAAGGAAGGAGAGGAGAAAGGGAAGGATACGGGTTTTAAGGAAGTGGAAAAGGAGCCATTCCAATCCCAGGAGTGGAAAGACTTACCTTAGGGGACTCCCTTTTTGTCCCCTAAGGTAAGTCCTTCCACTCCTGGGATTGGAATGGCTCCTTTTCCACTTCCTTAAAACCCGTATCCTTTCCTTTCTCCTCTCCTTCCTTCCTCTTTTTCCCGAAGAAGCCACCACTGGTGGCGAAATATCGAATGTTTGTGTGTGTTTGGTGTTTCTGTCGACGAGCCTGTATTTTAGGTAAGTCAAAAATCTTTATTTTATACCTAAGTTTCCCTCTATAGTTTATATATATATATATATATATATATATATATATACACTTGTACTTGCGTCCGTGTAAATGTGTGGGTGTGTGTGTTTTTGTTTACCCTCTTTTTTTCCCCCCAAGGTAAGTCTTTCCTGTCCCGGGATTGGAATGACTCCTTATCCACTCCCTTGAAACCCTCATCATTTCCTTTTCCCTCTCCTTCCCTTCTGCCTGACGAAGCAGCTAGGCTGCGAAAGCTTGTATGTGTGTTTGTGTGTGATTTTATTTATTTTATTTGTTTCTATCGACGAGCCGGTCCTTTTGGTAAGTCTTCTGTTTTCTTTTTTATTTTTGTTTATCCCACCGGGAAAGTTTCCCTCTATAATATATATATATATATATATATATATATAAGCAGTAGATGAAGATTACTTACCAGGCGATGGAGCACAGGTAGTGATAGTCACACACGCACACGCACAAAACGCTAGCTTTCACAGCCTAGCTGCTTCTTCAGGCAGAAGGGAAGGAGAGGGAAAAGGAAATGATCTCTCCTTCCCTTCTGCCTGAAGAAGCAGCTAGGCTGCGAAAGCTAGCGTTTGTGTGTGTGTGTGTGTGTGTGTGTGTTTTATTTATTTTTTACTATCACTACCTGTGCTCCTTCGCCTGGTAAGTAATCTTCATCTACTTTTTATATATATTTTTCCTGATAGGAATTTTTCCTCTATAATATTCGATTTATAGAAACAGACGTAAAGTGGTTGCTGAATTAACATCAATCTGCCTGGATGGCGCAAAATTAGAACTTTTCTCCCGCATGATGAATAACGTTTTTCGTGAAATCCTAGTGCTTTATTACAGATCACATACCCCAGAGCTTCACAGAATTCGATGAAACAATACGTGAAATCAGAATGAGGCAACTCGTGCAAGAATCCCAAAGCCTTATGTATTGTGGGTATTTATGTAAAGAAATTTATTTTTGTTGCTACTTCTATTTGAGATGCTGCTACAATTGAAGTTGAGCAATACTAAAGTTCTATTTCCTTCATTGGATGGTGTATTAAAACTCAATAGTCGAAAATAAAAAGGAAATTAGACTTGTCTTCCTTTTTGTTTTTTATTTTTACAAGCGCAAAAGTTGTAGTGCCAGGATTTATATTTGCGCCCACTAAGCAAGCCTGTGTAGCACTGCTTATAGATGGTAAAGTTACTTGTGGCAGCTCCTAGTGCCATTTATCAGAACTATTCAAAGTGAGGTCACGTCATTTTATGACATCACGTCTTTCAGCAGATCTATGGAAAATAAGTAATGCAAATGAAAGTGCACTGTTGTACAAAGTAAACAACAACTTTCATAACTGAAGGTTTCCATATAACACTTTTGATTTGGGATTCGGTAGTATTCAGGCATTATGCACCGAATCTCGAATTCGTAGCCAGTGTGCTAGAATCAGCGAATAATTGATTCGGCTGAACCACTCGGACACAACCCTAATGGTATTTAATCGTACTATGTTGAACATAGCAACTAGATGTTACCCATTACACTACAAAACAGTCACATTAAATGCTATCCAAGTGGTTACAAACATGTACTCTAGACACTGCCCAAGCTGATACCCTGACTTCACAGATATGGACAATGTAAATCTTAGATTGTTACTTTTCAATGAAAATATTTAGCACCAGTGACAGAATGTTTTTCCTCTTTATTTCCATCCTTCTTTAACTTAACAAGGTTTTTTGTAACCAATCAACACAAGAAAACTGCATATTTATATGTGGGAAGTAACCAGTGTGCAATATTAATTTATGTACACATCATAATTAATTTGAATACGAACTGAAACTACATAATCCTGCAATTACCTTGTCATTTTTAAACTGGCCACTAATAATAGTGTTAATTTAAAAGTGAAATGTATTTGGTAGAAAAATGAAAGCTGAATCTACACATGTTTATTGTGTATATTAGTTTGTATCTTTATACTAGAGGCTAACTGTTGGTACAAAAAAGCAACAGTTTGGTTTAAATAGTGATATATTACACTTTAAATGCAATTTTCAGATCTCATGTTTCCAATACCAAAATGTCTGTGTTGTTTCCAAGTGCTGATATACCATAAATGCATCAACTTTCTGAAGGTTTTCACTGTCAGATTTCACAAAATTCTTTTCCATTCATACATAAACATTGTAAATGTGTTTTCCATTGCAAAAGAAAAAAGAAAAATCTTTTGCAAACATTATTGTAACACACACTAACTTTCTCTTCCTCATGTCATATAACCTCACCAGAACTTTATCCAATGTCAGGGTGTTTTTGATCAGGTGACCTATCTTAAAATTTAGATTTTTATGCTTCAATTTCAGAAGAATAACAGATTTTTTTTTTTTAAGAAGAATGACCAAAACTGCTACTTTAACATTATAATAAGTCAGATTAACAACGATTCAAACCATGTTTTTAACGTAGGAAAGTAGGCTATACACGAAAAACACATAACATGTACCAATAGGCAATAAAATTCTCCAATACACAAAAACTTGTACCAATACACAAATGTGAACCAATACATAAAAACATGGACCAGTACATGAAAATGCTCACCAGTGTATTAAAACATGAAAATACACGAGTATGATAAAAAAAAAAAAAAAAAAAAAAACGAAAAGTGCATGGACAACACGCGAAAGCACTAAACAACATGCAAAAGTGTGGGACAAAACGGGTAAGCACAATAAGTGCGCCAGCACCTTAAAGCTCAACAACATGCGAAAGTGCGCAAGACTCGAAATCAGGCGACTGATGTGAAAAATTGGTGATTGATACGTAACAGTGGTAACCAATATGTACTTGCAACCATGTGATATCACATAGAGGCTAGCTAGAATACACAAAATACATACATATATGTAAAGATGCAAAGATGATGTGACAACAGAGGTATGGGAACTGTGTGTGTTTAATTAGTGAAGAGAGTGGGAGGTTAATAATGTACTAGTTCAGTAAGTGCAGGAAGGGAAACTAAATAAATAATAAATACCACAATTAAAAAACAACAGGGAGGAAATACATGTATAATGGGAGCCATAATGGAACTACTTTAATGCTGCATCAACAATCTATGTCGTTACATAGATAGCCTCGCAGGAGATGGTTGTTTTGTGTGTGTGTGTGTGTGTGTGTGTGTGTGTGTGTGTGTGTTGTTATGTCTGAGTGCTTATGGCTTATGGGAATGTGTGTGTTTCTTTTTCTGATGACGGCCATGGCTGAAAATTTAAGTTGTGTGAATGTGGTTGTCTATTTTACATACCTGTCAGCAGCTTAGTGAACATCTTTATGGTGAATTCTTATCCATAATCTATTACTGACTTTCCAGTCGGATTTTCCTTTTATATAAATATAGGTACAAGCAAAAATAATGACAACCCTGGAGAAAGACATACTTGACTTAACAGAAAACTCTCGCTCTGTACTAATTTGTTAACTGAGTCCAAGCTATGAGATAATTTTGAAAAATATGTGACTGATTCATAGACTTTTTGATTGCAGAACTTCTTGGAATCATCTATTTTTGATGATAGGTCCCTATATATTTATCAGAAACCAAAACAATTACGCCCTTTGAATAGAGCAGCATTTTATTAATTTGATTTCCTTGTCTTCCTCATAGTATTTCACTGACAATTTTTATTGTGTAGGAAGATTAAGAGTATTGTGTTTTTTATTATTTTTTATTTATTAGCCCTTGGCCAGCTTATTAGCTGCATAAGGCATCCCCCACATTACATACTTTTTATATTCATTACATTGCATCATTGTACAAATCAGGCTACAATATTTTCATACTAACACAGAGCATACTCAGTAGGCCTACTTGCATATTTACACATTACTGAAACATAAAGTTTGTCTATGTACAGAGGTTACAATTTGTTATACTCATTCAATACAATACATAGGGCCCTCCAGTACAATTAAACTTACATAGTGTTTCTTAAGTTCACAAGTCATCCTTATTGCACCATATTCTTATGTATATATATTCTTTGTTTGGTTTTATAATTTACTGTTTAGAAAGTGCATCCTATAATTAATGATTGATTACCTGACAGTTCCACACGCTACTTAATTACACTGTCCTACCATCTGGCAGTCTACCTGACAATTTTCTATGTATTCCTTAACACTATATGGACTGGCCAGAATTAGATATGACTTTAATTTTTTTCTAAAGTCCTGTATTTTGTTGATATTTTTGATGCACTGTGGCAACTTGTTGTATAGAATTTTACCAGCGTTTATTGGATCTTTGTCACTAAATTGTAACCGTTCACTTTCTATATGGTAATCATCTCTTTTCGATGTATTATATTCATGGATATTCGTATTTAATGTTGCACTGCAGTTTAACTTTACGAACATTATGGTTTCATAAATGTATAATGATGGCACTGTCATTATATTCAGTTCCGTAAATTTGTTTCTGCAGGATTGCCCTGATGGGATTCAAGTGATACATCTAATGGCCTTCTTTTGCAGTATCAAAAGTCTTCTGATATGCACATCTGCAGCACCTCCCCATATTACAATGCAGTATGATATATATGGGAAGATCAACCCGTAGTACATTTTCAGCAACGTATCTTTGTTCATTGTGGTGGACATTTTTCTCATTAAAAATACATTTGAACTTATTTTTGAGCATATTTTCTGTATGTAATGTTCCCAACTCATATATTTATCTATTTCCACACATAAAAATTTGTAACTAGCAACCTCCTCCAGCAGTGAGTCACCCAACTTGAGACTTAAGTTTTGAGTTGTAGCTGTTTTTATAGCCTGGATCTGCATGTACTTAGTTTTACTGTCATTTATAAACAGGTTGTTTTGTCTGAAAATATTTATCTGCATTTTCCAAGCTCTGTGTCATTTGTGCACACATTTCATCTGTTGTACTACTGCTTGATATGATGGATGTATCATCCGCATACATAATTACCCTATCTTCGACTGACAGTGTCATATCGTTTGTATATAAAATGAACAGTAAGAACTTTGTTTTGATTTTTATGTTTTACTGTTATACATTGTATTCTATTTTGAAGGAAAGATCTTATGATATCTGATGCTTTTCCCCTTATCCCATAACTTTCAAGTTTTTCTAACAGCAGCTTGTGTGACACACAGTCAAAAGCCTTGGAGAGATCCAGGAAGAGTCCACAGACTTTATCTTTCTTATCCAGTGCTGTAATTACATTTGTTACAAACTCATTGATTGCTGTCGTAGTAGATCTGCCCCTCCTAAAACCATGTTGATCATTGCTTAATATATTATTTTTGGCAATGAAATTATTCTGTCCTTTATTATTGTCTCCATAACTTTAGACAAAACCGATGTAACAGTGACTGGCCTGTAATTTACTGGTTCTCTTCTATTACCACCCTTGTATATTGGAACCACCTTACTCTTTTTCAAACATGCTGGAAATATTCCTTCCTCCATCGACATGTTTATTAATATGGAGAGTGGTCTTATCATATATATTGTACAATGTTTAAGTAGCCTGGTAGATATGCTGCCCAGTCCTTCTGAATTTTTGGTTTTCAGATTTTGTATTACATTGCCAACTTCTGTTTCACTTGTTGGCTTCATGAATATACTATTTTTTACCTCTAAAATTTTACTTTTGGTCTTACCTTCTAAGGTATTTTGCTTTATAGCTTATCCACTACTGTACTATAATGCTGATTAAATATATTGCTAGTGTCCTGTGGGTCGTCATATGTTTTGCCATCCTTTTCAATTACTATGTTTTCTGTTACTGAGCTGGTTGTACCTTTTCTTTCTATGTTTATGTGTGACCAGACTGTTTTAGCCATGTTTTTTGATCTTTCTATATCATTCTGTATAAATTGTTTTTTTGCAGCACATATTTCTTTCCTGTATTCTTTTTTTTAAGCTTTTGTAGATCTCATGGCTCTGTTCCGTTTTATCAGTCTTGTACTGGTCATACAAAGATTTAAGCTCTTCTCTGATCTTCATAAATTCCTTTGTGATCCATGTCTTCTCATTTTTCTGTGTTACATTTTTAAACTTCTTTGGGCATGATGTTTCTACATAATTATTCAATACTGAACAGAATGAGTCCCATTTCTCATCTATATTCTTTGCTCTATATACACACCCCCAGTCTTCTTTTTTCAGTTGCTCCTTTAGCCTATTTAGATTTGAATATTTAGTTTGTCTAATTTCTACATATAAACATTCTTCTCTTGCTCCATGTCCTAATATATCTACTACTTGTCCAGATTGAACAGATATGACTATTTACGATCTGCACCCTGAGCCTATCTTGCTGTACATTTGAAATAACATGGCCTAATTGTGTCTTGGATTTACCTTGGCATCTGGTGGGACCGTCAATTTCAAATGTAAGATTATAAGTTCTAATCAGATCGCAATAGACTCTTTTGTAGTAATTTTCCTCCAAAGTATTTATGTTAATATCTCCCATCACTACTACTGTTTTAAATTCTTTAACTACTTTGTCTAGCATTACCTCTATTTCACAAAGAAAGCTATGCATTGGACTGCTTGGTGATCTGTAGATTCCTATTATTAAAAGTTTCTCCCCTTGAACATTTAACTGTACTGCAGCAGCCTCAAAGAACATTTCATTACCGTTTACTACTGACCATGTTGAGCACTCTCTTATAGTACTGCTTACATATATTGCAACTCCTCCACCCTTGTGTCTTGACCTACTTAAATCAGTAACTCTCTTATAGCCTGCTATATTGTAAACTTTTATTTTAGTTTCTTTCAATCCTTGCTCTGTCATAATAAAAATGTCTGGCTGCTCAGTAGTTACCAATACTTCAATTTCTTCTGATTTACTTGCTGTATACCTAACATTTTGATGTAAGATCCTTAACTTATAATCCCCAAATATTCTATTTCTATTTTCTGACTTATCACTTACATTTTCCTGCGACTGTTTTCCTTCCTCTACCATCTGGAGTGAACTTGCGGACTGCCGTACGAAGGTGCCGTCTTCATCTGTGGCCAGTAAAAATCCACACTTCTTGCTGGCAGATTTCTTGCTCTGGCAGGCTGGGTTCTCCCTGTGGATGTCAGCTGGTGGACGGATGCATCCTCTGCTGGTGGAGTTGATTTTGTACTAGAATGTGCTGTCACTCTTGTTGGTTTGATTTTCTTCATTCCTTGCTCTGCTGCTTCATTTTCTATGCTGGCCCTACTAATTAGTCCTATTCGGTCACTTATTTCGATTCTTCCCTGAATTATTCTGACGACCTCTAGTCCAACAAAACGTTTCACCTTATAATTTAAATGCATGCCGTGTTTAGTATGCATTTCACGATCAAGTTTGCCAATATCTTTAACGTCACATTTCTCATACATTGCACAGAGTTGCCTGATTCAGATGTTTGTTTTATGGATTTCTTTATTGACACAAGAATTATAGATTAAATCGTGTCTTTGAGGAATTGTGACAATAATTGAACTCTTCGTTTTGTTATAGTCTAAGAAATATGATGAAATTAGCTCCTTGTGTATATATGTGTGTGTGTGTGTGTGTGTGTGTGTGTGTGTGTGGTGGTGAATATAGAAAACTTTCATGTAAACATAATTATGAAAAACATAATTATAGTTACCATAAAAGTTGTAGTTGCGCACTATATATTCTTTGACTTCATATTTTTACAGGAATGATGCAGTCAAAACAAAAGTGAAGTCATGGTTTGACGAAAAAGGCTTCCTATTGAGGTCAGAAGTCCATCAATGGATGCAAGGAGTTGTTGACAATGCATTAAGGGAATACAGAAACAGTGCAATGAGAAAAAACTTTAACGTAAGTACTTCTTTACATTTGATGAACAGACTACAAGGGAAATCCTATGCAATCCTTGTGGTAATTAATTTAATTAGTGTTAAGTTTATATTATGACCTTGATGAGTGGACATTTGAACAATGAGGAGGCTTTAGAAACTGTTTGAGTACAATAGCCTGATTACTTAGATAGTACTTCTCCTAAGAAGCCAGCCAAAGATACCCTTGACTAGTATCTGTCACCTTTTAGTGTGTACATGATGGGAAGTTGTGCTTGTAAAAACTACTATTGTATTATGTCAGTAAAGAGGTTATCACCAATAAGCAGAGGTGCTGAGTCATTGACAGGCTGGCCATTCTGATTTAGGTTTTCCACGATTTTCCTAAATCACTCAAGGCAAATTGCAATTTCCCTCCCATCTCTGACAAATACTATCCAAGTAAGTGCTCTTTCTCTAATGAACATTATTTTGATGGAATGTTAAACCCTGATCTTACTTCCTTCTTCCACCAGAAGAAAAACATTTTTGTCTTAATGATACCCAACCCAATGTAGGTATCATATCCATGACAACCTTACGAAATGAGCTGCCCACCTTTGAACTTTCTCAGTATTGTGTGTCAGTCCTGTACAAAAAGGATCCCATAATATGCTGCAATAATAGTCTAGCAGAGGACAGATAAGCATGATGTGGGTAGTCTTGATAGAGGATCATATGGATCTCTTAAGTTATCTGACAATAAAACACAGCCTTTGATTCAATTTCATCACAACATAATTTGCTTGATTGTTCCAATTTAGTAATACAGTCTTGCCATGTCATGTTATGCCAGTGGAATCACAGGATGCCGTATGGGGGGTCTTGTAGTCAGCACAATGCTCTCGTGGCCATTGCCAAGCTTCTCAAATTCAAACTACTACTACTAAGTAGCTCCTCAGTTGGCCTCATGGGGATGAGTGGATCCTGTTCCAGTTCTTCTACCAAGGAAAAATGCTTGGCAGTACTGGGAACTGATCCCATGCAGTCTTGCAGGGTAGTCATCCCTGTTGGCCACTCCGCTGCTGAGGCAGATACTACAATTTAAGTTGTTTGCAACTGTAATTGCAAATTATTTAGTTTAAATGACATCCTTCAGATTTGTGTGATTTATTGTTTAACCAAAATTGAACACATTCCCTTTAGAATTTATATAAATGACCTTGCACTTTTCATTATTTTCATATATTTATTTTAAGTTATTTTTACCAGGACATGCATGGTGATTTGAGTCTGTGTGGGTGCAGCAGTGACCTATGATGGAGTTGGGATTGGGTGCAGATTTCTTTGTATGTGGATGGCCTCACACTTTTCCTTATTTTCATTTGCCATTTCTTGCACTATACAGAAATCTTGTCTAGCTCATATTGTAATTGATATCAATAATGGACGATAGGTAACAACTCACCGTAAAGAGGCTCGCTGAGCTGCTGACAGACACGAAAATAGATAATCACATCCACACAACTTAAATTTTCGGCCATGGCCTTCGTCAGAAAGAGGAACACATATATTCATGGAATCACTCAGACAACTATATACACACACAACCATCATGTCAGGCCACTCCAGTAACAGAAGCATCTAGACTGTGAGTGAGATGGAGAGTGGAGGGAAAAGGATGCCAGTTAAAGGTGGAGATGGAAACTTAATAAGAAAAAATAAAAATAGGAAAAAAAGAGAAAAAATAAATAAATAAAATTATGAAAAAAAGGGAAAATGTAAAATTAGGTGGGGGGGAGGGGGGACAGTGTGCCTGAACCGGGACTCAAACGTCAGACCTCTGCCTTTTGTGGGCAAGCGCTCTCACGACTGAGCTATTCCGACATGACTAACGACCCGTCCTCACAGTTTGACTTCTGCCAGTACCTCACCTCCAACTTTCCAAAATTCACAGAAGGTCTCCTGCAAAACTTGCAAGACTAGCACACTAGGAAGAAAGGATTTGGTGGAGACATTTCTTAGTCACAGCCTAAGGGATGTTTCCAAAACGAATCTATCGCCGGAATGTGTGCCGGAATGTGTGCTGATATAAAACTTCCTGGCAGATTAAAATTGGAACCGGGATTCGAACCTGGGACCTTTGCCTTTTGCGGGCACACAATTTTAATCTACCAGGAAGTTTCATATCAGTGCACACTCCACTGCAGAGTGATAATTTCATTCTTAATGATGTTGGAAAACGGAATATGATGGATAAATAGGCGGATGAAGGTGTTAGGAGGTAGGAAGGGGTGCTGGATAGCTAGAAAGGACATGTGAAAATGTGAAAAAAATTCGCAGAATCACGCACCAGTCGAAAAATTATGCACCAGTACGAAAAACTAACAGTCAAAATCATGTACCAGTTTGGAAAACAATGAACTAACATGTGATAATTGTACACCAATACTAATACCAATTAATGTGTAACGATGCAAGAAATTGCTCACCAATATGTGAAAATGTATTCAAACATGCCGATACATGTAACATCACATAAAAGCAAGTAAGACTATGCTACAGTATGCACAAAGTAGTAAATCTATGTAAAAATGCGTATTAAGTCGAGGGAAATATTGGGAAAATCATTCATCCAAGAGATTAAAAACATAATGGACTGTGTAACAGACGTAGATGAGGTAAGGAAAATTCGATAAACAAATAAAAAGGTAAAATATGCAAGGAATACGGTGGCAAAGTGAATGTAGGAATATCAGGGAAGGGAATAATTGCTACATCAACAATACATACAGTAATTTAGCTCTGTTGTGAGCAGACAGGATTGTTAATTGTGTTACTGATACAAGGTAAAAGAAACTGTAAGGAAATGAGAAAAGAAGGAACGAGTAAAGATAGTTAGAGGAGTAACAAAGGATAAACACAGGGTCTGGGAAGGAAGAAGGATCGTTTGGCAAAATTTTAACAATGGAAAATATGATAGAAATACCAATAATGGAGGACAGGTAACAACTCATCGTAAGGGGCTCTCTGAGCTGCAGACAGACATGAAAATAGATAATCACATTCACACAACTTAAATTTTCAGCCGTGGCACTCATCAGAAAAAGAAACACATACATTCACGCAATCACTCGGACAACTATACACATACCTCTATCATGTCCGGACACTCCAGCGACAGAAGCCTTTAGACTGTGAGTGAGGCGGGGAGTGGAGGGGGAGGGATGCCAGGTAAAGGTGGGGATGGAAAGTTCCACATTCCATGATGGAATTTTAAAGGCTCTGATAGGCGAAATTGTAATTGCAGCAATGAATACAATGAAGGTAGGGAGTGGTAAAAAATGAAAGGAAGATGTAGAGGATTGTGGGGAGGGAGTGGGGAATTTGAGATGATGACATTAATAATGAAAAATAAAAATAGGATAAAGTAAGTTAGGAAAAATAGGGAGGAAAAAAAAAAGTAAAGCTAAAAAGTAATTAAATAAGGGGATATGGAAGTGGTGACACACAGTTGTAAAGAAGACATGAGGTACAGGATAGTAGGTAGGGAAGGAAGTGAAGGGGGAGGGGAAGATGTTAGCCATAGGGGTCAGGGATGTGAAGTTATCTTCGGTTGAGGTCAGGATGGTTGCGGGACTGTTGTATGTATTGAAGCGACAACTCCCATCTGTGCAGTTCAGAAGAGCTGGTGGTGGAGGGGAGGATCCTGATGGCTTTGGTAGTGAAGCAGCCATTGAAATCCAGAGTGCTGTGCTTAGCTGCGTGCTGTGTCACAGGGTGGTCTATCTTGCTTTTTGCTACAGTTTGTTGGTAGCCATTTATCCTGATGGACAACTGGTTCATTGTCATACCAATATAAAATGCTGTGCAATGATTGCAGAAGAGTTGGTATATCACATGGCTGATTTCACAGGTGGCTCGACCTCTGATGGGGTAGGATAAGCCTGCGATAGGACTAGAAGAAGAAATGTTGGGTGGGTGGGTTGGGCAGGTTATGCAATGGGGTCTTCCACAGGGATATGATCCCTGTGGTAAGGGGTTGGGATTGGGAGTGGCCTAGGGATGGACTCGAATGTTGTGGAGGTTGGGTGAGTGATAGGACACCAGTTTAGGAAGGGTCAGAAGGATCATGGGTAGGATGTCTCTCATTTCAGGGCATGATGAGAGATAATCAAAGCCCTGATGAAGGCTGTGATTAAGTTGTTCCAGTCCAGGGTGGTATTGGCTGACAAGGAGGACAGTCTGTTGTGACTGGTTATTGGGATTGGTGGGAGGACTGGTGGTGTTTGAGGATGTGGCCTAGGAAATCTGTTTGCGGAATAGGTCAGGAAGGTAATGTCTGTCTGTGAAGGCCTTTGTGTGACCTTCGGCATAATGGGTAAGGACTTCTCATCACTTCAAATTCGCCGTGCACAGGTGGCAAGGCTGTACGAGAGGGATTTTTTGATGTGGAATGGATGGCAGCTTTCAAAGTGTAGGTACTGTTGGTAATTAGTGAGTTTGATATAGATGGAGGTATGTTTAATGTGGGTGGAGGGGTGGATGAAGCTGTCAGTGAGGTGGATGTTAACATCCAAGAAGGTGACTTGCTGGGTTAAGAAGGACCAAGTGAAACTGATGAGGGAGAAGTAATTGAGATTGTGGAGGAAGGAAATATCATCAATGAACCTGATCTAGACCAGGAGTTTGGAGTTTTGGGGAGCTAGGAAGGTTTCCTCTAGACAGCCCATAAATATGTTGGCATAGGAGGGTGCCAAACAGGTTGCCATACCTGTGGCACGGATTTGATTGTATACTTTTCCTTCAAAGAAAAAGTAATTGTTTGTTAGGATGTAATTGGTAAGGTTTATAAGAAATGAGGTATTGGGCTTGGAGTCTGAATGTTGTAAAAGGTAGTGTTCGAGAGCAGCAAGAACACAGGCACGTGGGGTATTTGTGTACAGTGAAGTGGTTTCAACAGTGACAAATAAGGATCCAGGAGGTAAAGGGGTGGGGATGGTGGAGAGTCTGTGAAGGAAGTGGTTGGTATCTTGGATGCGGGAGGCTAGGTTTCGAACAATTGTTTGGAGGTGCAGGTCTACAAGGGTGGAAATTCTTTCTGTTGGAGCACAGTAACCAGCCACAATTATATGTCCAAGATTGTTAGGTTTATGGATTTTTGGGAGCATGTAAAATGTAGGTGTGCGGGGTGTTGTTGAGGAAGGAGATGGATTTGGGGGAGAGGTTCTGGGAAGGGCCATTAGATTTTAGCAGGGATTGTAGGTCATTTTGGACTCCTAGGATGGGTCATCCTTGCACTACTTGTAGGTGGAGGAATCAGATAATTGATATATGCCTTCTGTCATGTAATCACTGTGATTATTTCACAGTGGTGAAATTTTTGTCTGCAGGGAGGATTATTAGGTTGGGATCTGTTTTGAGGTTGTGTAAGGCTGTCCTTTCTTCTGCCTAAAGTTTGGTGTTCTTAGGAAGGGATTGGAGAATTATGGTGAGGCCAAGTTGCATATGAGGAATTTGTGGAATGTGACAAGAGGGTGGTTTGGGTGGAGTGAGGGAGGGTCACAGTTGGATGGTGGTATGAATTGAGAGAGGCAGGGTTCAATGTTGGAATTAGATTGGCTTTGATTGGAGGGATTAGTGGCAAAGTAGTTTTTCCATTGTAGGGATCGGCAGAAAGAGAGGAGGTCTTTGACAAGTCTAGTGTGGCTGAAGTGGATGTGGGGTTGAAGGTGAGACCTTTGGATAGGACTGAAACTTCTGTGGGGTTGAGGGTTTTAGCTGAGAGGTCAACAACAGTATTCTGGGATTGTTTAGGCTTTGGGAATTGTGGATTGCTGGTGGGGAGTTGTGGGGGATGTGGCAAGTGGAAAAGGTCTGTGAGGCAAGATGTAGATGCTCTGAGGGGTTCACAGGGAGGAACAATTTGGGTGGGATAGGGGTTGGCAAGTGGTGCTCTTAAACTCCCTCAGCAATTTTTATCTCACGTACTTCCCTCCAATGCTAAGCTGATAATTCTTTGATGTTTTGGAACATGCTCTACCAATTGATAATTTTACTGGAAATATTATTACTGGAGAAGAAAAGATATATGCTACATGCTATTCCCACTTAACCACACACTATTTAGCTAAATATTTTCTATTCAAGAATAGTAAAGACCACACTGACACAAATGTAAACTTCTTGCTTTACAAAGAAACAGCACTGTAATAATGGTGGTGGTATTCCCCACTGACTTGAGTGGAAATGCTTTGAAACATCATACACAGGAGTGCTGTTTGAATTCATAACAATGTTCTTCTTAGGGATATCCAATGTATAGTAATGTGGCCAATAAACAAACATTCCTGTCTTCAAATAAACTGGGCACATCTTACACTAACTGTTGGCTGTTATGGTCTTAGTGACAAACCATTACATTCCGGCTACAACAATCTTATCAACTACACTTCATTATCTTAACATATTCTGTGTAGAACTGATCTAACAGAAATTTTATTATTTATTTATATTTATCATGTTCTGCAGGACTGAATTGAGAAGCAAAACCTCCATGGTCATGGAATGAGCCAGTACGTCAGATTGTTACAAAGGAGTAGTAATTGATAAAGTGAAACATATAGCAATAATAGGCACACAACGGGTCTAAGCATAAATAAAAAGAAGCAACAACATAACACAAAAATTACGTTATTTTTTAATTCTTTGAGGAATTCCTCAACAGAATAGAAAGAATGATCTGTGAGGAAACTTTAGTGCGTGGAGTAGTACTAAGTTCTTTGAATTCTTGTTGTAGTGCATTAAAAATGGATTCGGCAGACTACTGCACACCTTTCTGCACAAGGGTCAAGGTGGTGTGATTCACTGGAGATTCAGTTTCTGTCCAGTAGTAAATGAATGTAAGCTGCTGACTCTTGAGAATAACAAAATATTATTGATGCCAAACAATGTTAAAAAATTTGTATTAAGAGGCCAATGTCAGAATTCCCAGGCTGCTAAACAGGAATCGACAAGAAGTACGCGAGCTTATCCCACATATTGTTCGAATCGCCTGCCTGCGCCTGCCCAAACCTCTTGATCTCCTAGCAACAAATAATCCCGAGATAGTAAAGAGCATCAAAACAGATACAGGGATTAGCGAACATCGAGTTGTAGTAGCGAGACTGAATATCGAAATTCCCAAATGCACCAAAAATAAACGAAAAATATATCTGTTCAATAAAGCAGATAAAAATTCGCTTCACGCTTTCCTGAGTGATAGTCTCCAGTCCTTCAAAACTAAAAATGCGAGTGTAGATCAGTTGTGGCTTACTTTCAAAGACATAATATCAGTAGCAATCGAGAGATTTGTACCAAATAAATTAATAAAAGAGGGGGCTGACCCCCCCGTGGTACACTAAACAGGTCAGATCAATGTTGCAGAAACAAAGAAAAACGCATGCAAAATTTAAAAAGACACAGAATCCGCAAGACTGGCAATCTTTTACTGAAACTCGCAACCTAGCGCGGACTTCAATGCGAGAATCTTATAGTTGTTTCTACAACGAAATCCTGTCTCATAATCTTGCAGAAAATCCAAAGAAATTCTGGTCATATGTGAAGTACACTAGCGGCAAAACACAAACAATACCTTCACTACGCGATAGCAATGGTAATACTACCGACGACAGTACTGCTAAGGCAGAATTACTAAACACAGCTTTCCGAAATTCTTTCACCAAAGAAGACGAAGTGAACACTCCAGTATTCAATCCAAGAACAGCTGCCAGCATCCGAAACTTAGAAGTAGATGTTCCTGGAGTAGTAAAACAACTTAAGTCACTAAACAAAAATAAATCTTCCGGGCCAGATTGTATACCAACTAGATTCCTATCAGAGTATGCTGATGCAATAGCTCCGTACTTAGCTATAATTTACAACCGATCACTCAGCGAAAGATCCATACCCAAAGACTGGAAAGTTGCCCAAGTTACTCCAATATTCAAGAAAGGCAATAGGAGTGATCCCCAAAATTACAGGCCTATCTCATTGACGTCGATTTGCAGTAGGATTTTGGAACATAGACTTTGTTCGAATATTATGTACTACGTCGAAGAGAACGACCTATTAACCAATAGTCAGCACGGATTCAGAAAGAATCGCTCTTGCGAAACACGGCTTGCCCTTTATTCACATGAAGTGTTAAGTGCCATCGACAAGGGATCTCAAATCGATTCCATATTTCTGGATTTACGGAAGGCTTTTGATACTGTACCCCACAAGCGGCTTCTAATGAAATTGCATACTTATGGAATATCTCCCCAATTGTGCGATTGGATTCACGATTTCCTATCAGAAAGGACACAGTTCGTTGTAATTGACGGTAAGTCATCGAGTAAAACAGAAGTGATATCTGGCGTTCCACAGGGAAGCGTTATAGATCCCCTACTCTTCCTCGTGTTTATAAACGATTTAGGAGATAATCTGAATAGCTCCCTTAGACTGTTCGCGGATGATGCTGTCGTTTATCGGTCAGTGAAGTCAACAGAGGATCAAAAGCAACTGCAAAGCGATTTAGACAAAATTTCTACTTGGTGCGAAAATTGGCAATTGACACTAAATAAAGAAAAGTGTGAAGTAATACACATGACCACTAAAAGAAATCCGCTGAACTTCAATTACGCGATAAATCAGTCAAACCTTAAGGTCGTAAATTCTACCAAATACCTAGGAGTTACAATTACGAACAACTTTGACTGGAGAGAACACATAGAAAATATTCTGGGGAAGGTGAACCAAAGGTTACGTTTCATTGGCAGAACGCTTAGAAGATGCACCAGCTCCACCAAAGAGACTGCCTACATCACACTTGTGCGTCCTCTCTTGGAGTACTGTTGCCCCTTGTGGGACCCTCACCAGGTGGGACTGACGGAAGATATTGAGAAGGTTCAGAGAAGGGCAGCTCGTTTTGTTTTATCACGTTACGGGGGGGAAAGCGTCATGGAAATGTTGCTCGAATTGGGGTGGAAATCATTAAAAGAAAGACGGTTATTCATTGCGGCGTGATCTATTTGCGAAGTTTCAATCACCGACTTATAGTTCTGAATGTGAAAATATTTTGCTAGCACCCACCTACTTAGGGAGACATGACCATCCCAATAAAATAAGAGAAATCAGATCGAAAACGGAACAATTTAGGTGTTCTTTCTTCCCGCGCTCTATTAGAGAATGGAACGGTAGAGAAAAGTTATGAAAGTGGTTAATGAACCCTCTGCCAGGCACTTAAATGTGATTTGCAGAGTATCTATGTAGATGTAGATGTAGAATCAGAGGAGTTATCACAAAAAATAACACCAAACATCATAAGCAAATTAGAATACGCAAAGTAGACTACTTTCTGTTTTGAGTTATCTCTTATTTCATAAATGGTTCTGATGGTAAACAGCTAAGATCCTGAACATGAGCTTTCCACGACAGCTTGTAGTGGCACAAACTAAAATCCCTATTCTATCACCTTGAGATACCCAAAGCTTTGCTGTTTAATTTATAATTGGGCCTTTTCCAGACAGAAGTTGCCGCCAGAATCTGTCTGTTTCAGATTCTGGTAGAGGCTCAGCAGCAAGTAGGCAAAGAAGCCATTAATACACAGTCAAAGAAGTCCCAGGATATAAATTCCATGGTTAAACAGTGTACATAGTTATTGAAACAAAAGACTGTATTATTAATTATTCTGATGCTGATTGTCAAGCATGTGTAACTTTCTGAATATTAATCTGTATAGTTATCACTATAATAAATAGTGAATTTTAAAGTTACTTCTTCACTTTAAAGTTTATTCAGTGATATACTTCAAGAGAATATAAATACATGTTTATGACAATCTCATCTAACGAAGAAAACTGATAGCCACAACTAAAGTTGGACCTCTCTCCTTAATATGGTTTTTACATAATTAATCATTCTAACTAAGACTAAGTCTTCAGTAAGGAAGATATATTTATATTCAGTCTACACCAACTTGTGCCAGACTGAACTTTATATAAAGAACCGTTACATTGGTTAAAAAATACCAGGCTATTTGCACCACAGAAGCCAACACATGTAATAGTTCATGTCACTCCAAAAGAAATGCACACTATTTTTTCTAAATACACTTTTCATTCTACATGTTTGAAAGTTCTACAGTGTGTGGATATATCCTTTAGGAACAGTATTTTATTTCTTCACATAATCCCTATCCCTCTCAACTGCCGTATGCCATCTTGGAACCAGCGCCTGTATACCCACTGCGAGGACAATCTTAAATATTGCCGTGCCTGCTTTCATCACGTAACCTGCTTGCCCACCAACTAATTGTACTGTGATCAACAGCAGCATCACCACACACCTTTTTCAATCTCTTGTGGATGTTTCCCACTGTCTCACTTTCACAGCACAGGAATTCAGTGACAGCACTTTGCTTCTGATGAACGTCAAGTGTAGCAGCAATCTCGAAGGCTTGCTGTGGTGGCACCACTCATGGGAACAGATTGAACTAAGTTTGAAAACAAGCGGGAAGGATGTATCTACACTGTAAAAGTTTCAAACATACAGAATGAAAACTGTAATTTAGAAAAAAAATAGTGTGCATTTCTTTTGGAGTGACCCTCGTATATATCTGAATGCCAAGAAATTTGAAGTGTTTAGTATCACTTCCTATAAAGTAAATATAGAACCCTCTCTAGCTTGAGCAGAAATGTTTTTAAATCAGTAAGGAGACCTATAAATAAAAAGAATTAGAAGTTTAGTTTCACTGCATTGACTCAGTCACACCTATACAACATTCAAATATGTTTCAGTGCAGTGGTTAGAAACATCAATGGACTCAAATTTTTCATGTACATGGCTACTTGCCAACACTGCAAAGAATGCCTGGAGAAACCAGTAGCTACCTTGTACCCTGGTGAAGGAAGTCTCTGCGATTGGAGTCAACATCTACAAGCAGTTCACTAACTTTTATCTCTAATACCTTGTACATTTTGGTGAAATATGCTAATTCCTCTATTAATTAGATATGTGACATTTGCTTAATGTTACTTTTTTTTAGAGAGACTTCCTTCAAGCAGGAATACCTATCAGCTGATTTCAGTCTAAAAATGTGCATCCCTCAACACCCACTACAACAGGAATTTTCCCAAGAGTGATCCCCTCACCTCCAACTACACTGTCACCTAAAAGCTTTGCCAATCTCCCTTTTCCATACCTGTTGAGGTGTATGTAGTGCCTAGTGAAACCCAACCTGGTTACCGACTTGACATAGACAAATCCAGTCAAATCAGACTGTCTTTGTCTAATTTCCTTTACCTCCTTGGTGAGTACGATACAAAAAGACTGTTATTTTCGAGAGACCATAAAAATAAAGTTTTACTTTGGTTGATATTTTTCACATTTAACTTATTTTTATGTTTTCTGTATTTAAACACAAGGTATATATATTTCTTTCAGATTTCCAGGTCTTATTCAGGCCCAGCTATCACACTAAATGTAGAGCCTGTTTCACAACCACAGATGAAATTTTCAATTGACCTTGTACCAGTCTTCGTTTTCCAAGATTGGCCAACAACAGTGCATAAACTGCACAAATACAAGAAGGCAATGGGTGATGATAAGGTAAAGATTGTTCTGTCATACAATTCACACATATAGTTTCAATTTGCACATATAGTTTGTATGTTAAAATGAGATGTTTGCCTTTCCCTTATTGTACATATAATTCTTGTCTGTGTTAGCTAAAATAAGATTAGTATTTTTCTGTCATAGAATTTAAATATCTAATGCTTATCTGTGTTGCCTAAGTAGTTATTAGGCAATTACTAATAATCATTCATGTTATACAAGTCAAACTTGTCTCATTGAAGCTTTTGTTCTTGGTTATCTTCATGCTCATACACTGATTCAGGGTTTACAAGCACCAGGACAACCAGGAAATCCAGGAAAAACTGGGAATTTTATCATCCATGACATACCTGGAAATTTTTTAGTATTTCGAGAATTTTTCAATTTTTAGTTATTATTTACATTTTTGAATTTTGAACTGATGACCAAATGAATAATGTTACTTTAGCCCGCTACTGCAGAATAAAACTGCATGAATAAAACATAAGTGAGAATTTCTTTAATTTCTGTAACATAAGTGAGAATAACATCAAAATGAAACTTTAGTTGTGAAGAAAATGTACATTTTGTCAGAGGTGTATTATAATTCCATGGTGGTTTCTAACATAAACACAGTGCCTATCCAAGTGTGTGCCAACAGCAAAATGTCAAAAGCTTCAGGACAAAGATATATGCAATACTTTGTAACAACAGACTGCTTTGGATGAGTGTGATGTCACAACTGTTTAAATTTTTAACAGCTCATGGAAAACTTTGCAATTACTCGTTTGACAAAGTGTTACTTTTGAAGTACTTTTGCTCCAGCTGAATTATGAGTCAGGATGTGCAATGATTTTTTAGATCATGGATTGATTGACTCTGATTCAAAACTTAACTTTTGACTTCAGAAGACCCATTTGTGCCATTAAAAATTTTGCCTCCACAATTGTGCCTGACATATGTTAAAGGGTAATACATGTTAAAATAATGAGGCTTCACATTTAGTTTTATTATATTTTAATTTTTAAATAGATTACAAATTATGCAATAATAATCACAAAAAAGTTTAATTATCATTAAAAAATGATAGGAGATGAAGACGATCTGAAAGAAGCCATGTGCAGACCACCCACGGCTTTGAAAATTATTCTGCATTTTACGTGATTTATGGGCTTTGGTAGAACTTAATTGCCCGACCACATACTCTAAAATTTTGACATGTTGTTGTTGTGGTCTTCAGTCCAGAGACTGGTTTGATGCAGCTCTCCACCCTACTCTATCCTGAGCAAGCCTTTTCATCTCCTCATAAGAACGACAACCCACATCCACTTGAATCTGCTTACTATACGCGTCTCTTGGTCTCCCTCTGCGATTTTTACCCCACACACTTCCCTCCAATGCTAAATTCACAATTCCTTGATGTCTAAGAATGTGTCCTACCAATCTATCCCTTCTTTTAGTCAAGGTATGCCAGAAATTTCTTTTCTCCCCAATTCGGTTCAGTACCTCCTCATTAGTTATGCGATCCACCCACCTAATCTTCAGCATTCTTTTGTAGCACCACATTTCAAAAGCCTCTATCCTCTTTCTGTCCACACTGCTTATCGTCCATGTTTCACTCCCATACAAGGCAACACTCCATACAAATGCCTTCAGAAAGGACTTCCTTAGGCTTAAATCAATATTAGATGTTAACAAATTTCTCTTTTTCAAAAACGCCTTTCTACCCATTGCCATTCTGCATTTTATATCCTCTGTACTGCGACCATCATTTGTTATTTTACTGCCCAAGTAACAAAACTCATCTACCTCCTTTATTGTTTCGTTACCTAATCTAATTCCTTCAGCATCACCTGATTTTCTTACACTGCACTCCATTACCCTAGTTTTGATCCTGTTAATGTTCATCTTATATGCACCTTTCAACACACTGTCCATTCCGTTCAATTGCTCTTGCAGGTCATTTGCTGTCTCTGACAGAACTACTATGTAGTCGGCAAAACGCAATGTTTTCAATTCTTCACCCTGAACTTTAATTCCTTCTCCAAATTTCTCCTTGCTTTCCTTTATAGCTTGCTCAATGTACAAATTGAACAACATTGGGGAAAGGCTACAACCCTGTCTTACTCCCTTTCCAACCACTGCATCCCTTTCATGCCCTTCAGCTCTGACAACCGCTGTCTGGTTTTTGTACAAGTTGTAAATAACCTTACGCTCCCTATATTTTACTCCTGCTTGCTTCAGAACTTGAAATAGTTTGTTCCAATCAACATTGTCAAAAGCCTTCTCCAAATCTACAAAAGCTAGAAATGTTGGTTTGCCTTTTCTTAATCTATCTTCTAGGATAAGCCGTAAAGTGAGTATTGCCTCCCATGTTCCTACATTTCTCCTGAACCCAAACTGATCTTCCCCGAGGTCGGCTTCTACCAGCTTTTCCATCCTTCTGTATATAATTCGTGTTAATATTTTGCAACCATGACTTATTAAACTGATGGTTCTGTAGTTTTCACACCTGTCTGCACCCGCTTTCTTTGGAATGGGGATTATAACATTTTTCTTAAAGTCTGAGGGTACTTCACCTGTCTCATACATCTTACACACAATGTGAAACAATTTTGTCATGGCTGGTTCTCCCAGAGACTTCAGTAGCTCTGACGGGATATCATCTACTCCAGGGGCCTTGTTTCGACTTAGATCTTTCAGTGCTCTGTCAAATTCATCTCTCAGTATAATATCTCCTATTTCATCATCATCTACATCCTCTTCCCTTCCTACAATAGTGTCTCGAAGTTCATTTCCTTTGTAGAGCCCCTCTATATACTCTTTCCACCTTTCAGCTTTCCCTTCTTTGCTGAGAACTGGTTTTCCATCAGTGTCCTTGATATTCATAGAGCTGTTTTTCTTATCGCCAAATGTTTCTTTTATTTTTCCGGTAGGCTGTATCTATTTTTCCCCTATTTATACATTCTTCTACATCCTTGCATTTGCCTTCTAGCCATTCCTGCTTAGCCATTTTGCACTTCCTGTCAATCTCATTTCTTAGTCGTCTGTACTCCATTTTGCCTGTTTCATTTACTGCATTTTTATATTTTCTCCTTTCATCGATTAAATTTAGTATCTCCTGTGATATCCAAGGATTTTTTGTAGGTCTTGCCTTCCTACCTATTTTTTCCTCTGCTGCCTTCACTATTTCATCTCTCAATTTTACCCATTCCTCCTCAACTGTTTTATTTTCCCCTGTTTCTGTCAATTGTTGCCTGAAGCTCCCTCTGAAATTCTTAAGAACTTCAGGTTCCTTCAATTTATCCAGGTCCCATCTCCTTATTTTCCTACCTTTCTGTAGTTTCTTCAGTTTCAGCCTACAGTTCATAACCAACAAGTTATGGTCAGAGTCTATGTCTGCCCCTGGGTATGTCCTACAATTCAAAACCTGGTTCCGAAATCTATGTCTTACCATTATAAAATCTATCTGATACCTTCCGGTGTCTCCTGGTCTCTTCCACGTATACAACCTTCTTTTGTGATTCTTAAACCATGTGTTTGTTACGATTAAATCATGTTCCGTGCAAAATTCTACCAGGCGGCTTCCTCTTTCATTCCTTTTGCCCAGACCATATTCCCCCACTATCTTCCCTTCCCTTCCTTGTCCTACTACCGAATTCCAGTCTCCCATAACAATTAAGTTTTCCTCTCCCTTAATTGTCTGAATAATTTCCTTTAGCTCCTCATATATTGATTCGATTTCCTCATCATCGGCAGAGCTAGTTGGCATATAAACCTGTACTACTGTTGTCGGTGTTGGCTTCGTATCTATCTTGACAATGATAATGCGATCGCTGTGCTGGTCATAGTAGTTTACCCGCATTCCTATCTTCTTATTCATTATCAATCCTACTCCTGTGATACCCCCAACTGATTTTGTATTTATAATCCTGTAGTCACCTGACCAGAAATCCTGTTCATCCTGCCACCGAACTTCACTAATCCCCACTATATCTAACTTCAACCTATCCATTTCCCTTTTTAAATTTTCTAATTTTCCTACTCGATTAAGGGATCTAACATTCCACGCTCCGACCCGTAGAATGCCAGTATTGTCTTTCCTGATGATCACATCCTCTTGAGTAGTCCCCGCCCGGAGATCCGAATGGGGGACTATTTTACCTCCGGAATATTTTACCCGAGAGGATGCCATCATCATATGTTCATACAGTAGAGCTGCATGTCCTCGGGAAAAATAACGGCTGTAGTTTCCCCTTGCTTTCAGCCGTTCGCAGTAGCTGTGTGGCAAAGCCGCATTAGCTGATGTTACAAGGCCAGCTCAGTCAATCATCCAGACTGTTGCCCCTGTAACTACTGAAAAGGCTGCTGCCCCTCTTCAGGAACCACACGTTTGTCTGGCCTCTCCAGAGATACCCCTCCGCTGTGGTTGCACCTACGGTATGGCTATCTGTATCGTTGAGGCACGCAAGCCACCCCACCTCGGCAATGTCTGTGGTTCATGGGAGTGGAATTTTGACATATTCATAGAAAATTGTGAAATAATTTTGAAAAGCATGAGTGTAAATGTCATTAATGCTATTGCACTTGCAGCAGTTACAGATCAGAAACCAGAAAAAATGTGACACTTTCATCGAAAAAAGTAGATATTTCTGTGCAGTTAAAGACGTTGCATGTTCCTACCTAATAACATACTCAAAAATCGCAACATATTTATGCTAAACAGCAAAGTATTTTACAAATGAAATAAATAATGTGACATTCTAATAAATTATAACCCTGACATCATGGAAAATTGGAAGTATACTGGAACTTAATATATGAAACACAAGAAAAGAAAAACTACATTCTCATCGGGTGTCTGCTCATAACTTATAGGTGTCTCTTCTTTCTTCCAAATAATAGTTGTAGTGTTACCAACATCTACATGCCTCAAAAAGTCCAGTGACACTATCAGTTCATTTCAACCTAGTGAAATTCTATATTGTACCAATAATAACACAAAGAAAGAAAATGGATGAAAAAAGAACAAGCTTTCGGAACAGGGTTCCTTCATCAGGTAGGAGGGAAGGGAAGAAAAAAGGAATGTGAACAGAATGGGGTGGTAATTCATGACCTACGTCCTAAGGATGATGTTTGAGGAGAAGTCAAAATACTGTGTATTAGTACTGAGCCATGCCAAAGAGGATATATATATAACCAAAGAGGAAAGATCAAGCAGTAAAGAGAAGTAAAGATGAGTGAACTGAATGATGCTGGAGGGTGGAGGAAGGGGGTTGTCTAAAATGTTTTTGTTTAACCGGGAAAGTAGAAAGAGATAGAGAAACACACACACACACACACACAATGGACAGTAAGAAAAAGGGGGGTGAGAAATGAGTAATAGGTAGGTGAGTTGAGGATGGGGGAGGGGGAGAGGTTAGTGTAGATTTAGGCCAGGAGGGTGGCGGGAGGAGAGGATATGTTGGAGGGCAAGTTCCCATCTCCGTAGCTCTGAGGGATTGGACTGATACTAATCCAAATGGCACTTCTGGTGTAACACGTGCCAAGGTCCCTGGAATCATGCTGGAGGGCATGCTCTGGGTGTTCTCCAGGCGAACAGTCCGTGACCATTCTTCTGCTCAGCCAATTTATTGGTGGTCATACCAACATAAAAGGCTGCACTGTGGACACATGTCAGTTGATATATGACTGTTTTGTCTTGAATAATGTAGGTTTTTCCTGTGGTGATTGTAGATGATGTGTTGCAATTGCAGTTCCCATCTACATAGTTCAAGGCCTTAGGACCTAGGTTGTGATTTACCTTCCCCTTCCGTTCCCATTCCTTTTTTCTTCCCTTCTTTCCTACCTGATGAAGGAACCATGTTCTGAAAGCTTGTTCTTTTTTTGTCATTTTTCTTTCTTGATGTGACTTTCAGCAGTAAAGCACAAAGGTAAGTACTGGCCAGCCAATCTATTTTGACGAATAATTTACTTTATTCTTTGTATTTCATTTTAATAAATTTTGTCACAAGATTAGGCTAAAATGGTATCAAATGGATAAAGCAAACTTTATACTAAATTTTAAATCATGGTTCGGCATTGAATGAATCATTTCACTGTCATCCCTTCCCCCCTCCCACTCGCATTCCTAGCTGGCAAACTGGCTGCATTCTTGTGAACTGTTACCCACCCAATTTCAAACTGATTGACAGTGCTACCAATTAGAATAAACTTCTTTTGGAAGTGTTTCTTTAAAACTTATGCTGACATTTGAGCAAGTTAAAATCATGCATAGGTGTTTATTGAAGGACACAGAGAGAGAAAAGGGGCGGGGGAGGGAGAGGGGAGATGAATAGTGCCAGTTTAATTGACCCAATATCAGAACTAGGGTTCTGTAACTTGTCTGATGTGAAGGATTGTATCAGATGGTGCAGGGTAGGGGAAAAAGGAGCCAGGCGGACAGGGAGGAGTGAGATTGAGTAGCTGTTTGACACACAGGGAAGCATCTGGTGCACAGGGTGGCTAAGGGCAGCGAGAGGCAGCAGGTGAACAACATAGAATGTGCACAATGGCAGTGATTTCAGTGTGTTGGGAAGAGAGTAGTTTAGAGAGGAGTGGGGCAAGGGGATTGTAGTGATTGTGGATGATGGGTTGCAAGTGTAGCACCCATCTACATAGTTCAGAAATATTGGTATTGAGGGTGGGCTGATCCAGATGCCTTGGGTTGTGGAGCAGCCTTTGAAATGCAGCATTTTGTGCTCAGCTGGATGATCTTCCACTGGTTGGTCAATTCTACTCTCGGCCGTAATTTAGCAGTGGACATTTATTTATGTAGACTGTTTCTTGGTAGACATACCAATATAAATGCACTGCACAAATCTGCAGCAGACCTTTTTGTATACTCAAGCACTCACAATATAAGACAATAACTAAGAAAGCCTTCATTAGCTCGGGATTGCAATTCACATGGCCACTCACACTTCAGAACTGACACCACCACCTGCACTCTGCACCTATCGTTTGAATAGGTGTGCTACCTGCACTTACCTTAACTATGCTCCCCCAGGGGGCTCACCGCTCTGTGGTGTGTACGTGCGTGGCGAGCACGGGGCCCCAGCCTTTGTGGTACTCTTTCTTTTCCGTGCTACACGACGCTTCCCCTGCTGTCCTTTTCCCCTCTCTTGGGGACTGAGTTGTGTGCATCCTTCGGGGAACCGAAGTTATAATTTTTTTGGTTGGAGCTCTTCTCACCTCTTTATTTGCCTCCGCATCAGCGTTTGAAGCTTCACCTCTTACTATTTCTTCCTTCTTTCTCCCTGTACGCACCTGAAGGCCACCCGTATGGGTGACTGGGTAATGTGTAAGTCCCAGCCCGGGCTGGCATGTAGGGTGCGTGCGTACCCCCTGGTGAAGGCCAGGCCCGGGGAGGGGTGATTGCCTGCGCTGATACCTTCCCAATTTGCCGATTGTTCCCATCCGTCTGTAGATCGGGAGGTGCGACCTGGGGTGGGAACAATCACCCAAGGCGGGTGTGTTTCCATTGGGGGCCCCCAGCAGGAAGGAGCGTGCCATCGGAAACACTGGCAACCGTGGGGGATACATCCGTGATGGTTTCCCACAGGAAAAGGAAATGCAAAGAGTCTTGCGAAGTTACACGTACTGTACAATTGTGTACGTGGACAGATGACTTTACCATTGTTCACTACCGTCTGTTAAGTTTCTTGTGGTTACCCGTACTGAGGAAGGACAATTCTTCTAGTCGATAAACCCATTTATAATTCAGAAAGGGGTCGATGCCATTGCTGGCCCACTTAAATCCTGCACCCGTCTGCATAATGCGACACTACTATTGGAAACAGAAAATGGCTCCCAGGCGCAACGGTTGCTCAAGGCTAATTTGCTCCATAGTTACCCAGTTCGTGTTAAGCTTCATCCAACCCTCAATTATTCGTGAGGGATAGTCTACTCAGTCTGTTTGGACGGTCTGACTGAGGATGAATTAAATGACTATCTGGCAACTCAAGGCATCACGCAGTGCACCGAGTAATGAAAAGGGATAACAACGTTTCAGTCCCCACTCGTACAGTGTTCTTGACCTTCAACCGAGTGGCTCTGCCACCGAAGATCAAGGCAGGAAATGAGGTAATCACAGTATGACTTTATATCCCTAACCCTACTCGGTGTTACCAGTGCCATTGCTTTAATCATATAAGTCAATTGTGCAAGAACCCGGTAACATGTGTCACCTGTGGTAGAGATGCACATGAGGGGAATTGTTCACTACCGTCTGTTAATTATTCCAAAAAAGTTTATAATACAGTCGCAGACCTCAGAACAATCCAAATAACATGGATAAATTTATAAACCAGAAGATTGACGTGACTGGAAACAAAATTAATTGGACACAAATATGTGAAATGATGATGAAAGAGGATGAGTTCAGGTTGTACATATGACTATAATGATGACATCTATGTCACTGTAGACCTAAAGAAGGAAACAGTGATGGAGGCCATCTTAACACAAACTCCTATGGACTCTTTGAACCACCATGCCCTCAAAAAGTCATATCTAGGCCTAAATATGAAGATTTGAAGTTTTTTTTGCACCTGATACAGTGATGCCAAGTACATTTATAACTATGTTATTGAAGATGATCAAGTCATCGTTGACATTGAAGGTTTTAATGGTGTAGAAGATTTTGGAGAAGTTGCACAATGCTGGTGGAAATGTTGCATAATTTATGAAATTCAATATTGGGTTTAATCTTTGCTTCAAATTCCCTCTCTGAATTGTATTTGACATTGTATAAAATAAATTCTGCTAGAAAGTGTATTATGTTATATGTGTGCTTGTTATAATCAAATTAATAACATCAAAATATCTACAGATGTTTGTATCATAACACTGCATAAATATGTATTAGTTTTGAGCACTAACATATTTTTAATAATACAGCATATGTAATTATCTAAATTTCAAACCATTTTAGAAATGAAACTTTCACTCTGCAGCGGAGTGTGCGCTGATATGAAACTTCCTGGCAGATTAAAATTGTGTGCCGGAACCGGGACTCGAATCTGGAACCTTTTCCTTTCGCGGGCAAGCGATCTACCAACTGAGCTATCCCGACACGACTCACGATGCCGCACACAATTTTACTTCCGCCAGTATCTTGCTTCCTACTTTCCAAACTTCACAGAACCTCTTCTGCGAAACATGCAAGACTAGCACTCCTTTCTTCCAGGAATGCTAATCTTGCATATTTTGCAGGAGAGCTTCTGTGAAGTTTGGAAAGTAGAAGCGAGTTAATGGCAGAAGTAAAGTTGAGGCGGCATCGTGTGTCGTGTCGGGATAGCTCAGTCGGTAGAGCGCTTGCTTGCGAAAGGCAAAGATCCCAGGTTCGCGTCCTGGTTCCGGCACACAATTTTAATCTGCCATGAAGTTTCATTTTAGAAATGATAGTTCACAGGTTTTACAATGAGGAGGTTTGCAAATGGATTAATATCTCTTTAGTGAGTTTGGTGCTTGAATAATTGTTGCTAATCATTATTCAGTTCTCCTTTGGTCAGTTTCTTATTTTTAAGGAGTCTATGTTTTGCATGAGTCATGCTTTCTCCTGCTCACCAGCAGTGTCATGTAATGCAATTTTGATGGAAATTTCATCCAAGGATTCCTTGAAAAGCAGGTGACATCTTGCTGTTTGTGTCTGCTTCTGCATTCAATTGTGGTTAAGTACTCATGAAACCTTCACACCAGCTGAGCCTAATGGTCCTTCAGGCTAACTGACCAGCAAGAAAACAGTAATCCTTCACAATGGCGAATTATTTGCCAAATAAATCCACAACTCATTATATGGCCCAAATTACTACATGATTTAAGAAATATTTTGTTCCTTTCAAGAAGTACAGGGTGTCTTCTATGTGTTGCATTATGCAAACAATTTTTTCATGATTTGTTCGTTATTGATAGTCAATACACAAAAACAATGTCCATCCTCCTTCTTACAAGGATCACAAGAGACACCAAGGGATCTACAAATGTTTAATGACATCAGCTTGCAGCATCTTCTCCACTTCCTTCCTGTTCAGTTGGCAGTACTTCATATGAGGGCTGTCTAATTGGTGGATGACCTTAAATGTTGATACTGTATAGTGCTGTCTGACACTTGGCATTTCCATTCTCCACTCGGACTTTGAAAGCATCTGAAAATTTATGTAGACTGGATTATCATTTGTTAAAATCCTTCCTTGTGCAGTTCAGTAGTAGCTTCCTCCACTGTCTTATGTTTACTGGTAGCTGAGTATGATTCTTCATCAGTTATTCGAAGTTGACTGTCCTGGACTACTTTAGTTGTGTTTATGCAGAAAAACATTGGGAGTAAGTTGTGGATGATTGTGTCAATGTCTTATCCAAAATCCTAATGGTTATGCTCATCACTGGCATGTATATCTCTTTCTTGAGCCAGACTAGCTTCTTGCAATTGACATGAATTTCATAGTACAACCACACTATCTTGCTTGATGACTGAAACTTGTCACTTTGATAATGACAGGATAACAATGTCTTCTGTGACAAAAAACTTCTGAGAGCAGTTACTGTTGTGCCTTATTTTTCGAGCAGCTTCATAAATTAGGAGTTATGACTCTCCACACTCTGACAGCTTATGAGACTTGCAAGCAATCACATCCAAAAATAACATTATGAAAACCTTTTGTTAAACTGACAAGTTTGAAGGACTTCTACATCTACACCCATATTCCAAAATCCAAATCACAGTGTGTTGTGGAGGGTAGTTTATGTACCATTTGTCACTTCCTGCTATTCCAGTTGTGTATGGTGTGAGGAAAAAATGGTTGCCTGTATTCCTCCATGTGGGCCCTAATCTCTCTAATCTTATCCTTGTGGTCACTTCGTGAGATATATATAGGAGGAAGCAATATATTGGTTGTCTCTTCATGAAACAGATGTTCTTGTAACTTTGACAGAACGTCTCTCTTGTAGTATCTGCCTTTGAAGTTTCTTAATCATCTCCATGATCCTTTCATGCTTATTAAACGAGCTCGTAACAAAGCATGCTGCTCTCTGTTGGATCTTCTCTATGTCATCTATTAACTTGACTGGTACAGATCCCACACTGATGAGCAGTACTAAGCACTGTTTAAACTAGAGCTTTGTAACCTACTTTCTTTGTTGATGACCTATCTTCATGAGAATTCTTTCAATAAACCTCAGTCAGGCATCAGCCTTATCCACGACTGATTTTATATGGTTGTTCCACTCAGATCGCCCCTAACGTTCACTCCCAGATATTTTAATGGAAGTAACTGCTTCCAGTGTTTGTCCTGCTGTTGCATAGTTATATAATTAAGCTTCTTTATTTTTATGTAAACACAGCACTTCACATTCATTTATGTTGAAATTCAATTGCTATTCCTTGTACCAAGTATCGATAGAATGCAAATCATCCTGCATTTTGTTACTATTTCTCAGTGCTGCAACTTCTTGATAAATTACTGCATCATCCATTATGCACCAGAAAGCCTCATTGAAAGGACCTATAACACTCCTCTGGATCAAGCCTGACATCACATTAATGTCTGAAGACTTCTTTTCATTTTGCTGCAGTGGAGTGGCCGAATGTTCCAAGGCACCAAGTTGCGGAGTGCGATGTTGCTCGCTATCGGAGGTCCGAGTCCTTCCTCCGGCATGGGTGTATTTGTTGTCCTTAGTAAAAGTAGTTTGTAGGCCTAGGCACTGATAACCAGTGTAGCTAAGTCCCATATATTTACAAACATTTGAACATTTTTTTCTTTTCATTTAGAATGAGATGCTGTATTCTGTTAGCTAGAAACATCTCACTCTAGTCACAGAATTGGTATGCTTGCACTTTATCAGACAATGGTGTGGTACAGGATTGGACACTCTTTAGAGTCAACAAACATATCTATCTGGGATCATGTATTTACTGCCCTTTGGATCTCATTGATTAATAGCGGGAGTTGTGTTTCACATTGTGATGTCCCGAGTGATTCTACCTCTTTGAGAATCCCATCAGATAATTTCTTATGATGTATAGAATTGTGAAGGTCCTGAAATTCAGTGCCTGTAGTAACAGTTAATTCAATATCCAGGTCAATCAGTCTTCTTCTCTGATAGAAGATGTACAGAAGAGATGAAGAATTTCAATCAGCATATAACTTATTAATTAAATGAGTACACACTCCAATTCTAGT
Organism: Locusta migratoria; assembly: GCA_026315105.1. Classification (NCBI taxonomy): domain Eukaryota; kingdom Metazoa; phylum Arthropoda; class Insecta; order Orthoptera; family Acrididae; genus Locusta; species Locusta migratoria. Next base: position 317,325,878 of record CM048746.1, read on the forward strand.
TGAACATTAAAAAGGGGGTTTATTAACCCTTAATACAACTTCAGTAAGAGTATCATCTGGTTTACACTTATACATCCATATGCAATTACAAATATATTAGAACCTTGTTTTTATGCTTTTCAAGGGACTTCAGTAAAATGATTAAAACGCAGGAAATAATGTTTTAAATGATAAAATATGCTTACTGGATCAGCCTTGCATTTTTGTAGTTTATTTGTGATATATGTAAATAATAGGCATCTACATACGCAACAGGAAGTTTATTATACAATAAAGGTCATCCAAATTTTTACTATTTTAAGCGGAGGGTAGAACTGATAATTTATGTGAAGTAGAAATTTTTGACGTAATTTCATTCATTATAATCGAGGACGCCACTGCTGGGCTATGTAAAACATCTTCAAAATTACCTGAACCGCTTCGATAGATATCGTTCGGACGCCGCTGCCAGGCTATGTAACACATCTTCAAAATTACTGCCTTTTACCGGCATTAATTATTTACAGAGTAAAACTCCTAAAGTTCTGTTCATTTTGTATTTTTTATGTTTCACACTACAATATTAGAGAATTTATTTGCATTCTCAAGTGAAAACATATGCATAAGTATTTTTGTGACGTTTGCATAGGATCGGCATCTCACACTATATCGCTTTTTTGAGGTTGAGGGTATTATGATACCCAACTTTGACAGATAACGTTCTTTATTAATCAGAAACATGTTTCACAAAAACAATTCAACTCTTTATTCTCACAGCAACAAAGCAACTGGATCTGATTGTTTGAGTACACGCCAGCCGCTCTGGCAAAGAAGCTAGCGGAAAGAGGAACTAAACCGCCACAAATCGGCATTATTCTCATGTCAACAAACTGTTCTGTTTGTCTGAGTACACGCCAGGTGCTCTGGCAAAGAAGCTGGTGGAAAGAGAAACTACACTGCCACAAATCGGCACATCATAAGTCAACTAGCTGCATACTGCCAACTACGATATGCGAAATATACGTTTGAATAAATGCAAAGTGTCAAGAAAGTCAACTGCGAATAATTTTTAAGTGCTATACGTTAAGGGGAAATCCATGCTAGCGTAATATTATGTAGATTACGTTCTTTTTTCTTCACGAACATGCTTTCGAAAAGAGTAAAATGCGGGAAAAGTATAAATATGTTAACGCAAAAACAAGGGCGAATTATCACTGCAAACATAGGAAATTTGATGGGACCGACAAAAAAATGGTGTAAATGGTGGGAAAACGTAAAAATCGGGAATGTAAAAACGAGGTTTTTCTATTATTGAGATCAAACTTTGAATATGTTATCTATTCAAGATATCACTCTTAACTAATTACAAAACAAAAGAATAACAACTTGATTCACTCCACTTTGTCCATTGTTCACTCCAAATCTCCACAGAATTCATTTCACCACACATCACCTTCTGGTTGTACGTCTTCAACAAGTAGGAGGTTCCTGTCTGGGCATTCACCTGTGAAAGAAATAGTCCAGGACACTAAAAGTCCAAAAATAAACTTCCATAAATACCCAAAATTAATCCATTTGGTCATCTTGTCTAGCTAGGGAAAGCATGTAGACACTACAACATAACCACTGCTTTTGGAAACTGCATTGATTGCTAAAATTCAAACATAAAATGTGTTAAAAAATTATGCAACTGACTGATGTCAGATATACAAGCCTATAGTATTTACATCTGATCGATGACCCTTCTTGTAAATGGGAATGATGTGTGCTTTTTCCCAGTCCTTAGGAACACTTCGCTCCTGTAGAGACTGTCGGTACACTGCTGCTAGAAACGGAGGAAGGAGGACATTTGCTTTGCATACTCAGTGTAAAATTGAATTGGTACCCCATAAGGTCCAGCAGCCTTTCTTCTATTGAGTGATTTCATCTCGTTTCCTATCACTCTGACACTTTTTCAGTATCTGCCATTTTTTTGTTAGTGCAAGAGGAGGAACTACTGTGCAATCTTCCTTGGTTAAACAGCTTTGGAGCAGGACGTTTAATATTTTGGCCTTTAGTGTATCATCCTCTGTTTCAACACCAAAATGGTCACTGTGTCTGGATGTCTGGTTTTGACCTGTTTATCGATTTGAAAGGTAGTCAAGTTTTGTCAAGAAAGGTACACAAAACAAACATTGCTCTCAAAGTCATTGAACGCCTTTCGCAATGCAGCCCTTTTGCTAATTTTAGCAGCATTTATTTTTTGCTTGTCTGCAAGACTTGAGCTACATTTGTATTTGCAGTGAAGACACATAGGCTTAACCCTTGGCTTCATGGTGTGGGGTGCCATAGGACATGTGTTCAGATCACCTCTTGTCGTTCTTTGGCAGACTGTGACAGCACAGCAATATATAACAAACATTCTGCGTCTGCATCCCCTTTCCCTAATGGCATATCTTTCAGGGACATTGACCAACAAGACAATACATATCCATGCACAGCACATGTGTATTGTCTGCCTAGAGTATGATGAAGTCTTCCCATGGCCAGGAAGATACTGGGACCTGTCCGTCATTGAGTGCAGTGGGATGACCTCGGAAGGATCCTCCTTGCTGGTTCCAACCTAAGGGATCTGGAGGAACAGGCTCAACAACTTAAAACTTGACTCAGGGAAGGATCCAAAGACCCTTTAATGCCAATCCATGTTGTGTAAGAGCCTACATTATGGCCAGAGGAGGTGACCCAACCTGCTGGCCTGGCTTCAATGTTCTGTCTGTAACTGCAAACAGCCTTGTCTCTTTCATTCCATATTGCAATCAGTTCAATAAAATCACGTGAACTTTCATCAGAGTAATCCCATATACTACGAGCCATCGCTTCTGGTTACATAACTTTTTTGTCAGGCATTGGGCATTGCAGGACATTGTATGTCAATCAGTGGACTTGTGATGTGTGATGAAAAATAATAGACCACTTCCTGCAACCAAATTATATGGGTAACTGATTAAATGGCACTTTAAGCAGTCATAATGTGAAATGTTTCCTCTTTTGACAACAATATGCCTTTTGTCACTTACTGACATGTCGATTTCCTTTATGTAGTGACTTGATGTGAAGTGTTGAAGAGCTTGAAGTTCTCCATGGTAAGATACATAAATCCGTGTGGTTTTTTGAAACCATTGTGCCATAGAGGTGAGTGCAATTGCTTACTGAGCAGGAGACCTAGCTTTAATTCCCTTACTTAAATTTTCACACAATACACCAGTCTGCCTATGTTTATCATAGATGTTTGTGACTTGTGAAAGTTTCAGAATAATTTTGATTAATTTTTATTTGTCACAAATTTGCATGAAGCAGCTGTGCAACACATCTTGCATCTCAGATATGATGTATCATATGTGGCAGTTCTGCTACAGATGAGAATTCTGCATATGAGATAGTCTGTCTGAATGAAGTATAATAGCTCCCTCGATACCATTTCTGTCAGTGGCACTCTAATGTCCAGCTTGAACACTATGGGAGAGTTTCCTTTAGTATCTAATGCCATCTTTCTACCACCCCACTGCTGACAAGATTGTAGGTTGTCATGAGGTAACACAGGGTGCTGCAAAAGTTCGAAAACTTTTGAAATCAAATGGATGTGAATTACTGTCACTGATATGTCGTTATTGCCGCCTCCCCCCCCCCCCCAAATCTCTCTCTCTCTCTCTCTCTCTCTCTCTCTCTCTCTCTCTCTCTCTCTCTCTCTCTCTCTCTCTCTGTGTGTGTGTGTGTGTGTGTGTGTGTGTGTGTGTGTGTGTGTGTGTGTGTGAGAGAGAGAGAGAGAGAGAGAGAGAGATAGTGTGTGTGTGTGTGTGTGTGTGTGTGTGTGTGTGTGTGTGGGCGCGCGTGGGGGGGGGGGAGCGCACACACTTATGGGTAAAGGATTACAAGCAAATATAATTAGTACTCCGTTTATTGACTCTGTAACATTCACCAAATTGTTATTAGAAAGAAAAAAGTAACAAACTGTGTCATCTCTAATACTTATTACAGAAGTGGTATGCAGTTCCTAAATCAAAAGAGTCAGAAAGAGATTTTCGGTTATCTTTCTGGCATCAGGAGAAACACTTGCTTTCTGGAAAAAATCAGTTGAAACCTGTATTAAAATTAATGAAGGTATGTAACTAATGTAATTAAGTTTTCATTAATTTAGACTGTAGTGCAATAGCTACATATCTGACATAACTCTTGGCCAGTGATGGATATTTTCCTCAGAGATGATAAATTATTTTTCAAAAGAGATAGATTGGCTGGCCAGTACTTAACCTTTGTGTTGTACCTCCAATAGTGACACAAATGAATAATAAAGAAAAAAGGACGAGGAAAGAGAAAAAGGACAAGCCTTTGGAACAGTTCCTTCTTCAGGTGGGAGAGAATTGAAGAAAAAAAGAATGGGAACGAAAGTGGAAGATAATTCACGGCCTATGTCACGAGGATGATGGCTAAGGAGTGTGGAAGTTGGAGATACTGTCCTTTCTCATCCTTTTTCTTTTTTCTTCATTTGTGTCACTATCGGTGGTACAACACAGAGGTAAGTACTGGCCATCCAATCTGTCTCTTTTGAAAAATAGTACTCTTGGTCACTGTACCGAAACAATAAAGTAACATTATTTGTCAGTACTATAGTATTATTTAGTGTTTAAAATCATTCTGTATCTACCTGGTTACTCTGCAAGTCACATTGAAGTGCATGCCAAGGTAATCATCAAATCACTTCTATGATATTTCTGTATAGTTCTATTCTCTAATGGGTTGCGGGAAAAAGGAACACCTAAATCTTTCTATTTTCTATCTGATTTCTCTTCTTTTATTCTGATGATCATGTCTCCCTATGTAGGTGGGTGCTAACAATATATGTTCACATTCTGAAGAGAAAGTTGGTGAAAGAAATTTGGCAAATAGATCTCGCTGCAACAAATAATGTCTTTCTTTTAATGATTTCCACCACAACTCATGCATCATTTCCATGACACTCTCCCCCCTATATCACAATAATACAAAATGAGCTGTCATTCTATGATATTTTCTCTAAATCGCTTGTCAGTCCCACCTGGTGTGGATCCCACAATCCGCAGCAATACTCCAAAGTAGGACGCACAAGTGTAGTGTAGGCAGTTTGCTGGAACAATAACCTTTACATAACTTTATGATGCATAGTTTCTGTTCTGATAGAAATGTGGCAGAAGGTGGACATAGTATATAGCTTTGATATTATTAAAAATTATCTAGTGGGAATTGAATAGGTTTATTGGTGTCATTTCTTTTCTTGGCATAAGCATCACATGACGGGGTGTTGAAAAGTTCGTGGATTTACCTAAAAAGGATGAAGCTTGAATTTTCTGCATGGATGCACAAATACATCTGATGCATTGCAGGAATATAGATAAAGCTGTGAGCAAGTGCAAATAATGGACAGGGGGACTACAATCTTAATTTGTGATAAGTTGATAATTTGGGCTGGACAAGAAGTTTGTCTGGAGAACCTAACTGGTTAACGCAACTGTTGCCCAAGGTGGGAAATCTAGGTACAAGTCCCAATTCGGCACAAATTTTCAACTATGAAATTCAATGCCCTGAAACAGCTGAGAAGTTCAAATACATCTGTTTCATAAATTTATGTCTACTAGTGTTAACCAATGGCATTCTTTCTGGCCTGTGCAGACACGACATCTATATCATTCATGTTTGGTTAAAAATCTATGGTAATTTTATGTAAATACCAAGGATGACGCAACTGACCAGTCACAGTGCTCTGTTGTTGTAAGGCTGGTGGACTGCAATGGCAACATTCAAGAATATTTCTTGGTTGCCATAATGTTGGCTGAAACATTACAGCTTCTGCTTTATTCAATGTACTGAGAGGCGTATTCAAAATTCATTATATGAATAACAAACTTGTAGCCCAAACATATGGTGCTTCTGTTCTGGGAGGAGAATGAAATGGTCTGTAGCTATGGTTTGTGAAGTTGCCCCCCTTTTATGCACATCATTTGGGTTTGGTTTTGCAGCAGAGCTGTTCTTCTTTAAAACCAATAATGATTTTTCTCTCTGACCATCAGGATATTCATTCTTTATTTCTCCAGACTTACAAAAGCTTAGAAATTCTAGACAGTTTTTTCGCAAACAAATTCTCTCAAACATTGATACAAGATGGAACTTTAAGTCCAGAGTAATATCTACCATTCACGAAAAATGTGTGGGAATAATAGAGGATTTAAATGGAGTAATTGACAGTTCAGACACTTGTGGAACATCATGTAATTATACCAATATGCTACTTTAAAGGTTTTTATTATAATGTTGTGGAACAACTACAAGAGAAGCCTGTGGTTCCATAGTTGTCTCCTAAACTTTGAGTCCCCCCCCCCCCTCCCCCCGTTTCTCAAGGTATATTTTAAAGATTGGACTGCTTCTCAAAATTCTTCAGGAAAAAAATTCATAGTTTTGTAACAATGCTGTCCTAAAATCTATAGTTTACATGAAAAATGTACAAGATGAAGATAAACTGATATACTTTTTAAATTTTACGAAACACCCATAAGTAGAGCTGAAATGAGGAATGAAAACATTGCCAACATTCATGGCAAAACACAGATAGGCGTACTTCGTGGTGGTGGATAACATTGTAATACAAATAGAAGCAAAATTTTCCAGTAGTGGAAACATTTGTAACACTTTTTTAAAATCGTAGTTTCCAAGACAATAATGAAACAAGAGTGTTGGCAGAACCTGCTTTCGTTTTGCAAGACTGTAAAGTTCATTACAATGCAACAGTTTTAACAATAAGTGTAAAGTTTGTGACTTATGCAGTGTTGGAATTCGTAGTTCGCTGGATGAGTAACAAAAATGGAGTACAAGTTCGACTAAGTATATTTTATACAGTAATATATGATACATAATTTTGTTTTTTAGTATGTTTATGCTTTATATACTCCATGTTATGGCCTAAGGGCCATTCATATCACGCGCGCCTGTATTGTGTTCTGTGGCAGGCGTGGGCCCGGCTGTGGTAGTTCCCGGCCGTGCCACAGAAGTGCACGGTCAGCCTAACAGCTGACGCGAGCTGCGCGCCGTCTGCTGGCGGGCGCCGTCAAACGGCCGACGGGACAGCCGTGTCATTCGACAAGTGTACGCGGAACGGACAATAGCGTGCTTAGGACTAAGAGTGTATATTTCACTCCAATATATATTCTCTGAAAATTATTGCTTGCTGTGAAATAAATTACGTTCATTTAGGCCATTTGAACTTCGGTGTTGCCTTATGGCAACACTAGGCACTTCTACTCAGTAATATGATGAATTTTTCATTTTTTCTTTTAGAAGAGTTTTCTCACTTTCCGAGGTGGTGGAGATTCTTTATAATGATGATATTGAAGGTGATGCGTGTTGAGCCTCCAGATCCAAATGTAGACATAGATGTACATTCAGGAAAGAGATGTTGGTGGGTAGGTAGCCATACCATTGGTTTGTTTTGAATTGTTTGTTTACTGATACTGACAACTTCGTTATTTTCTATTCTATTCCATATTGTTACCGATTGTTAGACAATCTGTCCTGTCGTCAGTTACGAGCTAATGCTGAAATAAGGCTGCCAAGTAGTGAAATGATCGGTGTTTATTATGAGGACCGAGACCTGAAAGTACAGTCGATGAATACTGCACAAGGTCCAACTGTACCTGAACAAGCTGCACTATGTCTCAATGTACCAGAGTAATCTGTATCCAAAGTAAGATCTATGTTATTATCCAACAATATTGTGAACTGGTTTTCTGACAGAGATATATGTGGTTGGCATTGGGAGAAAGCAGCTGACAACTCAGTCGTCACATTGATCTCTTCTTCATGTGGTGCAGAATAGGTTGTCCAAGTCAAGAGATACTTGCAACAAAAAAAGCGAAACATAATGATTCCCACACCAAAACTGGTATCCAAGTATAATGCACATATGGGAAGTATTGATCAGGTGGATCAGAATCTAATATGCTACTGCAATGGAAAAAGAAGTAAGAAATGGTACTATTGTATCTTTTCATGGATGTTAGATGTCGCCGTACAAAACAGATTTTGTATAAGTAAGAAACCAAACTATTTCTCAGCTTGAATTCAAGAGGGAAGTAGCAGCAGTGTACTTGGAGAGATACCAAGCTTTACCCAAAAGAGCCAGAAGACCTTCTGCAACAAGGGCATCAACTGACAGTTGCTTATCAGATTCCATTAGATCTGATAAAACTGACCACCTTGTCCGGCATACAGAAGGAAAGAAGAAGAAAAGCTGTGCTCATGAGGACTGTACATCTGTGTGAGAAAAATGTGTTCCAAGTGCAATGTGGAATTGTGTATAGAAGATTTTATTCCAATTCTTCATTATCAACTGCTTTCGTTGTAAAATATCACTTGTATGACAAAGATTTTATAATAAATTTACACAAATGTGTATGTGTAATAAGAACTTTCAATAACCTACTTATTTTGTTGAAGTTGTAATCCACACAAATTTAGGTATTGATAGTGCCTAGCGCTGCCATATGGCAACATCAAATATCTCGTTAAAGGCTGTAATGACTTTCGTAAAAATAACTATGTTGTGTAATTTATTCACTGTTGAGACATAATAAAGGAAAAAATTTAAAAAAAAAATTGAAAAAATTAATTCATGCGCTAATGGGTTAAATAAAAGTTTGGCGTGACACAGAATTTTCCAGTACACGGGTGGATGCATTACTACAAACTGGAGCGTCCTTCATTCGCTTGTATTTGTATGTAGAAATGGAAACCATAGTTTCTTCCCAGCATAAAGAAACATTTCAGTCTGTCAGTTTGAAAGAAATAATCAGAAGAATGACAATGAATGAAGTGGACAAATTCTTCCAGAAGCTTTCAAACTATTCTGAATACTTTAAACCTGAGGCACATAGCACAATGATGTCAGAGAACGATCTGGGAATCTAATATGGTTTCTGGCCTCCCCAAAATTTAGGTCAATGATTCGACACTGATATACGGGCAGCAAGTGCTACACGTCAGGTGCTGTGCCCATATATATGTTTGTTGCAACCGCTCTAAGCTTAACAATGGAATTGTTGTACTGCATCATTTTTTGCTGTTCACATGTTGCAGTGTACAGAAAGGTGTCTTTGTCTTATGTTGGTCTCAGTGAATGAGAAGTTTCAGTGTTAAATGAGTCATTCATCCGCTTGGAAAGAGAAGATGAAGATTCTAGTTTCAGTGATGATGAAACTCGATCCATTTTTTTTCCTGATAATGGGTATTAAGGTGACATTTCAGATGCAGCCAATTCTGCTTGTGGATGTGCGCTGTCGCTGGCCTACAGAACAAAGAGAAGAAATGTTTCACTGAGTAAAAAGTGAGTTTCATCCAAAAGTCCACAAATATAATGAAACATTTTGGTTTCAAAGACATATTTTGCTGTGTGAACAATATATCTGAAATATTAGATTATTTCAAATGTGTTGTTACTCCATAACTTATGAGCAAAATTACTTTTGAGATGAATAGATATTTGATTTCTCACACGAATCCAGCATTGTCATCTAGACTACGGAAATGTAAAGAGACAAACTCCAAAGAAATTTACTTGTTTTTAGCAGTAACCAGGCTAATTTCTAGGCATAGAAGGCAAACCCTGAAAATTACAGCAAACTCAAAATTTTAGTGAGAGAATGCCAGAGAGCACTATTTGTTGCTACTTTTGTATTTATGTGATAATGACCAACAAGAACAAAATAGTATACTGTATAAAATAAAAATGGTATTGAATGACATTAGAAAACTTTGTAGTGGAAATTTTTACCCATATGAAAATTTGAATAGACGAGTCATTAGTGTTTTACAAAGATTGTTTGTCCTTCAAGATGTTGAACGGCACCAAGAAGGAATATGGGAAGGGAGAAGAAATAAAAACCTTTGCAGTTCCTTGATGACACCTTAATTCTGAAAGAATCAGGATATAACTTGTAAGAGCAGTTGAATGTGTTGTGGTTAGTCTTGGAAATAGGTTACAAATTGAACATTGGGGGAAGTAAAATAACAGTAATATAATGCAGTCAAATTCAACATGGCAATGCTAGGACAACTACATCAGATATTAGAAACAAGAGCAAAGTGTGAATTTTGCTATTTTGTAGGAACATAACTAATAGTCGAAGTACAGATGATGACAATGTATAGTGAAAGTAACAACAATAAATTAAAAAAAAACATTGAAAAATATGAAGTTAAATTTCAGGAAGTTGTTCTGAAGGTTTTTGGGCAGAGTATAGCCTTGCACATGGATAAAATGGGAATGATAAAGTGTCTAAACATGAACAAAATCTTGAGGTGTTTGAAATTGGTGCTACAGAATCATGCTGAAGATCAGAGAAGTGTATAAAATGAGGAAACGGAGGAGTGGATGATAACATGTGTTTTGTAGAAGGTGAGAAAGGCTTGAATAAGTAAGTAGATTCAAATTGATGTAGATTGTCATAGCTATTATAGATGAATGTACTTGGATAGGATAGAATAGCATGGAGAGCTGTTTTAAACCAGCACCACATGAAAGGTGTTTTTAAAGAGCTTGTAAATTTTATTCAAATTGTTGTTTTTATTAATATAATTCTGTAAATTTCTTGATATTGTCTTTCCTTGGCTCATAAAAGTATTTCTTACTTGTGAGGCCAAGGTAGAAATGTCACTTTCTAGTGTCTGCATTTTTAGTTAACTATAAATTTTTCCCAGTTCTAGCATGGAGAAAAATTATTTTCTTTAACTGTGTAGTTTCTATTTGAAACCTGTAGAAAATGACACAATATAGTTACCTTATTAGAATGGGTATTTTACTCTACAGTGGAATATCTGCCATATTGGATTTTCCTGCCAAATTAATACTGTATCTACATGGAACTTGAACTCTCATCATTATGATTATTCACTTATACTAAAAATTATTTGATTCCCATAATACTGAACTGATACTTTTCTAGTTGATATGAAAACATAGCTTTCTTCACATCATTTTTAGTAGGAAATTTTCCTTCCCTTGACTTAATGTTTAAAGTAATACATCAACACTTCATCATTTCTTGCATATTACCTAAAATTTTTAAGTTCTGAAGCAAGCAGGAGTAAAATATATAGAGTGTAAGGTTATTTACAACTTGTACAAAAAAACCAGACAGTGATTGTCAAAGTTGAAGGGCAAGAAAGGGATGCAGTGGTTGGGAAAGGAGTAAGACAGGGTTATTGCCTTTCTCCAATGTTATTCAATTTTTACATTGAGCAAGCTATAAAGGAAAGCAAGGAGAAATTTGGAGAAGAAATTAAAGTTCAGGGTGAATAATTAAAAACATTGTGTTTTGCCAAGGACACACTAATTCTGTCAGACAGCAAAGGACCTGGAAGAGCAGTTGAACAGAATGGACAGTGTGCTGAAAGGAGCGTATAAGATGAACATTAACAAGAGCAAAACAAGGGTAGTGGAGTGCAGTTTAAGAAAATCAGGTGATGCTGAAGGAATTAGATTAGGTGACAAAACAATAAAGGAGTTAGATGAGTTTTGTTATGATGGTCGCAGTACAGAGGATATAAAATGCAGAAAGACAATGGATAAAAAAGCGTTCTTGAAAAAGAGAAATTTGTTAACATTGAATATTGATTTAAGCCTAAGGAAGTCCTTTCTGAAGGCATTTGTGTGGAGTGTTGCCTTATATGGGAGTGAAAGATGGACGATAAACAGTGCGGACAAGAAGCGGATAGAGGCTTTTGAAATGTGGTGCTACAGAAGAATGCTGAAGATTAGGTGGGTGGATCGCGTAACTAATGAGGAGGTACTGAACAGAATTGGGGAGAAAAGGAATTTTTGGCATACCTTGACTAAAAAAGAAGGGATCAATTGGTAGGACATATTCTTAGACATGCTGGAGAGCTGCATCAAACCAGTCTCCGGACTGAAGACCACAACAACAACACCTAAAAATTGTTTGCAAGACCCTGGACTGTGAACAACTTCTTGCAGCAAGTTGTCAAGAAATGTAGTTTGGGCTGTCTGTCTGTAATCAACTTGTTGAAAGCTATCTCATATTCAGATACATTTGTAAATGTTGAGATAGTTGAAATCTTGGTTACGTTGGAGCTATGCACTCAGCATAATCATAGGTAATATCATCATTCTCTTCAGTTGGCATCTCAACTGGATATCTTGGATGCCCGGCATTACTTACACTAATGTGAGCAAAATGAATTTAGTTGTACCATGAATTGGAGACGATCTTGTGGTGAAAGTGATTCATGTAACACTTTTACCCTTTCTTAAATCTTTGTACTCACTTATCAAATTAAGAAGTACCTCTTTATTAAACATCTAATATTATTTTACTATTATCCAGATTATAGAAACACTCATATATGACTTTGGATGCTCACAATAATGCAGATTTCCAAACTAATGTATACAATATGTTGCTTGTAATGGCCATTTTAGCAGGAGCTGAAGACTGAATACATAACTTATGCAAATATGTATAGGAAATGTCTGACACAAGCCTCTTACAAAAATGACAGGCTTATCTTCCAGGCAGTCTGTGCACGTTTTGCATTTCCAGTTTAAATACTGTTTACTTCTGAATAATTGTTTTATATAAGTAAGTCATTATTAGGGCAATCTAGAATTGTTTAATAAGATAATGGAAAGTCCAGGTTGGAATAAATAATATAGTGAGGACAGTTTACAACTCACCGCAAAGACGTGGCGACGAGCTGCGACAGGCACATACAAAAGACACACACATACAACACATTCAGCTATCGGCCATGGCCTTCTTCAGAAAATAGAGCACTCACGCAATCACACAGGCACACAACACAGTCATACAACCATCACCTCCGACTGCCACACTTCGAATCACGCTCTGCAGCGAATCGGGGACGGGAGGGGAGGGGGAGGGGATAGAAAGGTTACGCCACGGTGGTGGGGATGGGTTAGATGGGAATAACGAGATGCAGCTGCAGAGCGTGATTCGAAGTGTGGCAGTCGGAGGTGATGGTTGTATGACTGTGTTGTGTGCCTGTGTGATTGCGTGAGTGCTCTATTTTCTGAAGAAGGCCATGGCCGATAGCTGAATGTGTTGTATGTGTGTGTCTTTTGTATGTGCCTGTCGCAGCTCGTCGCCACGTCTTTGCGGTGAGCTGGTTTCGGCTTGCTAGACGCCATCTTCAGACCTATATACAGAGTTTTTTACAAACTGAGCTGAAATATGTAGTTGTAGTAATTTTACATGAATTCACTGCTATTGCAACAATTTTTACATAGTACAAAGGTATACATCCACATTGATGTGTCATCAATATAAAATTTACAAGTCTGCATTTTTACTTTTTACGATACAAACTGAACCACGTACATTCACACATGCACCTACTGAGCCCTAAGATTTAATTGGAAGAGACTAATCATTTAAAACATTGGTAATTTGTAATGGAAATTATAGTGTGGTAGAAATTAAATGTCATAATATTTTTTTGCGGAACACGGGTGTATCGCTTCACACACATTAACAAACAAGTGGATGCCGACATGCACAAAAATCACTGCCAACATATCATGTAAGTACAGTACGACCATGCCGCTGCTCTAGACTTTACATGTGCTACTCACACAGCATTTCAGCGATTTTGTACTCTGTGTGTCACGTACATTGGCTTCTTGTTTATGAGCACACAGACCCGTTTTCCACCCACAGGATGCATGTATGGTATATGTCATTATGAAGTTTGCGATTTATAATGTGAGTAGCGAAACCTCAATGATAGGCCTTAAATCATTCTTCGCAGGCTTATTGAAGTCTTCTTTGTGGGTTGTTATTTCTGCATAACCATAACAAATGGAAATAAATACTTCAGAATTTCAACATTTCCTAACGCTAAATGAGAGTTTTGCCATAAGACCAATTACATTAAATTGAACTAAAAATTGCATTGCACTTATGGAATAATTTTTGGGACTTGAAAATTCTTCCGTTAAATGTGGGTTTACATTAAATCAAGGTCACGCAAAATCAGGGTTATACTGTACACACAAATTACATGAAGTTTTTTACATTGAATGTCACCCATATACAATTTGTATAAAGTACAATGCTAAGCACCATAGAGTATGAGGTGCTTTGTCATGTATAAAACATAGATGGAAGTACCATGTAATATGTAGAAAAGCTGTAAAGCCAGTTTACATATAAATAAGTATACGCTGGAAAATAGTTTCCATGTGAAAAGAAACAAACTGGATAGAATGTGTTAACCTCATTCTACCCTTTGTGTGGCAGACAATGGCAAAATGGGACTATATGTATAGATTATTGATAAGTGGGTGTATAGATCATTGTCCCAGATGGACTCTATATAATGCATAGTATCCCACAGAGTGCAATATTTTGTGTCATCTACCTCGTGTGTATAAAAAGAAGGGCATGGTCTACTACTCTAGCTTCTCGGGCCAAGTACAGACACCATAGTACCTGCTTATGTACCTTAAATAGTATTTACAACAAAAGTATAATAAATAAGGCAATTAATGGAAGAGGCCATACCCACACAATATGATACAATTGAAATTGCACCCACCTCTCCTTCAGAAATTAGGAAAATAATAAACCCTCTCAAGAGTAAATGGTCATATGGAATTGATGGCATTTCCAACAGACTTTTAAAAACTTGTTCCCAGGAGATAAGTAGGATTCTCAGTCGTATTTGTAATAACTCTTTAAAGCAAGGTATTTTCCCAGATAGACTGAAATATGCTATCGTTAAACCTTTGCATAAAATAGGGGATACTTCCGATGTCAACAACTACCGCCCCATCCCACTTCTGACAGCCTTATCAAATATTTTTAAAAATGTTATGTATTCTCGAGTTGCTTCACATATTAGTAAAAATAAAGTCCTAACAAAATGTCAGTTTGTTTTTCAAAAAAGCTTTTCAACTGAAAATGCTATGTATACATTCACTGATGAAATATTAAATGCTTTGAATAACCGGACATCACCAGTTGGGATTTTTTGTGATCTCTCAAAGGCTTTTGATTGTGTAAATAATGGAATTCTTCTAGATAAGCTTAAGTATTGTGGTATGAGTGGGACAGTGCACAAATGGTTTAAATCATACTTAACCGGAAGAGTGCAGAAAGTTGAAATAAGCTGTTCACATGATATAGATGAAACAATTAATTTCTCTAACTGGGGAGTTACCAAAAATGGGGTCCCACAAGGTTCGGTCTTGGGTCCCTTGCTGTACTTAATATACATTTATATGACTTGCCCTTCTACATTCACGAAGATGCTAAGCAAGTACTTTTTGCTGATGATACAAGTATAGCTTTCACACCTGACAAACAGGAATTAACTGATGAAATTGTAAATGATATGTTTCAGAAAGTTATTAAGTGTTTCTCTACAAATGGACTATCATTAAACTTTGATAAAACCCAGTATATACAGTTTCATACAGTAAATGGCATGACACCATTAATGAATTTAGACTTTGAACATAAATCTGTAGCTTACGTAGAATATTCAAAATTTTTATGTGTTTGCATTGACGAGGGACTGAATTGGAAGAAACATATTGAAGATCCCTGAAACGTTTGAGTTCAGCTACTTATGCAATAAGAGTCATTGCAAAATTTCGTGATATACATATACATTAGCTTACTACGCCTATTTTCATTCTTTACTTTCATATGGGATCATATTCTGGGGCAATTCAACATTGAGTACAAAAGTATTCATTGCACAAAATTGTGTAATCAGAATAATTGCTGGAGCCCATCCAAGAGCATCCTGCAGACATTTATTTAGGGATCTAGGGATCTTCACTGTAGCTTCACAATACATATATTCACTAATGAAATTTGTTAATAACAATCCGAGCCAATTCAAAAGTAATAGCAGTGTGCATAGCTACAACTCTAGGAGAAAGGATGATATTCACTATTCAAAATTAAATCTAACTTTGGCTCAGAAAGGGGTGGATTATGCTGCCACAAAAGTCTTTGGTCACTTACCAAGTAACATCAAAAATCTGATAGATAGCCAACTAGTATTTAAAAAGAAATTAAAGGAATTTATGATTGGCAACTCCTTCTACAATGTAGATGAATTTTTAGATAAAACTTTAAAAATAAATAAATAAAATAAAATAAAATAAAACAAGAAATTAAAAAAAAATTAAAAGTAATAAAAAATTCTTAAAATATGGATTGTCAAGTGTAGACAACATTTACTAGACTGACACGTTCCACATCATTATGAAATGTCATATGATCTATGGAACAAGTATTAATATAATCTAATCTACCTTACATATATATGTGAAGTAGTAATCATATTTATACATCAAAGGTGTTAGAAGCATTTTACAGATATGTTATATTACAAAAAACGTTGGGGCAAACTCATCTATCCAAGAATTCAATATTACATTACCAAACATCCTATGAGGACTGATAGCAGGCCGCTATGTCCAGTACTTTAAAATGAATAGTACATATCAGTATCCATTTATTATTGCGATATTCTACATTTTATCTAAAGTATATATAAGGGTTGACAGTATTATCATAATCCTTAAATTGCCTTATATGAAAATTATACCTGTCACAAGGTATACTAATGTGTAGGTTCGTGTCATGAAGGCAAATAGCATAGGTTGTAAAGGCCTGGTTATGTAAAGGTATACTAACATGATGGTGGGTTAAACCTGGGCAGTTGCAATGTGGGTATTGTGATAACTTTTATATTGGACAGACTGGAAGACATGGATCTACACATTAGTATACCTTGTGGCAGGTATAATTTTCCATATAAGGCAATTTAAGGATTATGATAATACTGTTAACCTTTATATATACTTTAGATAAAATATCACAATAATAAATGGATTGTGATATGTACCATTCATTACAAAGTACTGGACACAGCAGGCCTGCTATTAGTTTTCAAGTTCCGAAAATTATTCCACGAGTGCAATGCAATTTTAAATTCGATTTAACATAAATGGTATTATGGCAAAACCCACGTGCTGTACTTACATGATATGTTGGCAGTGATTTTTGTGCATGTCGGCAGTCATTTGTTTGTTAATGTGTGTGAAGTGATACACCCATGTTCCGCAAAAAAATATTATGACATTTAATTTCTACCACACTATAATTTCTGTTGAAAATTATCAATGTTTTAAATGATTAGTCTCTTCCAATTAAATCTTAGGGCTCAGTAGGTGCATGCGTGAATGTAAGTGGTTCAGTTTGTGTTGTGAAAAGTAAAAATGCATACTTCACAAAAATTGCGAATTATCATTGTCTGAAATGATTAGTGCCTTTAAATTAAATCAAGTGGATCTGTAGGTGGATTGGTAATTGTAAACGGTACTGTAAAAATTAAAGACACATTTGTAACAAAACAAATTCCTATGCAATAAATTGTGTGTGTTGGTGGTGCAACTCACGTCAATACCAAACCAGTATTCCAGATTTCAAATTACGAACAGAGGCCGTAATGGGTAACGTAGAAGTAAATATCATCGGAGTAGTGCAGCAACTAAAATTACTTAACAAGAACAAGTCTTCAGGTCTTCAGGTCAGATTTCTATCTGATTATGCTGAAGCGATAGCTACTTACTTAACAGTCATGTACGACCGCTCTCTCATAGAAGGATCAGTACCAAAAGATTGGAAAGTTGCACAGATCACACCTATATTCAAGAAAGGCAGTAGGAGTAACCCACTAAACTACAGGCCTATTTCATTGACGTCAATTTGCAGCAGGGTTTTGGAACATATCCTGTATTCAAATATTATGAATTATCTCAAACAGAACGATCTATTGACCCAATGTCAACACGGATTCAGAAAATATCGATCATGCGAAACATGACTAGCTCTTTATTCACACGAAGTGATGGGTGCTATCAATAAGGGTTCGCAAATCAATTCCGTATATCCTGATTTCCAGAAGGCTTTTGACACCGTACCTCACAAACGGCTTTTAATCAAATTGCGTGGTTATGGTATATCGCCCGAAATTTTCGATTGGATAGGGGATTTCCTGTCAGAGAGGACACAGTTCGTAGTAATCTATGGTACGGCATCGACTAAAACAGAGTTGACATTGGGCGTTCCACAGTTTATTGTTATTAGTCCTCTGCTGTTCCTTATTTACATAAACGATTTAGGGGAAAATCTAAGTAGCCCTCTTAGGTTTGCAGATGACGCTGTCATTTACCATCTATAAAATTATCTAAAGATGAAAACCAACTGCAGAACGATCTGAATAAAATATCAGTATGGTGTAAAATTGGCAATTGATTCTAAATAATGAAAAGTGTGAATTCGTCCACACGAGTACGAAAAGAAATCCGTTAAACTTTGTTTACAAGATAAATAAATGAATAGTGAAGGCCGTAAACTCCACAAAATACCCAGGCATTACTATTACTTCAGATTTAAATTGGAAAGAACATGTAGATAATGTCGTGGGAAAGGCAAACCAGAGACTGCGTTTTATTGGCAGAACCCTTAAAACATGCAACAGTACTGCAAAAGAAACTGCATACACTACGCTTGTCCATCCATTTTTGTAGTATTACTGCCCAGTGTGGGATCCTTATCAGGAGGGTTTGACGGAGGACATTGAAAGAGTCCAAAGAAGGGCAGCTCATTTCGTATTGTCTCGATACAGGGAAGACAGCGTTACAGAAATGATACAGGATCTGGGATGGAAATCATTACAACAACGGCGCTTATCGCTGCGGCATGGGCTACTTACGAAACTCCAATCCCCAACATTCTCCTCAGAATACGAAAATATATTGTTGACTCCCACTTACATAGGTGGAAATGATCATCAGAATAAAATGCTAGAAAACAGAGCTTGAACGGAGAGATTCAGGTGTTGTTTCTTCCCGGACGCTATTCGAGAATGGAATGGGAGATAAATAGTATAATGGTGGTTCGATGAACCCTCTGCCAGGCACTTAAATGTGATTTGCAGAGTATCCCATGTAGATGTAGATGTAGATTACAGAAAAAAAGTTCTGGAAAAGGTTTGCTTTCTATCAAAATCTCAATTTAAAGTAAACCCCCATTTAAGGTTAAAAAATTCCAGTAAAGACTGCCTCAAAGGCAAAGACCAATATGTAATATATTCTAGGTACATGTAACATATTTGTCTATGGCTTCCCGCCAAATAGTCATTATTGTACTTGTCTTCAGTCAGTATTGAGCTTGGATTCTGAAGTGCCTCTGGTTAAGACGATAAGAAAGATGGGTTCAGATGTGTTATTATTGACTTGTAAATTTTATATTGATCACAGATCAATGTGGGTGTACACCATTTTACTTTGTAAAAAAATTGATATAATAGCAGTGAATTCATATAAAATTAATACAGGTATGTAACTGTATAATTTTAGGTAGATATGTAGGGTTTCTTTTTCTTTTTTTTTTTTTTTTTTTTTAGCTGTTATGTATTTCAGCTCATGTTGTAAAAAACTTTGTGTATTACATCTGAAGAAGGTGTTTACCACCCAAAACCGGTTATGTAATTAAATGAAGATAAATAATTATTTGTTGAAGACTGGCTGGAATCAATTTGTAAAATGTTGGAATGTGGTATTATTAAACCTATTTTGTATTTGTGAGGTAAGTATAGGAAAAAGTTTCTGAAAAAAAAAAAAAAAGAAAAACAAGGTCAGGTACTACAGCCCATTGGCCAAGCACAATAAGAAAATGATGGAGTAGTGACAGTCTATCATATCACAAAATATTTCACAATTCAATACTTATTTATTTATAAAGCAGAACTTTCTGTTATACAGCATAGTTTTTCCCCAGTTTAACTCTATTGCTTGTATCTGACAGTGAAGGAAAAAGCTGATGTACTATTCTTTCCAATTTTGTAGAAACTGAGAGATGATAAAAACTGGAAAGGAATTGCAAGCTATTACTTAAAGACTCTCTTTTTGTGGAAAAATGATACTGATTATAACTGGTCCAAAAGTATGGGTGAGCTCTTAATCGAGGTAAGTGAAAAATTACTTAGTCATATTCATAATTAAATGTGATCTGTTTTAGTAGCAACAATGCTACTGAACTATTTTATGCAAGATTATAATGTTGATAAAGACTAAGAATGTGGCAGTAGGACACAGGAGTAGTTGGTTTTCTCCATTTACAGTTTAAAGTCATACTAGCTTTAGAAGCATGACATTGATGGTTCAGAGAAATCCTATCATAACTCGCATTTCTCAAACTTTACAGTATGACTAATTGAAAGTTCCAGTATTTCTCATAATCTAATAATGAAATGTTCAGGTTGGAATTCAACAATATAATAAGGATAGTTTGCAACTCACTGCAAAGACTCGATAAAAACTGTAACAGGTGTATAAAAAGAACAAACACACACACACACACACACACACACACACACACACATGCACATGGAATGGGAAAAGTGTTGGATAGGGGGAGTAGGAACTGTTGGGTGTGGAAAAAAGGTGGTTATCTTAGGTTGAGGCCCGGATAATTTTGAGATTGTGGAATGTATTCTAAGATAACTACAATCCATGTAGTTCAGAAAAGCTGGTGGTGGGTGGGAGGATCCAGATGGCCCAGGTTGTGAAGCAGCTTTTGAAATCAAGCATCTGCTCTGCTACATGTGCCACATGGTGTCACCTTGTTTTTGGCCACAATTTGGTGGGGGCCATTCATCCTAATGGACAGCTGGCCTATGGCCATGCCCATATAGAAATATGTGGAGCGATTGCAGCATAGTTAGTAAATAACATGGCTACTTTCACAGGTGACCCAGCCTCTGATAGGGTAGGATAAGCCTGTGACAGGACTGGAATAGGAGGTGCTGGGTGAGTGGATTGGGCAGGTGTTGCAGTGGGGTCTTCCACAGGCATATGATCCCTGTGGCAGTGGGTTGGGTCTTGGGGTGGCATAGGAATGGGCTGGGATGTTATTGAGGTTGGGAGGGCAACAGAACACCAATTTAGAAGGGGTGAGAAGGATCTTGGACAGGATGTCTCTCTTTTGTGGGAATGAGGACAGAAAATCAAAACCATGGCGAAGGATGCAATTTATTTAGTCAAAGGTAGTACTGGGTGACAAGGGGAGTGCTCTTTTGTGGATGGTTACAGGCAGTAGAGGGTGATCTCCAATGTCACATCCCCACACACCCTAAATCCTCCCCCCCTTCCCCCCACCCCCTCTCATATTTCTGCACCGTAAAGCGTGATTCGGAGTACGGCAGCCGGAGATGACGGTTGTGTGATTTTAGTCTGCCTGTGTGATTGCATGAATGTTCTATATTCTGAGAAGGCCATGGCCAATAGCTTAAGTGTTGCATGTGTGTGTCTCTTTTTATGTGGCTGTCGCAGCTAGTCATTAAGTCTTTGCAGTGAGAGGTAATTAATTTACCTACATTAAAAAATACATTTGAAATTATTCAACTTCTTAAAAAGAAAATGTTCGTGTAATTCTCATTTTAAGTAGGTGTGACAGCCATTTCAAAAACCAAATTAAATTATCTATGATTTAGTCGATAGGAGAGGTTGAAACACAGATTGGTCACATGAAAGGTTTATGATGCTGCCACTTGAGCTATTTGACCCTGCTGCAGAATAAGTTTAGCCATTAAGGATATCTGTGGTATATGTGCTTCGGTTAAAACATTGGAGCCTTTTGTCTTGGAATTTTCTGGATAGTGCCCTTTAAAGTTTCGATGTGTGGACACCATTGACGTATACTGTTTACATGCTTAGTCTCATCCCAAACTGAATTTCTGATATTTGAAGGTCTCGGTCAGGGTATCACTGTCACTTTGCCATTTTCTTGTTCCAGTACTGAAAGGGTCACAAGAGGTCTTATTGCTAGTAAACCACTGTACAGATGGAAATCTCCCTTATTTTACCTTCACGATCATTTTGAGGCCTATATGTAACAGGAAGAGATTTATTGGAAGTCTCCTAGACAGATATTCTTTCAGAATTTCAGCAAGAAACTGCACCATGATGTAGAATCCCTCTCTTGAAGTGTCTGCCACTGGAGTATCTGAGTATCTCTATAACACTTTTACACTTACTAGATAAACTCGTAATAAAAAGTAACTGGTTTCATTAGGGTCTTCTGTTTACATTTTTAATCTTGTCTGGTTTGGAATTAATGTTTGATAACACTCAGTTGAATGAAATGTCTGAGGCTTTGGCAGATAAATGACTAAAATTCGTGAATGAAATATAAAAGAAGACCTCATAAATAGTCAGTTGAAGCAGTTAACGCCTCTAAATACCGTATGGTCTGCACTATATAATGAAATTTGTAAATTTTATTTATATAAATAAAATTTGCTTTTCCAACCTTATGTAAATTTATTTATCTATTAGCTGTATAAGATGACAAGTAGGCCTAGAATATAAGAAAGTTTCAAAATGATGATGCATTTGTAAAAATGTTAGTCTTAAATATGTTAAATGTACTAATATTTTAATTTGTTTTTAATAATTAATGAAGAAACTTCAGTAATTATGTTTGCATTTAAGATAAATACTTAAGAAATGGATCAATAATTTGATTTGTTTAAACATATTAACGCAAACAATTTTGCAGTAATTGTCTGCAGTTTAAGATCTACGGGAACAGTATTTTGAATGGTTTTTCCATTGGTCATGTGATTTGTGGAGCTGTGGAACTTGTAGGTCATTTGGCTGGCAAAAATCTCAGAACTGTAATAAATGTGAACATTGTGAAAAGTATTTGTGGTGGTGCATGTTTCATTTCACTGAAACTCGTAGGCCAATAAAACAATGGGTATAGGAGCAATGTGAACAACTGCCCCCGTAATAGGCAAGTGATTAGTAGAGTATTTATATTTCGGTTGTTCACAAGACCAAAGTTGGGTTAGTAGCCATAAGCAAAACAAGTGGAAGCCCCTACTCGGCTCGTTGCACCTGGATACATACTGATAACAGAAAATGTTTTTGCAGAGAGAGACTTGATGACCATGCTTACACCAAAAGATATCTCGTGAATAAAAAAGTGAAATAATATATTACAGTGTTTTTGGCAACCTTTTATAATTATGTCTATCTACCACATCTGTAACACAGTGGGGCCCAAGATATAACAAGTTTTTGATATTATTGTAACATGATATAAAGGGAATGATACTGCAATAAGTAAGACAGAAGATATAATTAATTAACATTAAAGAAAATAAAAAATTTAAAACATTTATCAACTAAAGTAGGTTATTTCAAGATACACTTATATCAAGATCTCTGCTGAACCTCATAACTAATGTACTATCAAACATTACAGTGCAAGACTGTGGGTGAGGTTAGAAATCAACAAGAAGTTCGAGCACAAAGCAAACCTTAATGAAGACATATATTTGGCACATTTAAATCTTAATAATTCTAGTTATCCTGTAATATTGTACCATGTGTGTATCGTCATCAAAAAATATTTGTCTAGGGACTCATGACCCCGTAGTTAAGTCCCATAAGCTTAACAAACATTTGAACATTTTTTTTTTTTGAAATATTTGTCATGTGTGCTATGAAATTATATCTGTTATTGATACTACAAAATTAGCTATAGATGTTGCGAACTTGTCTACCAAACCAAAAATGAAATTACCGTGAGGATAGCCAATTACCAAAGATGACTATATACATAAAGTATACAATTTTTTCAACAATAATGGTACTATACAGATTCCACATGACCGTACCAACAAATTTGTAGCACAAACAAGAAATATCATTAAATCATGTACCTCTATTTTATCTGAAAATAAAACAAGAAATATATCTCAATGAACCCAAGAACACTACAATTGAGAGGACATCCCAAGACATAAAGAATTATGCCCAATTCGTCCTGTTGTATGTTGTATGTATTGTCCCACCTACCTAATCAGTAAGAAGTTGAAGACACTGCTAAAGAAATATTACCGGTTCTCTTACAATAAGATATACACTATCAAAAATTCTAAAATACTTGCATTGTATATAAATAGAAGAAACATTCCCAACAATGGAAAACTTGTATCCTTTGACATCACAAACTTCTATAGCAATATCCCTGTCCAAGAGACTATCAATCTTATAGAACATAACTTACTAAGATAGAACAAAATTCCTGTTGATAGCACATACAAAACTATAAACTTGCTTCGCTTAGTCTTAAAACAAAACTGTTTCAGATTTAAAGGAAAATTTTTATACAGAGTGTGATGGTGATGCTATGTGTTGCAACATTGCTGGTACCATAGCAAATTATTTTTAATTAGCCTTGAAGAAAGATTCTTCCTACACCAAGGATCTAATAAAATCATCTATTATTGTTGATATGTGGATGACACTCTCATGCTCATAGATGGAAATGAAGGAGACATAAATAATACTCATAACCTCCTCAACAACCTACATCCTACAATCAATTTTACTGTAGAACTATAATTCAGTAACAAGATTAAGTTTCTGGACCTATCCACAGAAAAAGTACAAAATAGACACAGGTTTGAAATATACAGGAAACCAACAACATCAAGCAACATTATTCATGCCTTTATGTCATCCTCGATCACAAAAACTAGTAGTTTTCCATTCAATGATTAACGGACTTGTCCGCCAACCACTAGATGACATGGCCAAATGAAAAGTATTAAGTATACTTCAAAACACTGACCAACAAAATTAATACGAGCCCAACATCATAATAAATCTATAGCCTACAATAAAAAAAAAGTGTCACAATCAGCTAACAACATATGCAGGAATCACTTTACCCAGAGAAAAAATTAATATCAGTACAACATATCTAGGGGGAAAAACAGAAATAAAATGAAAGTTTTTTTAGTAATACTAACATTGCTTTTGCATAGCAACACAGACACATCACAAGAAGCATAATTGTCAAACATACACGACAAAACCTTCTGTATTCTGTAATTCACTTTTTACCGGCACTTAGTGAAAGGGGCTGATGACCTAGCTGTTTAGTCCCCTCAAAAACCAACAACAACAACAACAGCAAAGTGGAAAATCACACAGTAGGCACTATAGAAAATACACTTGAAATTTTACATATAATGCAGAAGGAATATGAAATGATATTCTGGAGGAAATTGAAGTATGTATCCACACAAATAGCAACACAAATAATTTATTAAGCAATCAAACTGATTTTAAACACAAAAATACCATCCATAATTTTATTGATAATTTAACACTGGACAAAGAATAATACAGCTTATTGATCAGAGATCATACTATAATGCTAAAGTCAATCAAAGGCTAAATAAGGAAAACCATGTCAAACATAAATGTATCATGTATAATGTCTATGTAAAATTTCTAATAAAATCTTTAACCATACTCCGTACATAATAACATACATATGCCATATCTGTTAACCTCTATATTTCTCTTTGAAGTAAAAATTTGTATTCTGATGCACTGATAGATAATTGACTAAAATTTGTGAATGAAATGTAAAAGAACACCACATACATAGTCAGTTGAAGCACTTAAAGCCTCTAAGTTGCATACATACTGCACTATATAATTGAAATGTGTAAATTTTATTTATGTAAATTTATTTATCTAGAACTTGTATACATACTGATAACAGAAATGTTTTTGCAGAAAGACACCTGCCGATGTCACTTATGCCAAAAGATATCTCGCTAATAAAAAATAACATATTACAGAGTTTTGGGTTAACCTTTTACAATTACGTCGGTCTACGGCATCTGTAACAGTATGGGCCCAAGATACAGATCACAAATCTTGCAGTAGCTTCAGTCAGTGTACTGATTAGTCACATTTTCTCTAGTGTTTTGGTAGATAACCTGAAATTCTGTTTTGCAGTGTCTAGCTGGAGTCGGCTCAAACAAATGCTGTTCCTTAGATCTTTGATGTGATGCCTGGTGGCAATTCTCACTGCAAACAAGAAAGGTTATCAAAGCATAATTTTACTTGCGGATTCATCAATGGTCCAAAAATGGTCCTGCAGTATCAGTTTTGTTTTTGTCAATTGCAGGAACTGTTACTCAGTTTTTAATATACCAGCAATCAGTTACTGTATTTTTATTTTGTTTAATTTTTTTTAATCACTTTCAGACACATGTTGGTATCCTACATCCTACCACCATCTCTAATGATCACATTGTCTTCCTTCCTACCAACATATGTCTGAGACAAGTGTGAGTGGTTGCTGCTATTTTGAAACCCAAGTATTCAGTATATTATTAGGAATTAGGAGGAACAATAACAAGTACTACAACAATGACGGAACCGGCCTGGCCTGCACTGCTACCACCATGCAGTGGAGAGTGCTCAGCTCCTGCCGGAGTATTTGTTATTCTCTGGGTTTTACTGCACCTGATAATACGAATCAGTAAAATGTGTATCGCACTGCACTAATTTGGTTCAGCTTAATGGAATACACATGTAAAATTCCACTTGCAATAAACTAATGCTTACGGTGACATTGGGTGTCACATGGAATACATGACAGGCAGTATCTGTTTAGGCAGATACTTACTATAAATTTCAAAACAAAATTTAAAATATCCTAAAACTAAACTCCGCCCGATAGGCCTCAAGAGGCCCACTGGGTACTGACCAGCCATTGTGTCATCCCTTGCCCAAAGGCGTCAACAGATGTGGTATGGAGAGGTACGTGGTCAGCACCCAGCACTCCCAACCGTTATGTCAGTTTTTGTGACCGGAGCCGCTACTTCTCAATCAAGTTGCTTCTCGGTTGGCTGAGTGCAGCTCGCTTGCCAACAGCACTTGGCAGACCAGGATTGTAACCCATACAAGTGCTGGACAAGCCCAACAATGCTAAAATTCGTTGATCTAATGGGAACCAGTGTATCCACTGCGACACAGCCATTGAGCAAATATCCTAAAGAAAAATACATAAAATGGAAAGTATGCACCTGATGAAGCATAGAAGAGAGTGAAAAAATTTGGGGAAAATCAGTTTCTGATGGAAAAGAAATAGGGTTCAATTGAATTGCAGTTCAATAAGAAAAATAAATTATTTTAAGTTATAAATGTTATCACTGTTACCTAACATATTTATGTACACAAATCAGGCTGGGATTGTTTGAGGGTAAGGCTATCATTATTGTCCTCATCCTCTTAACTTGGAACAGCAGCAAATAAAAGTTTGCTCTCCAAACAGGTAAAGGCAGTGAAAATTGAGTTAAAGAATAATTTCTTGAATTTTGTATTTGATATATCCACAAGCCGTGTAACTGAAAATGGTGCTGGCTTAAGAGCAACAGGCCGCTGCCTGGTGGATGACTGGCGATGCAGACAGCACGCCCTATATGAGAAGGTGCGCACAAATGGAGCGACATTCCGTCAGTGTGATGTATGAATTCTACTGAGTGTGTCATGTTTTTATGTAGTACCTGTCAATACAGCACTTGGCAATGAGTGGGTCGTATTGCACACGTGTTAGGCAGCTGCCGATCTTGCCCCTTTATACAGTCACGGTGCCTGGTATTTCATTATTTTAATTGGGGTATCATCTTTGTGTTTTCTTCGTTCCCTATGTCTTCTTATAACATCATGTTTATTCAGTTGCTTCAACAGCAACTGCTGCAGCATCAGCAGCAGCAGCAGCATGAGCAGCACCAACAGCAGGTTGAACTCTAAACCAAATTGTTTACCACATTGTGTGACATTTCTGTGTTGCTGCCCCCCCCCCCCCCCTTTCATTTGTGCTGGCACTTTCAGGCTTTTGATGTCATGATCCCTATGTTGTCATGCCTTGTTTCTTTCGTGGAGTTCTCCTCTACTGTATTATGTTCTATGCAAACTGATGCTGTTGTACACTCTATGTGCTCTTTCTGTTGATGAAATATAATAATGGAAAGTCCAGGTTGGAAATAATAATTTTGTAATAAGGACAGTTTACAATTCATCACAAAGACGTGGCGACGAGCTGCGACAGGCACATATAAAAAGACACACACATACAACAGTTGCAGCTATCGGCCACGGCCTTCTTCAGAAAATAGAACACTCACACAGGCACACAACACAGTCATACAACCATCACCTTCGGCTGATGCACTTCGAATCACGCTTGCAGCGTGTAAATCGTGGACGGGAGGGGTGGGGAGAGGAGAGGGTATAGGAAGGTTATGTCATGGTGCATTTCGTTATTCCCATCTAGGCCGTGCTGTACCCATCCTCACCACTGTAATGTAACCTCCCTCTCTCCGTCCCTCCCATCCGTGATTTACACGCCGCAGAGTGTGATTTGATGTGCGGCAGCTGGAGGTGATGGTTGTATGACTGTGTTGTATGCCTGTGTGATTGCGTGAGTGTTCTATTTTCTGAAAAAGGCCATGGCTGACAGCTGAAAGTGTTGTAAGTGTGTGTCTTTTGTATTTGCCTTTCGCAGCTCGTTGCCATGTCTTTGCAATGAGTTGTAGACTGTCCTTATTACTTCCTAATGATGAGCTGTGTTAGTTGCTTTCTGGGTATTACTGCTAGTGGATGAACAACATGATTTCTTGTATGGAATTTTACCAATGTCATAAACAATACAATCACACTTGTGCATGGGTGGCCCAACTGCAGGGGCTTGGTTGTCATTGTAACTTATTTCCAATGTCCACAAGAAAGCCTATGTAGATTGCATGGTTCGGGTCATTATCCTATGCTTGGGTCCTGACAAGGAAATTTGTGACAGTGCCCTCCAGCAGGATGACCCCACCTTGGCAGATGTGTTGAATATTGCTCAGGCTTTTGAGATTACACAAGCAGTGGAGCAGTGGCCTGCACTGTTGATGCACGGTGCGATGTTTCTGCTGTTCAGCAGCCCGATTCTCCCAAATCCCCATCAGCTGATTAGACAGGGGAGGTGACAGCGGTTTTGTCGGCCCATTCACATCATTGGCAGGCCTGTCAACAGAACAGCCCAGCTCAACTGACTGGTCGATGACCCCCTCACTCACACAGTATGTTTCCATCTTGTTCTGAATGTTTTTCCGTCATGATCATATGGATTGCCTACACCAATGGGCCACGTGTCGGCGTTGTCGCAAAAAGGGGCATATTTCTTCGGTATGCCGCTCGGCACTGACACCACCTGCATGTGATGTGTCTATAGAGATCAATAATATTGCAGCGCTCACACCCACTCCTGCTAAGCTTTTCATTTAAGTGTCTGTGTAGATGCAAACTCTCAGACATCTATACCTCGGGTCACCCCCCTTGCAACTGGCGTTGTTTCAGCTATTAAGTTACAATCAGCAATCCATTCCCATGCTAGGTCAGTTCACAGCCCCGGCGTCCTATTTCTCAGTACAATCACAATTTAGTTGTGGATCAAACCTCGACAGCCAACTTGTTGGTATGGATGCTTTTAGAGCCTTTGGGTTCTCTATCTCATTTAGTATCAGACCAAGTGCAATAGCCATCCTTAGATTCTCTTTGTTCTGAATATGCTTCTCTTTTCTTGCCAGGACTGGGCTGTTTTATCTCTTTCCAAGCTCACATTACCATGAAACCAACAGCCCAACTCTTTTTTTTCTCGTGCATGTGCTATACCCATTGCCATTCAAGCGGAGGTAAAAGCTAAATTGGACCACCCTACAGAAACAGGTGTTATTCACCCGGTTGTGTCAGATGAGTGAGCGAGGCCATTGGTTGTCATCATCAAACCCACTGGTAGACTCTTCATCTGCAGTGACTTCAAGGCTGCAGTCAATGCTCACTCTATCATAGACATGTACCATTTGCCTCAACAGGATGAATTGCTCTCGAAGTTGTGTGGTGGACAATATTTCTCTAAAATAGACCTTATGTAAGCCTACTTACAACTGCCATTAGACACGGAATAGTCAACACCTTGTTTGAACTCTATCATTATTTACATCTTCCTTTTGGAGTTGCAAGTGCACAAGCTATCTGTCAATGTGTTATAGAGGAACTTAGGCACCTGATTCCTGGTTGTGTCAACTATTTTGACGACATTGTGGTTACTGGCCGAACAAATGAGGAACATGTGAACAACTTGCGAACCTTATTTTCTGTGTTACAAGACAAAGGACTCAGATGCAATCTCCTAAAGTGCCAATTGTTTCAGCTGACTATAGAGTATCTAGGATTTGAGTTTTCAGGTTGTGGTGCCTCTCCAATAACGGATCACATGTGTGCCATTACAACATTACTGCCCCCTACGTCTGTTAGAGACTTGCCAGTCTTCTTGAGAAAAATTGCCTATTATCAGAAATTTATTCCAGGGGCCACGACTCTCTCGCGTCCTCTCTTTGACCTGTTACAGAAGGTGCCAAATTTTAGCGGTCTCCTGCTTGCCAGGCTGCTTTTTTGTTACTCAAAAAGGAACTGCTTTCTGCCCCGTGTTTGATGACGTTCCACCCTGTTCAACCCTGTTTTGGCCACGGTCGATTCTGAGTACAGGGTAGGTGCTGTCCTCTCACCATTTTCCTGACAGCTCCTAGCGGCTGATTGCATTCGCTTCCAAAACTCTTACACCGGCTCAGTCAAAGTACTCTCAGATTTGAAAAAGAAGCTCTGGCAATTGTGTATGCTCTTAAGGAATTCTACGTTTTCCTGTAAGGAACGAAATTTCATTTGGTGGCTGATCACAAGCCTTTGGTGTCTTCTTTTCTACCCTTTGGCTCCACTGGTGGACAAAGCTGCTTATAGGCTTCTGCGTTGGGCATTATTTCTGTCTCATTTTCATCATGAGATCTACTTCATCCCTACAGTGCAGCATGCAAACGCTGACGCATTGTCCCATTTGCCAGTTGGATTGGATGTTGCTTTTTATCGTGATGAACTTTTGCATTTTCTCATAGATGACAAGGCGCAACAGACGGTTAATGGATTCTCCCTTACTTCTGACCGCATTGCCACGGCAGTAGTGTTAGACCCAGTGTTGTTTTCAAGTAGTGCATTATTTTCAACATGGTGGGCCAGTCTCTTTCTCGACATGCTTCGGACCCTCTCCGCAACTATTACTCCTTACAGTATCAACTTTCTGTGCACAATGGGATGAGTCTGCTGTAGCCGGCAAATTCCTCGCTGCGAGTAGTGATTCTTAGTGCCCTCCATTGTGAGGTTCTTCCCCTCTTGCTTGTGGATCTCTGGTATATCATTTGTACAAAAGCATTGGCTTGGTATCATGTTTTCTGGACTGGTTTGGACACTATTATTGTGCAATTAGTTAATGCGTGTGAGACAGGCACCATGGAACAGGCAGCCCCCAGTGCTTCACTTACACCATCGCCTCTCCCGGCATCAGCCTGGGGACATTTACATGTGGAATACATGGGACCCATTTTGAATTCGTACTGGCTTCTTGTTGTTGATGCGTACCCCGCCCTTTCACCCACAGTCTAACGGAGAGTTTGAGTGAATGGTGTGGACTTTCAAAAATCAGATGCTCAAGTATATCCAGTCTTCTTCCCCCAGTGTTGCATTGGACAGGTTCCTGGCTTCATATGACTTCACATCACCAGGTGATATAGACCAGCGGAATTGCTACAAAGACAGCAACCTCGTTCCACGCTCCACCTGTTAGCTCCTACACCACAAGTGCAGCGAGAGCTTCCGCGTCATAAATTCCATCCGGGGTCACGGCTTAGGCCAGAATATATGGAAGGTGCCCCAAATGGACACCGTCTCTGTGTCCTATGTACACCAGATAGTGAAATTAGCCATCATCTGGGTCAACTCTGCCCACGAGTTCCTGCTCGGTCACCAAACGTTGGTCAGCAGTAATCGAGCAGCCTGACCTGTTGGATGACATCGCGAGGCGCCCGATTGGAGTCGAACCCACCCCTGCCTGAGTGTCCGTCAGCCACTGGTCTTCCACACTCTTGATTGCCTGCTCAGGACACTACACCTCATTCTGGAACACCCCTTCCATTCCTGCACGTTGTAATAATAGTGGGATCATCTACACAGAAACCTTCCCCCCCCCCTCCTTCCGGGGGAGGCAGGATGGGCCTCCCAGCTGCAGCAAACGAACACATTGTCACCCATCATCTCCAGCTTAAAACCGAAGCGGTGAGCAACACGTCGCAACCACCTACCACAGCCTATGCAGTGGTTCAACCTCGCCATATGTACAACAGTGGTAGTGGTAGTGATAGTATCAGTGAGAAAATGGCAATTCACTGTTGCGACGACCGATCCCATGAAGGGGTGAGGTGTGATACATCCACGCAATTGAAAATGGTGTCGGCTTTAGTGCGCTATCTGTTGTGCCACAGCACTGCATGCAGCATACCCTATATGAGAAGGTGTGCCCGCATAGAGCGAGACTCCGTCAGACTGATGTATGACTTCTTCCGAGTGTGTCATGTTTTTGTGTAGAACCTTTCAATACAACGGTATTGTTACAAACAAGCAGTACAAACTACCTCATTATTTATTGCTTTAATAAATGCCACAAAACATTTAATTTTTGTTTAAAGTAAGAATCTTTTATATTTATTCTTTTAACTAAATGTAGGACCTATTATTCATTAGGGATCAGTTGTCCATCATGCACAAGAGACATTTACATAGACCTTACAGGGTGTGTGGAGTGGACTATGTACAAGACAAACACAGACTAAGAGAACAGAACATAACATAGAAAAGAGGAAAACACACACAGCAAGCTTGCTAAATGCATTTCTTTCTTTATTTCTTGAGTTCTTTCTTCACATCTCTATTGTATTGTTTCTTACAGTTGTTATCATTGTTAATTGCCATAGCTATGTTGGGTAAGATCTAGAAGCCCAATGTTCTCATACAAAATATTGCAGGTGAAATCATTATATATGAATGGTAGATAAAATTTAGTTTTTGGTGGCAAGTATGTTGCTGGTGGAAGTTAAGTCCTTTGGTGTACTTACTCTGACTTAGTTTGGGTAAAAGTTATACCAAGTAATGGAAAGTTCTTTCTGTTGACCTCACTACTCTCAAACTGATAAATTTATTTCCCTTAGACTAAGACAGTGCTGTAAAAATTCAATCCAAGATCAACTTGATTATTTAACTGGAACAAGATATTTTAAATCCTAATGGCCTTCATGTCTAGTTAAAAAAAAAAAAAAAAAAGGCAAACTGATTATAAGAGCAGCTTTTATGTTTGGAATCAATGCTGATGGTTTTATGATGATTGCAAATTGCAAAAAAACACATAAAAATATGGTAGATAGGATGTATTGAGAACCATAACATACTTGTAGGCACTCGGACAATTGCAGAGAACATTGTGTGACACAAGTACTGTATCTTGATAGAATAATTCATGAGACCACAAATGTTTTGTGTGTATATTATTATCAGCACTGGCTGCTGAAAAGTATCTCTTCCTAAAAGGAGTCAAAATGTTCTATGTTGTCTCCACATTGAACATACCAGACAAAACCAAAGTTAGATTTTGTGCAATGAGCCTCCGGACATTGTGGTTATGAAGCCCTACAGACTGTAGCTTATATCTTGATGGAATGGTCCTTCCTTTTGGCCCTCCACGCTAAGTATAGACTTCAGGGGTCATTGCTTTCTCTGTGAAAGTGGTTTATATTCTACTTAATAAAACTTTATCTCCAGAATTGAGGTAGGGATGTTAGGGTTGGATCTCTCCTGCTGTATTCTGAGTGTAGTGAAGATTCAAATCATATCCCCTGGGCCAGGTCACCTTTTTTACCCTTTTTACTTTGTTCTAATCTCTTTTAAACTTGCTTTCCGGCTTCTATTCTAAGAATATATTCTGTTTAATAGTAGGTATTTTTTACTTTTATTATTTGGGAGTTGGATGTTTCTGGTCACATGCAGTGCTCCCGGGGGATGCCCAATGCTGATGGTGTAACAGATGTTTATTATGCCCCCCCCACACACACACACTTTTATTGGCAAATCTAATTAAATCAGAATGTTGATTCTTAATTACAGTAATAAGTCATTATTGGCAATACATCATTTATTGGCAGATCTAATTAAATCAGAATGTTGATTCTTAATTACAGTAATAAGTCATTATTGGGCATTCTGCACTGACTACACTGTTCATATAGTGCAGCAATTATCAGACTAAACCATCTCTCGTTATTAGTTTGTGCCTAATTTTATTGATATAAGCATCTTAAAATGTATCGTGCTTTTGATAACGCTGGAAGGAGTACTTGTGTTTTATACCATAATTGATGAAGTGGTTTGCAAAATGCAACAAAAATTACATTGATTATATTGTAAGTCATCAAATTTCAATATTTCTTTTTAATTGTTTACAGATGCTGAAAGACCTGAAAGACTACTTACTGGTTAAAAAAGTCCTTCCATTTTACTGGGTCAGTGAATGTAATTTGTTTTCACAATTAAAGGAAGCACAAAAACAAAGCATAGGAGGATTTCTGCAGAGGATGATTACAGATATTGAAAGAAATTTGGACAAACCTGATCATCTGCTAAAATATTTTAAACAAACTAATGGTAGAAGGTAAAGCGTCATTTATTTTTATTGGGTGGTTTCTTTCTCATCGTGTTATAGATGACTGAAGCCTGATATTTATGTCTAATCCATTTGAATGTCTACTTCCACTTCTGCTACTCTACATTTTCATCAGTAGTTTCACGAAGTTTAAAGTTTGACTACTTTATTATGCGTACACTTTGCAATTATAATATGTAGCTAACACAGATTGCAATGGTTCAAAGTAGACCATTATCAATTGTTTATTCCAAGTGCATATCAAAGACAAGAAATTTTTGCAACCAAAACACAAGTCCAATACAGTTACGATAAACAGCATTGCAGCACTATACGACAAAAATTCTCACACTTACAATTATGAATCAGCATTGCCTGCATAATTTATTGTTGAAGAAAGAAAAAAATGTGTCCTTGATAAACTATACAGCTGATGCTGGCTGATTCATATTTACACTGTGAAGACATTTCTTGTATTCTTGGCAGCCGTAGTCAATGCAGTGACTGTTCCTTTAGACATGCAAACATTGCATCATTATTGAAGCAGAGTTGGTTGATCACAGCAACCCAGCTTCAGGCAGCTTCTATTGGCTCATTTTGGAATTTAAAGTGACACGCAGGAGATTGTGAGGCTTCCCCCAGTGAAAATCTCATCATAGGTTACAAATAAAACCTTCTTGTGTATGGAAGTTAGCAAAGGGATACAGTTAAAAAATTCCATTGGCTTTACCAGAAATGGAATATAGTTAATATCCTTCACACAGTTATCTCAAGTGTGTAAGTCAGAGCTCCTTCATTCAATCTTTACAGTGGTATACCTTTTCCCGATAACCCTGCAATCAAAATTAACTAAATACTAACATTTAACCATGCATACTAAATCACATCATTGT
Source organism: Locusta migratoria (assembly GCA_026315105.1). Lineage (NCBI taxonomy): Eukaryota > Metazoa > Arthropoda > Insecta > Orthoptera > Acrididae > Locusta > Locusta migratoria. Next base: position 317,361,312 of record CM048746.1, read on the forward strand.
TTAACTATGACAATCCCCTGTGCCTATCCAACCACCTCTTTGTTATTTTTAAAGAATCAAATCTAATTTTAATCTTCTTTACCTACAATGTGACGTAACTCTTTTTGTAGGTTCCTTACCTATTCTAAATTATTATTCAAAAGACAGAGTGGCTGGCCAGTACTTACCTTAGCTCAGTACTACCGATTGTCACACAAAAAAGATGCAAATGCAGACGGAAATAAATGAGGAAACGAGCTTTCAGAAATATTTTCCTTCATTAGGTAGGGAAGAAAAAGAAAAAAGAAAGGAAAGTTACTCACAATCTAGGTCTCATGAACTAGGTTGTGAGTGAAGAAAAAGAGAACTGAAGGGTTTGATTCTGTTTCATTTCTTTCTTTCCCCCTCTCCTACCCCAAGAAGGAAAATATTTCCAAAACCTAGGGAAAACTTCCCAAAGATAATGTGAAAAATGTTATGATCCTCATACCCAAGAAGGCAAAAGTGACAAAATGTGAAGATTATAGAACTCTCAGCAGAGCGATTCATGCTTCTGGAGAGTGAACAGTTGAAGCCACACTCTCAGAAGATCAGTTTGGATTCTGTATAGATAGAGGAACCAGGAAAGCAACATTCGCCCTAAAACTAATTCTTCAAAAACGACTAGAAAAGAACCTGATCACTGGAGATAGAAGGAGCAAGGTAGAAGTAAGAAGCAGAATTGGTCAAACAAAATCTGCTTTAAAAAAAAAGAGAAAAGCTCTTCTAAGAGCATCAGACTTGAAGTCGGACGAAGATTCCTGAAGTCTTATGTGTAGAATGTGGCATGCTGTGGCTGTGAAACATGAACTCTGGAAACTGAGGAAGAGAACTTAAATTCTTTTGAAATTTGGTGTTTTTGACACATGCTCATAATAAAATGAATTGACCAAGTTACAAATGAAGTTGTCTTGTAAAGAGTGGTGAAAAGAGAAAATTGTGGATCCTGATTGTCAAAAGAAGAGTTCAACGTGACAGCCCACCTAATGAGACATGAAGTACTCCTGTAAACAATAACAGAGGATTATGTCTGGGGAAAGATCAACATGAAGACCTTGCCTGAGGTACATGGAGCAAATTATGAAAGATGTGGAATGCAAGATCTATGAGGAAAGTGGAAAGGCATTCAGAATGGAAACTTGTTGCCATCATGACCACTGAAACCAATTCTTGGATTGACCACTACAGAGGAGGACATATTTTCCCTGCAGAATAATGTAGACAAAGAAAGAGGGAAATATTTTATATTGTAATGGAAATGAGTTGTTTTCATACCAAAAAATAAAACACTGCTGTCATAATTACAGATTTCTTTGTCAAGTTTTGAACCACTATTGTTCAGTAGAAAATCTGTTTCTTCATCCTGTAAGGCTATGACAAATGAAACACGGCATTTACCGCTAAAAACAGCAATCAGCCGAACATTTTGCACTGTTGTGGCACATGAAACTGGCAACATGAACATGGGAAAGCAAGTGACTCAAGATATATTTCATTTCCTCCTGAAACAGTGACAGCTGTTGACATCTGTAGTTTTTTCATGGTGCTACGGTAACATGCTGGAAGGCAATTGAAGACTATGTAGGCACTGTGTCACTTGTATTTTTGGCATAAAGTCTGACAATCATAAGAGCTACATCACTTGTTTCCAAAGTTTTAAATAAGTTTCAAAAACTTTCTAAATTTTATTTTTATCCAATAATGATTGCTTCCTCCTATTAATAATGCCAGATACATTAATTGATGCCATTGTTGCGGGGGGACACCAACCTCTGCTTCTGGTGACCTCAGCCCACACTGACAGAGAACTACTACTGTTTCTCCCACAGCACTGCTACAAAAGCCGCAAACAGCTCTTCAGTTAGAGCACTGGGGGTAGCAATGCTTTTAAATATAAATTCAGAAACCCTGAGACAGCTTTTCGTCTCGAATATGTCCAAGACACTAAAGATAAGCGTGAAGCAATGAATTAAAATTTGTGATGCGGCTGGGAATCGAGCCCGGACCTCCATGCTTACTAGGCAGACGTCTTACCATTAGACCACCGCACCACTAATGATTAAGGTGCCTCGGAATAGCCCAAGTATGACTTTAGATCAATGCCAATAATGCACAAGGTTTTAAGATTTTTGCACGGGTTAGTAGCTATGAATATGTGGTTATGTAGGAATCTAGTAGTACGGGTTAAAAATATTCTTGTATGTTTATGTATTTAATGTATTGTAACCAATGATGGGCAACAAAAGATAGAATGAATTTATAGCACCAATATTTAAGCAATTGTTTGGTGTGGTGCTTTTGGCACTGTGTGTTAGCGATGGTCATAATTCCTTGTGATTATGGTGACAATACAAACAGATCCATTGACAGTCTATCTGTCCCCATGATTTAATTACAAAATACTAATCATAGCCATGAAGATTGCTTGGCAGAACGTTGTGCTGAAACAGCTTTATTTTTGCATATGCAAAATCTCATATTTTAACTGCATATTTCTTCAAAACGTGGTGCTGTCTTCAGGCATAAGGTAGCTGACACATCCAGACACGTTTGTCAGAAATATATTGATGTCCATAAATTTCACAATTTTCAAGTCCGTGGTTAGATTGAACATAACAACACGGAGAAAGTAAGATGGTATCACAGATTCATTTACATTCGGAAAGACTTGATAGCTCTCGGCAGTAGCACACAATTGGCCACACATGCTTTCCATTATTCATCTTGCCATTACTAATGACTTCCACCGACACCTAAATATGATTTTCATCAAAATAATCTTGCTTAAGCTCAGCTGCTAAGCTTATGATGACTCAAACCCAACTAATTCTAATTTGTGTCTCATGTTAGAGTCAATCTTCACAAATGCGGCCTACAACCAAATCTCACTCTCCCTCGATTTTAGAGTTTTATTTTTTTGATGTGGCTTAGATTCAAGTACTCCTCACCCCGCCCCCCCCCCCCTTGAAATTTGATTAACATTTCTCAGGTTTGGCTTAGATTTGAATAAATACTGTAGGTTGAACATTTTAACACACCAAACGTAATACGAAAATACAGATCAGTTTGTATTCAGAAAGACTTAACGGCTGACTGCGACAGTGGCATAGGACTGGCCTCAGCACATGTGTTTCAGATGACTCATTGGGCTGCTACCAACAACTGCTGCCACCACATTTAAATTATTTTCACCAAAATAACCTTGCTTCAGCTTGACTGCTAAAGTTACAACTCAAACCTAACTATTCCAGATGTATCTTCATCCATTCCTCCTAAATTGTATCTCAAATCAGAATGAGTTGACTTTGTTTCGACTTCGAAAATCAGCCTACAACTCCCCCCCCCCTCCCCATTTGAATTTACAGTCTAATTTTTCTGGTGCAGCTTATATTTCTGTAATTTGATTTGATTCGATTTTCTCAGGGAAGCCAAAACAGCCTTGGTCCAACACACCACTGCCCGCACCGAAACTAAGTTTATTGTGCGGTATCGCTCCCTGTATATCTAGTAAAGCCAATCAATGCCCTTGAACAGTGCAAGTAGTTCCTTTACCAGTTCTTTATTAGACACAATTTCTTCGGGTCTGGTTGTCCCAAATGTTCTGTGCCTTTTACTCTCCAATGCAATGCATTCGAAGATCAGATGTGATGCAGTTTCATCACCGTCATCACAGATCCTACACTTAGGGTCCTCTTCTGTTATTCCCATTGTATGTAGGTGTTTTTTGAAATTCCTATGGCCTGTCAGCAATCCAACCATGAGTCTAATCTCTCTCCTGTTAGGCCCAGGATTGCAGAGCTTCTTTTTAAAACATGAATTTGGCTTCATTACCTAGCCATGTTTTTGTTGATAGACTTTGGTCCAATATTCTACGTGCTGTCTTCTGAGCCAGTTACGTAGCTCTAATTTGATCATTGTCTTGGTGATTGTCAGAACAGGTTCCGGTCCAATAAATGGAGCCTCTGCCCCCATCCTGGCTAATCTGTCGGCATGTTCGTTGCCACTGATCCCCGAGTGGTCCAATAAATGGAGCCTCTGCCCCCATCCTGGCTAATCTGTCGGCATGTTCGTTGCCACTGATCCCCGAGTGGCCAGGGACCACAATAGGTTTACTCTATTGCTTTCCCCTAGCTCCACCAGAACCCTGTGACATTCTGCAACAATTTTAGACCTTGTTGCAGGAGCTGCTAGTGATCTCAGAGCTGCCTGGCTGTCTGAATATATATAGATGCTACGATCTTTGTAGCACCTACGCAAATTCTCCTCCACACATGCCCTGGTTTCGGCCTGGAATACTGAGGCCAGTTTCCCTAGAGAGATGACGCCCTCCAGTCTTGGCTGCACCTCGTATTCCCCGGCCCCAATGCCTTTGTCTGATTTTGACCCGTCAGTGAACCAGACAAAATCCCCCGTATGATGTCGAACTATTTTCTCCCTCTGCTCCCTACTCCCAATTGTTATATTGAAAGGCTTGTTGAAGCAGTATGGGGTTATAATCGGCTGGTATTTCCCCAACCTTTCCTATATTTACCGCACTCACTATTTTAGTGTGTGCTTCTGGATATCCCAAAGAGTTCCAGTTTTTGTCAGTTTTGAGTCTGTATGCACCAGCCACTGCCTCCATCTTGACCCAAAGGTGTAATGGGGGCATATCCAACATGGTTTCCATCCCAGCAGTTGGTGTGCTGCTAATTCCGCCTGTTATGGCTAAGCAGGCTAATCTCTGCACCTTACCAAGCTCCTTAGCAGCAACCTGCTGTTCTACCTTCTTCCACCACACGACCGCCCCATAGGTGATCCTGGGTCTAATCACCGTGGTGTATATCCAGTGCATACCCTTGGGGCTCAGGCCCCAATTTTTGCTACAAGCTCTCCTGGTACTTACCAGAGTACCTTTTGCCTTGGAGAAAATATTCCTAATGTGAGGGGTCCATGTCAGTTTCTCATCTGAGGTAACCCCTAGATATTTCACTGTCCCCTTCACAGGTAGCGCTTCGTTGAAAAGCTTTAGATTCCAACTTGAGTGTTGGATATGTTTCCTTGTGAATGGTACAACAACAGTCTTCTTAGGACTAACCCCCGAGCCTGTTTTCTGCACCAGTCTTGCACAATGTCCAATGCACCTTGTGCCATATTCTTGACTGTGTCAGAAAATTTGCCAAGTATTACTATGAAAAGATCATCTGCGTATCCTTGGCAAAAGTACTGTCTAGAGTTTAATTCTCCAATGAGATCATTCACCACAAGATTCCACAATAAAGGGGAAAGAACTCCTCCTAGTGGTGTTGATTACCATTTTTTCATTCATCATGGTAGCCTCTACCTTTCTTCCACTGAACATGGCCCTAGTCCACCTACATATAGTGGTCCCTAGATCATGCATCTCTGCTGCCCTAACCTTGGAATCGAAGGTTGTGTTGCTAAAAGCCCCCTCGATGTCCAGGAAGATACAGACGGCTATTTCCTGAAAGTTTAGTGTTTTCTCCACCTTCCCAACGAGTTGGTGGAGAGCTGTCTCACATGATCTACCTGGCTGATATGCATGTTGGTTTGAATGAAGAGGAGTCCTACTTAACTTCCTTTCTCCAACATGCACATTAACCAGCTTTTCCAATGTCTTAAGAATGAAGGAGGACAGGCTGATTGGTCTCATATCCTTGGCCTTGATATGATTAATTCTCCCTGGTTTTGGAATGAAGACAACCTTCACTGCCCTCCAGGCATTGGGAATGATTCCTGCTGATAGGCTAATCCTGAATAACCTGAATAGGAATCTAATAAGATTTTCTCCCGCTTGTTGCAGGAGAGCTGGAAAGATTCCATCGGGGCCAGGTGACTTGAACGGTTGAAATGTTCCCACCACTCATCAGACCTTACTGAGATCGACACACTCCTTGGCCAAATCCCAGTCCTCTTTGCGAATACCTGAGAACCGTTGTCTCTCAGGAATCGCAAGAGTTATCCCCTAGAGTATATTGAGGAAAGTGAGTCTTGAAGAGCAGTTCCAGCATTTCATATGCTGTCTATGTATACTCCCCATCCTCCTTCCTCAATGTTCCTCCTGGATTAGTTGGTATCCTAATGAGGATTTTATGAAGTCTCGCTTGAGCAGCCGTGCCCTCCACTTCCTCACAGAATACCTTCCAGGATGCCTCCTTTGCCCGTCTGATGGCAAGGTTGTAATTGACAAGGGCCTCACGATAGTTTGCCCATTGTCCTTTGCGCCTTGCAAGGTAAAACAGTCTTTGTACCTGTTTCCTTTGCATTTCCGGGTTATTATTCCACCAAGGCACACTCCTATTTGTGCACTTCTTGGTGATTGAGCAGTTGTCTTGGTATGAGGTCACTATAGCAGAGGTTATGGCCTCTGCTACTTCCTCAAACTCTGCTGGATTCCTTATTGAAGTTTTAATTTCCGATAGGCTGAAGTCAAGGTCTCTCCTATATGTCTCCCAGTCCATTTTCCTGGGATTCCTATAGGCCATGGTCTGCCTGGTTCCCATTTCAACCTTGAATTTAATATACATGTGATCTGATGAGGATGGCTCCAGGACCACATGCCACTGTTTGACGTAACTTCCCATCATCATGGTACCAAAAGTTATGTCAATTATTTCTTCCCTTCTACTATTCCTGAATGTAGATTCATCACCCCTATTCAGGATCTCCAAATTGTTAGATAGGAGAAATTCAAGATGGTGCTCACCTCTACTGTAGGTGTCCTTGTGCCTCATGGTAGATTGTGGGCATTGGCATCACATCCCACCAACAGTTCATCACCTTGCTGATGGCAGGCTTCCGTCAGTCTCCTCACTTCCAAAGAAGAAGGAGAGCTGTCTTCGTAAGGAAGGTATGCTGAGGCCAAAACAATTTCCCTCGTGATACCTTCCTCACATTGCTGCATCCTGATGGTCACCAGGTCCCTGGAACAAAAATCCATCATTGGTATCAAAGGGATTCCATTTCTAACATAAATGCATGTTATGGAGTATTTAGATTTCTAGCATAAATCAGCTTACCTCTAGTACCACCGAGGCCCGATACACCCCCTTTGTATAAATAGGGTTCTTGTATCAGGGCCACGTCCACCTCCTGTCTCCCCAGGCGACGACTCAGGGCAGCAGTGGTCCCTTTACTGTGCTGCAGGTTTATCTGCAGCACTTCCAGTCCCCATCTTGCTGCCATTATTGCCTTTAAGGTCTTTGATTACCCTGACGGTGACCTGCAAGAACCCTAAAAACAGTTTCAGGCCTTTCTCTCGCATTGCCTTCAACCACCTCCACCACCAGGGTTCGTCCTTCCGGAACGACCTTTTGGTTAATTACCCTCCAATCCTCTGTCGAGACTTTTGGGTTCTGGACACTTATTTTCTCGAACGGAGTCTTTGGAGAGACATCCTTAAAGGATCTTTGGTATCCATATTGATACCTTGCAGTCTTCAGGAGATCGGCTGCTGTCTTGACCAGCAGCTTCGCATCCTCCCACGGTGATATCATGGGCACCTTGTCCATTCTGCTGAGTGCTCCCCCTCGCAGACGAAAATGAGGGCACTGCGATCTAGATAGACCCTCCTGAATTTGGGTCCTGGACCAGTGTCCCCCCAATCTCTTCAAAGAGGGCCATCTGCATGAGCTCTTCCTGCTGTGAGGTGATGCTCACCAGTGGGTATCCTTCTTGGACAACCGCCATTCTGAAGACCGAGACTGCAGTACTATAGGTCTGTTTCCCTATTTCCTGCCTCGGCCTTTTAGGATCACACTTGTCCAGAGAGGAGGGAGTCTTAGATTCCTCCCTAACCCTCTTGCCACCTGTCTTTGACGTCGAGTGGGTCTGTGTACCCCTTCGACCTGAAGCTGTTTGGGTACTACCTTTTTCCTGAAATTTGAGTCTCATTTTGCGGGCAGGACTTTGATTTGAGTGTGGCTTAGATTGAGGTAAATATGGTACATTCTCATCCTCGCAGTGCCCCCAGCTTGATTTACCAAAGTGACAGTCAAAAACAGTACATCACACCAAACTTCAAGTCAGTGAGTTGTAGTTTTTGAGATGGTGTTAAAATATCTACAGATGAAGGATCTACAAACAGAATGGCTTATTTGACACCACCTTACCCAGTACCAGCCAATGGATGTCATCTTGGATTATGGTGGCCCCCACGACTACTGAGATGCTGATTCATCAAGGGGGACCTGCAGCTGATGTTGGGTCAATGTAGCAAGCAACCATTCCAACATAGCAATATGTACATGCTGCTGATTCTGCAAAAGTGATGGAGGTAATGCCTTCACAGAAGAGCAAAGTGGCAGAAAAACAGCAGAATTCTAAGCACACAAAAATTGGTTTCACCACAAAAATTCCACATCACCACTTGCCTTCTAACCAGGAACACAAATAACCATAGCACCATAAAATGGATACAGTGAATGCAATTTACATATCTTGATCACATTTAATAACTGACGGCTCAGAGACATGTGCATGCTGTAATGAAAACATTGTAGACAGCCATGTATAACAGGCAACTTTGCACACCCGACAAATCAGCTGAAAGCTTTCTGTTGTCCAGGCTGTCCGAGGTGGCTGCTTCAGGTATTTTTGGGTGTGTTGTTTGAATGTATGTATGTTTTGATGCAAGTGGTACCTATAGTAACCAGTGGCTGACTATATGATGTCTTGTCAAGCAGCCATCCACAATTTTTGAAACGTAATCTCATTTGATCACCATTTATCAGAGAAATTTTCCTTTTTCGATTAATGATGAAAATTCTCCTCAGATATAATAAATATTGTTGAAATGAGATAGAATGGCTGGCCAGTACTTACCATTTTGCTGTACCGCCGATAGTAACACAAAATGAAAAAACAGAAAAAAAGGGGACAAAGGGACAAGCTTTCGGAACAGAGTTCCTTCGTCAGGTGGGAGAGAAGGGAAGAGTAAAGGATGGGAACAGAAGGGAAAGGTGGTTCACGACCTAGGTCATGAAGGTGGTGTTTCGGGAGTGTGGACGTCAGAGATACTGCATGTATGTACTGAGCCAAGCCAGAGAGGATAAATATAACTAAAGAGGAAAGATCAAGTAGTAAAGAGAAGAGAAGAGAGTGAAATTAATGATGCTGAGGGGTGTAGGAGGGGCGGGGGTGTCTAAAACGTTTTTCATAAACAGGGAAATATGGATGGACACACACACACACACACACACACACACACACACACACACATATGGAGAGAGATAGAGAGAATGACAGAGAGAGCGAGAGGGCGGTAGAGAGAGAGAGAGAGAGAGAGAGAGAGAGAGAGAGAGAGAGAGAGAGAGAGAGGTAAGGAACGGATAATGAATAGGTGAGCTGAGGATGGAGGAAGGGGAGGGGTTAGCATAGATTTAGGCCAGGGGGATGGCGGGAGGAGAGGATATGTCGGAGGGCAAGTTCCCACCTCCGTAGCTCTGAGGGACTGGTGTTGGTTGGTACTATCCAAATGGCACATGTGGTGTAACACGTGCCCAGGTCCCTAGAGTTATGCTGGAGGGCATGTTCTGCCGCAGGATATTGGGTGTCCCCCAGGCGAACAGTCCGTCTATGACCATTCATCCGCTCAGCCAATTTGTTGGTAGTCATACCAACATAAAAGGCTGAACAGTGGACACATGTCAGCTGGTATATGACATGTGTTGTCTCACATTTGGCCCTGCCTTGAATTGGGTAGGTTTTTCCTGTGGTGGGGCTGGAGTATGTGGTAGTGGGAGGATGCATTGGACAGGTTTTGCAGCGGGATCGGTTGCAGGGGTAGGAACCATTAGGTAGGGAGGGTTGTTTTGGGATGTTGTAAGGTTGGACAAGGATGTTGTGGAGGTTGGGAGGACGGCGGAAGGCTACTCTGGGTGGTGTGGGAAGAACAGTTTGGAGTGATGGTCTCATTTCAGGGCATGACTTGAGAAAGTCATAGCCCTGTTTGAGGAATTTGTTGAGGCATTCCAGGCCAGGATGGTACTGGGTGACTAAGGGAGTGCTTCTGGGTGGTCTGGGGTTAGGAACATTGTTTTTGGAGGGAGAGGAATGGACAGCTCGGGAGATCTGTTTGTGGACGAGGTCTTTAGGGTAGTTGTGGGAGAGGAAAGCATTGGATAGATTGTTGTTGTAGCTGGTGAGGGATTCGGAACTGGAACAGATACGTTTCCCACGGATGCCCAGGCTGTAGGGAAGGGATCGTTTAATATGGAAGGGATGGCAGCTGTCAAAGTGGAGGTACTGTTGTTTGTTAGTGGGTTTAATATGGACTGAGGTGTGGATGTGAGACTCAGCAAGGTGAAGGTCAACATCAAGGAAGGTGGTTTGAGTTTTGGAGAAGGACCAGGTGAATTTAAGGCTGGAGAAGGAGTTAAGGTCGTGGAGGAAGTTCAGAAGGGTTTCTTCACCGTGAGTCCAGACCATAAAGATATCATCTATGAATCTATACCAAACCAGGGGAGACAACTTCTGTGTCTTAAGGAATGCCTCTTCCATGCGGCCCATGAACAGGTTGGCATAGGAAGGGGCCATCCTGGTACCCATAGCTGTCCCCCTGATTTGTTTGTAGGTCTGGCCCTCAAAGGTGAAGTAATTATTGTTGAGTATGAAATTAGCAAGTGTGACAAGGAATGAGGTTTTTGGGAGGCTTTCAGGTTGGCGTTGTTCTTCCCACACCACCCAGAGTAGCCTTCCGCCGTCCTCCCAACCTCCGCAACATCCTTGTCCAACCTTACAACATCCCAAAACCACCCTCCCTACCTAATGGTTCCTACCCCTGCAACCGATCCCGCTGCAAAACCTGTCCAATGCATCCTCCCACTACCACATACTCCAGCCCCACCACAGGAAAAACCTACCCAATTCAAGGCAGGGCCAAATGTGAGACAACACATGTCATATACCAGCTGACATGTGTCCACTGTTCAGCCTTTTATGTTGGTATGACTACCAACAAATTGGCTGAGCGGATGAATGGTCATAGACGGACTGTTCGCCTGGGGGACACCTAATATCCTGTGGCAGAACATGCCCTCCAGCATAACTCCAGGGACCTGGGCACGTGTTACACCACATGTGCCATTTGGATAGTACCAACCAACACCAGTCCCTCAGAGCTACGGAGGTGGGAACTTGCCCTCCAACATATCCTCTCCTCCCGCCATCCCCCTGGCCTAAATCTACGCTAACCCCTCCCCTTCCTCCATCCTCAGCTCACCTATTCATTATCCGTTCCTTACCTCTCTCTCTCTCTCTCTCTCTCTCTCTCTCTCTCTCTCTCTCTCTCTCTCTCTCTCTCTCTCTCTCTCTCTCTACCACCCTCTCGCTCTCTCTGTCATTCTCTCTATCTCTCTCCATGTGTGTGTGTGTGTGTGTGTGTGTGTGTGTGTGTGTGTGTGTCCATCCATATTTCCCTGTTTATGAAAAACGTTTTAGACACCCCCGCCCCTCCTACACCCCTCAGCATCATTAATTTCACTCTCTTCTCTTCTCTTTACTACTTGATCTTTCCTCTTTAGTTATATTTATCCTCTCTGGCTTGGCTCAGTACATACATGCAGTATCTCTGACGTCCACACTCCCGAAACACCACCTTCATGACCTAGGTCGTGAACCACCTTTCCCTTCTGTTCCCATCCTTTACTCTTCCCTTCTCTCCCACCTGACGAAGGAACTCTGTTCCGAAAGCTTGTCCCTTTGTCCCCTTTTTTTTCTGTTTTTTCATTTTGTGTTACTATCGGCGGTACAGCACAATGGTAAGTACTGGCCAGCCATTCTATCTCATTTCAACAATATAAATTTTCCTTTTTGTATGACAATTTCCTGACAGATAGTGTCTGGCAGTTGCCTCAGATGTCTGTGGTGGTCTTGTTACGGAAGTTCAGCAATAATCTTAAATCCCTATTCAAATCCCTGAATCTATCTAAGAAATTCCCTCCTGAATCCATATCCTGCCGTGCCTTAACTGACCCTTGCACACAAACCTTTCTGCACCCTAAAACCTAAAAGCTTAACCAGTCTAGTTGTTCCATTGTATCTAGTTATGTAAAGTTGTGTCCAAAAGAAAAGCATCACATGGAATTCTTGCCACAAATAATAATAATAATAATAATAATAATAATAATAACTAAACAGACGATAATAAAGTAGAAACAATGTAAAGAATACATGGCTAACAACTGCAACATGCATATTGGTAAAGAGCAATGTTTTCTTCATTTTGTTCTAAGTTCATGGATTTGTCCACACACTCCAAACATGTTAACGAGTTCAGTATTGGGTGTGACCACATCTGGCAACAAAAAGGCCTGACAGTTGTGGGGCATGCTGTGAATGATGTCATCTATATCTTGTTGAAGCATTAGGCCCATTCTTCCTGCAGAGGTAATTGGCACTAAATTTGGAGGGTGGTTGGTGGATGCTGACAGGATGCAATCTACTTTCTTAGTGTTATCTCAGATGTACTCTATGGGAGTCAAATCAGGAGAGCAAGCATGCCACGCCAAACATTCAGTATCTTCCATTTCTAAGAAAACATCAACCGCCTAGACTCTATGATGTCAAACATTATCAGTCATCAATACAAAGTCTGTATCAACAGCACCTCACAACTGTACATGTGGTGCCCAGATATTGTCACAATATGTGACACTAGTCAAACATTTCCAATTCACTTGTACACTTTCAAGAAGAAGTGTTAGAATGATCAACATAATCCATGCCCACACTGCTACAGAAGGACGAAGGAAGCTTGGAGTTTTAACATCCAGTCGACAGCATGGTCATAAAAGATGGCACTGCTACAGATCCTCCTCAATATAATGTCTTTTCACAATGTTTGGGCTCTGAAATCATGTTCCGCATTACTAGCTGCAAATCCGCCAAAACTCACTCTCTAGACCAAATATGGACTGATTTGTGAAAAGAACACTAACTCACTATTTCAATGTCCAGTTGCCATGTTGATGACTCCACTTGAGATGTTCTCTTCTGTGAAGTTGCATCAGGGCAGTGATACAGAAAGTTTCTGACAATACAGGCCAATCTCTCAAAGATGTCTGTGCACTGTTTGCCTTGATAAAACTCTCTTGCTGACGTCACTCATGGTCGGCCTCGCCCAAATCTTCAGATTAAAGTTATGGTATTTCAAAACTGTCACCACATCCAAGAAATGACATAATGATTCACATTAAGTCTCTCATGTCACCTTGGTTAGAAACTGTTCTTTCATTCTTCCTACTGACCTCCACCACAGAGAGTCATGTAGTTTTGTTCTCACTGCTATATTGCACTGTCCGTGAATGTAAATGTGTATGCAACAATTGTGGATGCGGGTCTACCCAGCAAACATTACCCTTTTTGAGAGGTGCCTTGACGTCATTGATATGATTGCATCCTGTCTCAATTGCATCCTCAGAACTCAATCTTCCAAGTGAAATACTACTGTATGGACTCCTGTTTACAGTTTGGCTGATTATATCGTGAATTTGGGGCATGGGATGGGAAAAGAGCAGTGTGTCATTTTAATTTTGATTACCAGTGAATTTCAGCTCTTAATGAATAAAATTCACTATCCATTATCTGCAGTCTTATCCATTTTTTATTACCTCTCAGTGATATACATCCTGATACATCCCGTAGCAATTGGATGCTCACTTGATCCTTTGAACACTGACTTATCGAATGATCTTCAGACTCTAAATTCACCACTCCCTCGTCTAAAATTCTGGCATATAACATATTTGCCATTGATGGGAATTCATATAAACAAATATGTGGTATGACAATGTCGTCAACCACAGGGCACTGATATGTGCTGACTTGTTTAAACAGCCCCAAATCAATAAGATTACGAGTTACTAGAGATCCTAAACACTTTGCCTGGTTCAGATGAAATAATGGCATCTTTGTGATACAGATTCAAAGCAAAGAGTCTACTTCCTGATGTACTCCTATCTACACTTGGTCCTTCTCTATACAGCTTGCCACCTTTACTTACATTATCATCTTCCTCGCCTATAACTATCAATATTTACCCCATTGAATATACTTGCATTTTTACAGCTGCTCTTCCACACTAAAACTGCAGCCTTGCAATCTGGTCACCCATAGATGGTGGATCTACATTGATGGGCAGTCCCTTGGTCCATATCCTGCAGCCTTACTAAGGACAAGGACTAAAGCCAGGCTCTGGCGTCCAAATGTGGTTGGCAAAAATATGTCCAGCAGCATATAAAAAGATGTTCATAATTTTTTTACCTCCATTCATGAACCAGCTACAAATTAAATGTTCTTTTCTTGCCCAATGACATCACATACTGGAACAATTCAGCCATTTCCTCAGCGGTTCAACTTCTTGCCAGGAATGATGAACATCTTTCCCACATCTCTCTGTGGTAGTATGCTTCCTGCCTGATCTAAAAAATATTTTGATCCAGAATTATACTACACCTCTCTTGCAAGGTAGATCACAGGCTTATGGAAGTTGTCAAAAGCAGGGTCATTGACTGAAAATTCAACATAATTTTCAGTCTTGATTATTAGCCTATAGTCCACTTAATATACTATCTATTCAATGATTGTTTTCTTTACTTACTCCATATTTTTCACGGACTTTTCAGGATACCATCATGCAGTGGTGTTTTTGTTATTTCAAAAGATCGGTAATTATATGTCTATTTAACCTATCATGTTTTTCTTCTCTTACACTCAGGACAAGATCGTGCATGGAAATAAAACCGGATGAAGTTAATGACAGTGACTTAAGGGACAAAACCAAAATGGATGGTGTTAATGAGTGTGCTGTGATGGAAAAAACATAAATGGATGGTGTTAATGAGTGTGCTGTGATGGACAAAACAAAAATGGATGACAGTATTGAGTGTGCCGTAACATACAGAACCAAAATGCTTGACTGTAATGAAGGTACCATATGTGACACAGTGAAATTGGATGACTTCAATGACCAAATCATAAGGGACACAATAGAACAGTTCTACACAGTCCATAAGATTGTACCCAATTTGCAGAATCTTCTACCAATTTTGCAGCTAAAGATAAATTGGAAGCATGATAGCTCTGCACTTAGAAAAAAATTAAAGTCAATGGGTTTCACATGGAGGAAAATTGAAAACAAGCAATTTTTTTTACTAGAACGTGCTGATATTGTGCACTGGCGGTCACGGTTTATATTACAGCTTAAGCATATTAGGCAGTCTGGCTCTGAAGTCTTCTATATAGGCGAATACTGGATAGATACGAATCTCAGGTGTGGAAAATGCTGGCTGAAAGACAAAGTAGGTGTTGGAGCAAGGGGGAGCTCCTTGAGCAAATTGATAATTGGAAGTGTTGGGTCAAAGAAGGGTTTCATAAGTAAAGCCCAGTTTCATATGTGGGCAAGATCTGCTGAGGGTGGTCGCCATGAACTAATTAAATCTGCTAATTTCGAGAAATGGTTTGAGGAAACTGTGCTGCCAAACCTACCTCCCCATTCAGTCATTGTCATGGACAGTGCTCCATACCACAGTAGGGAAGTTGATAAAACACCATCGAAGTATGACAGTAAGGTGAGAATGATTGAATGGCTCCAAAGAAAAGGTGTGTCCAGTAATGACAGCTTGAGAAAGGAGACATTGTATTCCTTAATTAAAGCAAATAAACCCCTCAAGAAGCAGTATGTAGTTGACACAATCGCTGAAGGGAGAGGGCACACTGTAATCCGCTTGCCACCATACAACTGCAACCTGAATGCATTGGAACTTGCATGGACTAAAATACAATACCTTATTAGGGAATATGGAAACACAGAGAACATGTCAAAAGAAAAACTGCAAAAGCTTGCAGTAGATTGCATTAAACAAGTTACGACAGAAGACTGGGAAGAGTACTGTAGAACTGTCCATAAGTTTGAAGAGGAATACTGGATCCGAGATGGTATAATGGAGAAAGCCATTGATGACATCATCACAAGCATTCGAACACCTGAAACTAGTGATGATGAAATTGAGGAATCGGACACAGACGATAGTGGTGATAGAAGTGATTGAATGTGGTAATTTGTAAGCTCTGAGGGTTGTTGTGTTTGACTTGCTATAATCTTGGCTTCAAGTTGGTCTCACTTCATATGAATAATACTATGGCCAGTGTGTCCAGTTTATTAATTGCCCTTGACACCCATATGAGGTGTTAATGGAGTGTGACAAAGTACTAAAGGTTGTATGCATTTGAATTATGTGTAGCTTGAATGGAATTGCATCGTCATATAAAGTGAGAAAAAAGTCATGCAACTGGGCCACAATCCATGAGTTGATAACAACATAAGTGAAAATTTATCTTCCTTCTGTTACGGGAAGTAATTTCATTTAAAAAATCAGTGAACGTTAGCAAAATTTATTCATCTCTTTAAAATGAGCCCATACTTGACTTAAAGACGACTGTATACCATTCCAAGCCAATTACAGTTATTTTTAGATGCAAGAAGTAAACACATACAGATTGGTAACATACTTAGATCTCACCAAAATTAGTTAACAAAAATGCTCAGTTGTGACTGTATTACACTACCAAATCTTTCTCCCTATGTTAACCTGCAAACAAAATAGTTAGGTAGCACCTGAAGAAGGCAGCGAGTTACGCGGCCGAAATATTGAGCCAGAACGACGCATACATCCGGCAGTAATCCCGTTTATCCAAAATGTCAAGATCTCGCCGGGAAAGCATGAAGAATTACAAAATAGTTAGTGTTTGTTGGATATGGTATCAACACAAAAATATCCATATCTCTTTTAATGGACATTATTAAGGAGCAGGGATGGGAAAAACTGACCAGCCAAAACTGAAACCATTATTTCAGTTTCGAATAATGGCTTGTTTGGTCCCATATATTTTTAAAAATAAAATTTTATTTGTTTTGTTAGGTTATTATAGGAAATGGGAAAAGCAAACAGTGTTATTTCAACATCGTATGTTAGAAACTGTATGTTAGATAGCATGCATGTCCAGTCTAGTTATATAAAAGTGAAGTCTTTTCAGAGTGTGCATACTTAGAAATCATATATAACTGTTCGTTTGACAAAAGTTTGGAAAGTTGCACAAGTCACAGCAATACTTAAGAATGGAAATGTGTGTGTTCCTTGGGATTATTAATAGCCCCTTATCACTGTTATTATTTTCCAATAGAATTTCAGATCATAAACTGTATTTGAAAATATTGAACCACCTTAAAGATTATGATCTAATGTCTATATAACCATATGGGGTGCACGTTTTTTTATTTATTTTTTTATTATCATTATTATAATTATTATTAGCCATAAACTTTCAAAGTATTAAAAACAAATGTCATGAATTTACTGCACTGCAGGGAAATTATTGTGATCAGATAGTTTTAGTCACAGAAAGTTGGCTAAATCATGACGTGGGGATCTGAGAAATATTTAGTGATGCATGGAATGTATATCAGGGGGAGTGTTCATTGCAGTGGACAAAGATATTGTTTCTACCAAGCTCGAAGTTGAGATTGACTGTGAAGTTATTTGGAGATGCATAACAGGTCTAAGAGAAGTAAAGTTAGCATTTGGGTATTTTTACCCATCCCCCAGTGCTACTGTAGCAGTTTTAGAATCATTCAATGAAAGTATACTTGAGGTAGTGTGTACATATCTGGGCCATGCAACATACTCGTGGGAGATTTCAACCTTAGGACTACAGCTTGGGACCTCTCTAGTTTAATTTTAGGTGGTACAGATAAGCAGTCTTGCGAACTAGCGAACTACTATTGGACACAGTTTTCTGAAAACTGTCTTGAGCATTGCATGCAGGCACATGCAATGGAAATATTTTAGACCTCATAGCTACAAACAGGCCTGACCTTATTAACGATGTCAGTCTAGCGATCTTGATATTATCATAGTGTCAGTGGTGACCAAAATTAATAAACCAGTCAAGAAGGCTAGGAGTGAGTTTTTGTTAGAAAGAGCTGATAAGCAATTGTTAGTATCACACTTAGAAAATGAAAGGACATACTTTAATTCCGGTAGAATGGATGTAGAGGATTTGTGGACTAAATTTAAATGCATTGTAAATAAAGGGTTAGATAAATATGTGCCTTTACTTCATCTGTAAAAGAAACAGTTAATGAAATGCTTGTATGATCATGTCATGAGTATTGCTCAAGTGTTTGGGACCCACAGAAGATCAGTTTAAAGGAAGACATGGCAGCAGTTCTAGGGTGAGCAGCTAAGTACATTACTGGTAGGTTTGACCTATCTGCGAGTGTCACAAAAATGCTCCAGGAACTTAAATGGGAATTGCTGGAGGAAACATGTTGTTCTTTTCAAGAAATTCTGTTAAGTTAAATATGAAGGGCCAGAATTTTAAGCTGACTGGAGAACGATCATGCTGTCATCTATGTACATTTCGCGCAAAGATCACAAAGACAGGATAAGAGAAATTAGAGCTCGCACAGGGGCATATAGACATTTATTTTTCCATTGTTCTATTTGTGAGTGGAATAGGAAAGGGAGTGCCTAGTGGTGGTACAGTGTTCCCTCCGCCATGCATCTTATGGTGGATTACGGAGTATATATGTAGATGTATATTTATAACCAACACAGGTTTAAAAAATTTTGTTCTGTGTAATGCAAGTAGCTTTTTATTTCTATGAAATAATATGTGCTATTGACAGATGATCACAATTCTATATTTCCAGAAGGCTTCTGACACCAATCCTAACTAGTGCCTTTTATTAGATTGTATGCCTATGGAGTATTGTCTCAGTTGTGCAGCTGGATTTATGATTACCATCCAGGAAAGCCACAGTTCATAGTATTAGACCGAAAATCATTCTGTAAAGCAGAAGTGGTACCTGCCATTTCCCTATGAAGTGTTATCAGTTCTCTGTTGTGCCCAATCTATTTTAATGATCTAGGACATAATCTGAATAGCTCTCTTATGTTGTTTCCATATGATGCTGTCATTTACCACCCGGTGAAGTTATCAGACAGCTGTACCAATTCCAAAATTATCAATACAAGATATATGCATTGTCCTAAAAGTGGCAGTGGCTGTGACAAACTATTTACAATAGAACCCTGTTTTTACACTTTTCAAGAGACTTAATGAAAATGATGTAAAATGTGGGAAAACGAAAACATGGGAAATAATGTTTTAAACGGTGAAATGGATTATTGGATCACCCTTTCATTTTTGTAGTTTATTTGTAATATATGTACAAATAGGCATCAAAATACTCGTAAGGAAGTTTATTTATTGTTTAATAAAGGTAATCTGAATTTTGTGCTGTTTTAAGCACCAGGCGGAACTGTAACTGGTAACTTTATAGGAAATACAATTTTTTTATGTAATCTCAAATCATAATTGACTTTGTCAGCAAGCCTTTAATTGGCATTCATTATTTATGTAGTGAAACTGTGCAAGTTCCATGCATTTTGTATTTTTCAATGATCGTACAATGATATTCGAGAATTTATTTACATTCTGAAGTGCAAATATATGCATAAGCATTTTTGTGACATTAGCACAATGTCAACATCTCACACTATAATAACATTTTTGAGGTTATAATATAGGCCTACCACACTACTTCAATGTGCAGAAAAACACAAGCAAACCGTCGGTCTCATCGTTTATAAAACTTCACAAAAATACTTACATACATATTTGCATTTCACAATAAGAAAAATTCTCGAAACATGTCACGCAAGGCATGAGAAACTAACAGTTGTGTAAGGCGTAAACAAAGCTAAGCTGACAATCAGCACAGTGGCTGATGGGATCCCATCAGCCTCTGCATCGTGAGTAAACTATTGGCACGATCTGCAAACAACGAAACGCGAAATAAACGTTTGAATGAAAGCAAAGTGTCACGAAACTTGACTGCGTAACATTTGTAACACTACACTTGCAGGTGAAAGCAATGCCAGCATCAAATAATGCCAATAACATCATTTTTTCTCCATGAATATGGTTTCAAAATCCTAAAACAGGGGAAAAGTGTAAATATGTTAATGCAAAAGTGGGGGAGAATTAATGTTGTAAACATAGGAAATTTGACAAGACTGATAACCTTGGAGTAAATGGTGGGAAAATGTAAAATCTGGGAATGTAAAAATGGGGTTTTACTGTATATTTGTCGTGTCTGTTATTTTGAACATAATGTCCAAAATAATAGACACCACTAATATAAATTGCATACAACTGGAATAGGCAGAGTGATTAGTTCAGTGTAGATGCACTCCAGAATCTATTAAGTGCAGTAGAGGTTCACAACCAATCAATGTAAAAGATCCATTTACCAAACTACTACCACTTCAAATTACTGGGACTCTGTCATCAGGGAGGCAATTGAAATCAGGTTATGTGAAAATAATATCACTAGAGACTCAGGATATGCACTCAGCAATGCATTGAAGCGAGCACTGAAAAAGAGGAAAGAACAGAGGATGGCTCCCAGAACTTCTCGCAGATTATCACCTGCTGCAAGAGATGGCGTTACTAACTACTAGGAATAGAGTGCACTATGAAAATTTTAGGTGGTTAAATGGCACCACCCAAGTATGCGCCATTACCGCTGTGATGTAAGCCAGCCAATGAGAAGTCATCACCTGGTTATATGGGCAGAAGCCTCTGGTTCACGGCAGTCAGTTTTACCCCTGACGACAGCTGTGGAGGATATAGTTGAAAGCTTGTGCTCTTACTCATATTTGACATGGCAAGAAAACCGAGAACATTTTATGCAGGGATGATTGGAGTACAGATAATAAGAGGATAGAAGCTTACTTTTCAAATGTGGTGTTACAGATGAATGGGTAGATCGTGTTTCTAATGAAGAGGTACCCACAGACTTAGGGAGAAAAGAAATTTCTGGCATATCTTGATTGAAAGGAGGGTCACTTTCTGAGACATTAAGGTATCATCAAGCTTAGGGGTAAGTGTATGGCGTAAAATCGAAGAGGTTGAGCAACAGACAAATACAGTATGCCAGTTCAAATGGATGAAGGTTGCAGTTGTTTTACAGAGATGAAGGGGCTCACCCAGGATAGGGCTGCGTGGAAAGCTGCATCCAACCAATCTCTGGACTGAAGACAACAACACCACTATATTCTCCTCCTAATTATCAAACCCAAACCCTTCCATTGGACTACTATAAGGTATAATGTGATTAGTCATTTCAAGTCATTTGTTTCCAGTCATCACTGTCCTGTGATGTTGCTTTTTTTACCACCTGAAGCATAGGTTAATATTGAATGCTGAAAGGTAGAGCTCAGCCATTTTACCCTGTAATTTCCAACTCCCTATGTACAGCCATTTTGATAGTTTAAATACTGTTAGTACTTAAGAAATTGGAGTAATTTTGGCACATTTTACGTTACGGTAGTAACACTAAAAATGGGCCTTTGTGATCGCCTTTTGACAGCTTGAAATTTAAATGAAAATAACTGCTTAACCGTACATCTGACATGAAAATTGAATAAAAAAATTTGTAGAGGATAAAATTCTCTATAACTTTGCTCTCTTATGTGCTTTTTCATATCTT
Organism: Locusta migratoria; assembly: GCA_026315105.1. NCBI lineage: Eukaryota > Metazoa > Arthropoda > Insecta > Orthoptera > Acrididae > Locusta > Locusta migratoria. The sequence goes on from CM048746.1 coordinate 317,382,889, forward strand.
GCATCATTTCAGATATATTTGCAAAAATAAGAGTGATTTTATGATGTGTGTCTGTCTGTAACTTGCTCCCACTTTTTAGGTCAAACCGTTCAACCGATCGCCACCAAAGTTTACACACATAGTAGTTCGCCACCAGAGACCAAACATCCATTTTTCATATTTTTTGGACAAAAAATACGCCAATAAAACTAAAATAAAAAAAAAGCCATTTTTAACGTAATTGCAAACAAACCGTTCATCTGACATGAAAACTGAAGAACCGAATTTGTTGAGGAGAAAATTCTCTACAACTTTTTCTTATGTTTTTTTTCATAACTCACGCTGTTACAGAGATATTTGCAAAAATAACGGCGAATTGACAACACCTATTGATTTTACGTATACCAGGTGTTAGGAAATGTCACATGACATTCCTCATCTGTCGTATGCCATCTTGCTTCCTGTATTTTATGATTTTCTAATTATAACTTAACGCTTTATCATTTAAAAGTAGTGGTGTACTGAATAATTAACAAAAGCACGTCGTTCATAGTACGATAAATTATAATAGTGTCTAAAAATGTCATTTTAGCTGTTAGCAATTGCCAGCAATACTAAAAGCATTAATGGAAAATGTTGTAGTTATTCGCAATGGTGTTGTGGGTAGTGCGTTACATTGTGATTCATGTGGTCGGTAGTTTGAAACCCACCGATACAATTCCCCCCCCCCCCCCCCCCCTGCATTTGCTCCTAAAAGGGTTTCCGGCACTCTTATTGATTAAATAGCACTATCTTATGCAATGTTTAGAATTGTGCAGATGTAAGAGTGCTCTCTCTAAAATGTGTGTTTGTTTTATTTCGTGAACACGCCATAAAAAAGGTAACAATGAATTGAACACTGGTCTTCTGAAGCATTTGCACAACAATGGGGAGGATACTGTGATAATGAATATTCTAAACAATGTGCAGATACTGGTAGTTTCATTTATAAATGGAGTCTTAGATTTCTGTGGCAACTGTCGTTCCTTAATGAAACGGAAAGGAAATGTATACATTGCAACAAATTACTTTTTTTTCTAAGCAATTATTCACTATTAATGTGTTGAAAGTCATTAATTAGGATCAATGCGTCTTTATGTTGCTAAGGACGCTTTTAACGTAGATTGTATTACCTTTTCTGTAGTTCAGTTATAACTTTGTTCATGTTACTTTATCCTGCGCTAATATTCTGTTTCAAACCGTGACTACATTTTCTTTTACGGCTAAAATAACAAATGGTAATACCAAATTCCACAAAGGTTGAGTACTTAATCTATATACAAAGTTACTATTATTATTACATCACTCCCAGTCATTGTAAAAGTATCTCCTCAGTTTGTGTACATGTGATAAGGAAGTCTATGTTTGTAATTCGTTGGTATATATTTCATGACATGTTAACAAAATAGAACAAATGCCCCTTTGAACAACTCAGAATCTTGCAGGGGTATAGTTGTGTTGAATTAAAAACCTTTTAGGTGAGGATGGACGGGGGAGGGGGGAGGGGAGAAGAAGAAGAAGCCAGTGTTCAGGTTTTTATTTACTTATATTTTTTGTTCTTTAGGTCGATCAATGCTTTGCAGTAATTTGTTTTTCTCAGTTTTTATTTTTTTTATTTTTTTATTAGTGATTCTGTTGAGCCATCTATCTTTCTGTCTCTTTTCATTGGTTCTTCGGTTTGATTGGTCCTTTGTAGACATTGGTTTATTTTGTTTAATTTTGATTGTTTCGTCGTTCACTGAGTGTTTTCTTTACGGAGGGTGTTGAACACTCAAACTGAGCACACTGAGCTACCACCCCTGCAACCTTCTGACCGAGTGCTCTGAGCCACCATGCCTGGCAAGTTTCGAACTGCCGTTTTAAGATATTCGTGCATCACAAACTAATTCTCTGCCCATTACATTATGCCAAACAGCTGCAAGAGAAATCCGCAATTCCCATACTATCGATGGCAGGTGTTATCTGCTAACATGGCATTTTTAAGCATTAGATTGTAATTCATTGTCGTAACAACAACGTGTGTTTGATAATTTTCAGTGTGCCATTGCTTTGAAATGACAATGCTTGAGTTATAATAAGATTCATCAAATACAGGAAGCAAGATGGTGTATACAAAGGAGTTTCGGGCTAGGGATGTCACGTGACTGATTTCGGAACGCCAAATGTTGAGTACCTTTATAAAACCAACCAGACGTGCACTATGGTGGGTATTATTTTATGTATATTTTTTTTCACCAGCTATCCATTATATATCTGACTATTCATCAGCACACGATTTTCTATATAACTATCGTCCAGTACACCTACCAGATTTTATGTGGAGTACTATAATTAGCAGTTTAATGTCAATGATACCAGATGATGGCACCATAGAGTGTCAAATCCGGTCGTCTTGAATATATAAAATGAAAATTGCGATCTTGGCATCTATCGTATTTATACAATACAATCCTTCCCTAAGATGAGTAAATTAAGTGATAATGAAAATGTTCCCTGTCGGAGGTTCGAATCCTCCCTTGGGCATGGATGTTTGTGTTGTCTTTAGTATTGGTTAGTTTATAAGTAGTTTGTAAGTTTAGGGACTTTTGACCCCACAGTTAATCCCATAAGCTTAACAAGCATTTGAACATTTGAATCTTTGAATGAAAATGTGGGATAGATACTAAAACAATAGTTTAAAGAGGTAAAAGTTCAAAAAGAGTTTATTTGTTGAAGCTATATTTAAATGTCAAATAATTTTGTCTGTTAAAATATGATCAGAAAGATTATTATGAGTTGGGTGCATAGATATTATCACAATAGTATGAGTTGTAATTTTATTATTTGTGTGTGAAATGTTTGCAAATAATCAGGCAAGTCTAAAGTGGGCCATAAAACACTCCACTGCAATTTTTTCTGCCGATTTCATGGGATGTTTTTAAAACCACCCTCCACATTGCTCTGATTTTTGTCTGTTTGTACATGAGGTCTACTGATTTTGCTTTTGCCGGCCGCGGTGGCCGAGGGGACTGAGGCGCTCCAGTCACGGTCTGCACGGCCACTACGGTCGGGGGTTCGAATCCCCCCTCGGACATGGATATTTGTGCCGTCCTTAGTAGAAGGTAGTTGATAAGTAGTTTGTAAGTTTAGGGACTGATAACCCCATAGTTAAGTCCCATAAGCTTAACAAACATTTGAACATTTGATTTTGCTTTAGATATGCTTATTGCTTCATGTTTGCACTTTACTATCATATTACATACTGTGGTCTTGCACAGATTTAGAAGTTAGTCAGATGGCATCCAATAACTGCTCCAGATTTGAAGTAGTACAGCTCTTCTGTTATTGCTTCTCTACTGCTAACACAATATTCCCCACGTCCTTTTATGCAGGTGGTTGTCTGTCATACTGTGCAATGATGAATTCTGCATTACAGAATCAATACACACCTTGACTGTACCCTCAGATGAAAGCTAAGAAAATTTAAGGCATTTGCACTTTATGGTGGAGATAGCTGTGCTTCAAGCTGTATCTTTATAAGGAAAAATTTTCACCATGCAGCTACCTCGATGATAAAAGAAATTCTCAACAACTGTTGGATGACCAGGGTGCAACAGAAAAAGGCTGAAACCTTGGGTATGTCTAATATGATGCAGTTGTATTGAAATAGAGGAGTATTAAAGCAGAGGAACAATAGAGAGCCGCATAGGAATGCCCCAGTGGTTTGGAGCGTCGTACTAAGGAGTGCACAGCTGCTCCTGCCAGATTTAGAGTTCTCCCTTGGGCATACATTTCAAATTTTGGAATTGAACAAAAGAGAGTTGGTCCACCTGTCCACTTGGCATTGATATTTAGAGTTGTTGAATGTCCAGCTCACCAATTTATGTCCAACTGGCACATCACATCATTAAAAAAAATCTTGTGGTGGTTGGAGGGTCCTGCCCCTAATGCTTCAAAAATTCTCGATGCATAATCTGCCGACTGTGATGGCCATGGTATGGTTTGGTGGGCATGAAGACAAACAATAGAAACTTTGTGAGCGTTTTCTTGCTAGAATGTAAAGCCATGATGGCAGGATATGAAGAGCAACAAATTGGGATGTAGAATAATGATATAATATTGCTGCGCTGCACGGGTGCCACATATAGCAACCGAAAGGGTCCTGCTTTGACATGAAATGGCATCCCAGACCAAGACTTTTGCTTGTATGGCCATTTTGTACGTTACAGTCAGGTTGAATATTCCACAGCTTTCTGGGGGAAATCTCCAGAGACATCTTTGCTGGTCGTTTTGGAAGTGGAACTCATCAATGAAGGCAATTCTACTCCAGTCAATGAGATTCCAGGCCAAATGTGCTTGACACCACTGCACCAGGGTTGTTCATGTACAAGGGTGCAGTGAGTTCAGCCCTCTTTCTACGTGGTCTGTCTTCTATGAGGATAGCTATGCCATTTACACTCTGGTCTCAAGGTCACATTGCTTTATCCCCTCTCTATTCACTGCTTTCCTCCCCCATATTCCTTGCAAGTACACTGCTCAGTTAACATCCATTGCAGCATAAACGAAGTACCAACATTAATAAGTGTTGTTTGTTTTTAGAATTAATTTATTGCACTTGAATGAGTTTTTTTGTTTTGCACATGACAAAATGTATATACACAACTCTGGCGATAGATATGCAAAATATTTGTATTAAAAAGAGAAAGAAAAGGAAAAGATTAAGTATAACCTACTAAATGGAAATTGTAGTGGGTGACCAGCATCTTCACTAACTTTGACGTCATTGCTGTCTCTGGAACTGTCATTACAATCTTCATGGCAGACATATTACAATGTTCTGATTGTACTTATCTCGATGCCCTTCCTTTATGAAGTCTTCTTCCTGTGTTCGATGGCAAATGTAAGTAACATTTTTATTGCCATGTGTTAATGGAATCCTACAGTAATTGTTTCACATAACTAGTTTTAAATGTAGAATTCTGGTCTGCTACCTCTTGCTTTATTTGTGCCCATATTAGTTCAGTGGCATTGTACTGACAGTGATGTGGAAGATGTCATATTACTTTATTTTCCATTTCTGTAGCTAGATCAAAAACTCATACTGCTTATAATTGCTGCTGTGTTGCCTAACAGTTCAAAGCAATTTGATTAACGTGTTGGATCTTGAGATACGATTTTGCCCTGTAGCTATTCTAAAAATTTGCCTTTCTTTGGGGGACTGTTTTTGTTAAGCATTTAATGATAGCTTGCATTGTCCATAATTATCACACATTCTTTCTCCAGGCTTCAAAGGAGATCAGTAAATCATACCCTAAACACTACATCAGTCCAATAGATTTCGGGAATGCAGCCGCGTAAAATTCACTTCTTCTGCTGATATTTCGGCCGCGTACCTTCCGGCCATCTTCAGAGTGAGTCGAAGACTGTCGACGAGATGCCGGGCGCGGCCTTATAAGCCTGATCGCGGTGGCGATGCGCGTGCGCGTCACAGATGGTGGTATACTGCATATCGAAGTACTCACACGCGTGCGCCCCCCGTGGCGGAAGCGCTCCGGTGTTCACTTATCGATATATGTTCGGCAGCGGCAACACCTTCACGTCTTCTCTGTGATTTCAATACTCCAAGTGCAGGGTTCCAAGCTTTGTCTAAATTAAAACCTTTATCTCTGTTCAATAAGTTGTTGGCCAGTCTAATTTCAACAGCTTCCTTAAATATAGCATCCCAAAACGAAGATATGGGTGTCAAAATCTTCACATCGCTATTGTTCATTGAATGACCAGTTTCTATGCAATGTTCAGCCACAGCTGACTTGTCTGGTTGTAATAGGCAAGTATATCTTCTGTGTTCAACGCATCTCTCGTGGACAGTGCATATTGTCTGGCCTATATATGAATTATCACAATTTCCACAAGGGATCTGGTACACTCCTGACTTGCGAAGCAACAAATCATCCTTCACTGACCCGAGTAAGGCTGCAAACTTCACTGGTGGCCGGAAGATCACCTTAACACGATGTTTGTCGAGAATGCGGCTTATCTTTGACGAAAGAGCGCCGACGTAAGGTAAGAAGGCTCTTGATCTATAACTATTATTTTCGTCTTCTTCTTCCACGTCTCGTGCTTGCATTCTTGGACTCACATCGAATGCTCTGCGAATTTGTTGCTGCGAGTATCCATTTGCTTTGAAAATGCTCTTCAGGTGTGCGAGCTCTTCCTGCAAGTTGTCATCGTCTGATATACAATGTGCTCTGTGCACCAATGTCTTAAGGACCCCTGCGGTTTGTGAGGGATGATGGCAGCTACTGGCATGTAAATACAGATTCGTATGAGTTGGTTTCCGATATAATGCATGTGCTAATGTACCATCAGCTTTTCGACGAACAAGTACATCCAAAAAAGGGAGGCAGCCATCTTTTTCCATTTCCATAGTAAATTTGATGTTAGCGTGGATGGAGATGGTCAAGAAATCGATGTAACTCATCCTTTCCGTGAGGCCATACTACAAACGTGTCATCCACGTACCTCCAGAAGACCGTTGGTTTAAAACTTGCCGAGTCCAGAGCCTTGTCCTCGAAGTCTTCCATGAAGAAATTCACTACCAGAGGGGATAGGGGGCTTCCCATAGCAACTCCGTCAATCTGCTCATAAAAGATGAAGGATGATTTGTTGCTTCGCAAGTCAGGAGTGTACCAGATCCCTTGCGGAAATTGTGATAATTCATATATAGGCCAGACAATACGCACTGTCCACGAGAGATGTGTTGAACACAGAAGATATACTCGCCTATTACAACCAGACAAGTCAGCTGTGGCTGAACATTGCATAGAAACTGGTCATTCAATGAACAATAGCGATGTGAAGATTTTGACACCCATATCTTCGTTTTGGGATGCTATATTTAAGGAAGCTGTTGAAATTAGACTGGCCAACAACTTATTGAACAGAGATAAAGGTTTTAATTTAGACAAAGCTTGGAACCCTGCACTTGGAGTATTGAAATCACAGAGAAGACGTGAAGGTGTTGCCGCTGCCGAACATATATCGATAAGTGAACACCGGAGCGCTTCCGCCACAGGGGACGCACGCTTGTGAGTACTTCGATATGCAGTATACCACCATCTGTGACGCGCACGCGCATTGCCACCGCGATCAGGCTTATAAGGCCGCAAGTCAGGAGTGTACCAGATCCCTTGCGGAAATTGTGATAATTCATATATAGGCCAGACAATACGCACTGTTCACGAGAGATGTGTTGAACACAGAAGATATACTCGCCTATTACAACCAGACAAGTCAGCTGTGGCTGAACATTGCATAGAAACTGGTCATTCAATGAACAATAGCGATGTGAAGATTTTGACACCCATATCTTCATTTTGGGATGCTATATTTAAGGAAGCTGTTGAAATTAGACTGGCCAACAACTTATTGAACAGAGATAAAGGTTTTAATTTAGACAAAGCTTGGAACCCTGCACTTGGAGTATTGAAATCACAGAGAAGACGTGAAGGTGTTGCCGCTGCCGAACATATATCGATAAGTGAACACCGGAGCGCTTCCGCCACAGGGGACGCACGCGTGTGAGTACTTCGATATGCAGTATACCACCATCTGTGACGCGCACGCGCATTGCCACCGCGATCAGGCTTATAAGGCCGCAAGTCAGGAGTGTACCAGATCCCTTGCGGAAATTGTGATAATTCATATATAGGCCAGACAATACGCACTGTTCACGAGAGATGTGTTGAACACAGAAGATATACTCGACTATTACAACCAGACAAGTCAGCTGTGGCTGAAAATTGCATAGAAACTGGTCATTCAATGAACAATAGCGATGTGAAGATTTTGACACCCATATCTTCGTTTTGGGATGCTATATTTAATGAAGCTGTTGAAATTAGGCTGGCCAACAACTTATTGAACAGAGATAAAGGTTTTAATTTAGACAAAGCTTGGAACCCTGCACTTGGAGTATTGAAATCACAGAGAAGACGTGAAGGTGTTGCCGCTGCCGAACATATATCGATAAGTGAACACCGGAGCGCTTCCGCCACGGGGGACGCACGCGTGTGAGTACTTCGATATGCAGTATACCACCATCTGTGACGCGCACGCGCATTGCCACCGCGATCAGGCTTATAAGGCCGCACCCGGCATCTCGTCGACAGTCTTCGACTCACTCTGAAGATGGCCAGAAGGTACGCGGCCGAAATATCAGCAGAAGAAGTGAATTTTACGCGGCTGCATTCCCGATATCTATTGGACTACACATTACGCCGTGAAAAGTTGAAAATGCACTACATCAGACATCTCTTGATGAAAATCAACACCGTCTGTAGACTAAAACACCAATTCTGCCCCTTGTATGAAAATGCATTTCACTGACCCAGAATGATTTGTTACCAGACATGATCCTTTACATAATTGGACGTTTAGACCGCTGTTTCTTTTAGAATATTGGCAAATGAAACTTTTAGGGTGGTTTTGATTAAGCCGCAGTTTGTCAGTGTAACGAGACATTAATGATCATCATTCCTTATCTCCTGATCTCTGCTTAAAAATGACTCTTTCAGATACAAAATCTTTTCTCTCAATCAAACCTTTCTGATGATCATTAACTTTTCCATTTCTATATCTAAACCCATGTTTCCTTACAATTTTATGTGAAAACAATTCCTCTGCATAGTTTATTTTAACTTTTAAAATGTGTGTGTGTGTGTTGCTTATATGACTGTCATAAAATATATGGACTGTGTGACAGGGTGGTGTGCATTAGGTTTTTTTTTCTTAGAAAGGCAAATCTTGGCCCTAGGAAGTTTTCATTTTTGTTTACATGTTTATTTGCTACGTCACAGATTCATTGAACTTTTTTTACCTGCGCCTGACATGATTCTGTGGTTTTTTTCTGAGTATCTCTGAGGGGGCTGGGGGGGGGGGGACCTATTCATGTCAGTTTTCCAGTGCTTTGAAAAGAATCATACATCAACACACAATCTCGTTATGCACTATTTAAACACACACACACACATACACACACTACTGCATTTAATTTCTGTAATTACACTGGGAGAATGGGGAAAAGGCATTGTGAAGGTGATGGTCACTTTAGGTGCAGAGTATGACAAAGAAAACATAGAACTATACACCTGGCTGAGGAATAGATCTTATGACATGATAACAATGCCAATCTGTTTAAAGTAGTGCAATTTCATTTGGTGAATCATTGTTTTATGTAGACATTCTTCTAAATGAGTTACTTCATCATGTAAACGTCTAATACTACATTATTTGTTTGTGAACATCAATCCCCGCACGCACTGTACCTACATTATTTCAAGATGAAAAAATAGAAAATTATAATTTTTGATGGCATAGAAGAGGAAACAATAAAAGATGATTCATGACAAAGTTCACAGTAAAAATTGCTGTCTTGTTGTACATAATATTATAGGGCAAAAGTCTCCACAACTTCCCTTTGGCATTATATTTCATTCCAGAAAGTAAAATAGTTACTGATACTCTATACTTTAGCTTAGTGATAGGACCTATTGCAAAAATTCAGTAGTTTGAAACATATTTGTTTGGCAAATAAATGTGAATTGCACATGAAGACTAAATAAATAGTAGATCCTAATAATTTATTAAAATTAAGGCAGTATAGTCCTTTTTGTAATACTAGGTGTAGAGTGAAAGCTTTATTAATTGTTAAAATGATAAAATTACAAAATGTAAGTCTCTTTTTTCTCTTCTATTTTCATGTTGGCTTGAAAACTGATATGTATGTTACATTGATATGTACTTTTATATTAAACATGTCTGTATACAATACAATTTCACTTTTGTGTACACATTGTGTAGCTACTTGACCTCCTAAAGTGGTGTTCCACCGCCCTCCCAACCTCCATAACATCCTAGCCTATCCCCATGCCACCCTGAAACCCAGCCCACTGCCACAGGGATCATATCCCTGTGGAAGATCCCCCTGCATGACCTCTCCAATCCACCCACCCAGCACTTCCTATTCCAATCCCGTCACAGGCTTATCCAACCCTATCAAAGGCTGGGCCACCCATGAAAGCAGCCATGCAATTTACCAACTGTGCTGCAATCACTGTGCAGCTTTCTATATTGGCATGACCACTAATCAGCTGTCCATTAGGATGAATGGCCTCTGTGAAACTGTGGCTGAAAACAAGATGGTCCAGCCTGTGGCACAACATGTAGTGGAGCTTATGCTTTCTTTCACTGGTTGCTTCACAACTTGGGCCATCTGGATCCTCCCACCCACCACCAGCTTTTCTGAACTGCACAGGTGGGAGTTATCCCTACAGTACATTATCCAATCCTGAAATTATCCAGGCTTCAACCTATGATAACTTCCCTTTTTTCCCACACCCAACATTTCCTACCTCTCTATCCCAAACCTCTCCAATTTTGAGTGGTGTGTGTGTGTGTGTGTGTGTGTGTGTGTGTCTTTTTTATGTGCCTGTCATGGCTTGGCGTCATGTCTTTGTGGTGAGTTGTAAACTGTCCCCGCACATGTCATTATTATCATGAAACTGACATCTCTACAGCTATACGACATGACTATTGGTCACACAATGTTTGTATCCAACTTTCCTTATGTCAGGGAATGAAATTATATATAAATTGCCGGTTTTATTAGTTCAAACTTGTCTTGAAAACTGCTAAGGCAATGTTTACATCCTGCTAACATTCATCAAAAGTCACGTGGATCTATGTTGCTAGAATGGCATGTGTATATCTGCTCTACTTTTTATCCAGCCTATTAATATGGTAATATCTACAGTTGAAGGTATGTGTCCTTTTCACTTTCCCAGATGCTTTAAATGATACACAAATCATAACTGTAAATGTGGCACCATATTACTGTTTTACCATACTACTCTTGTTGTTTTCTTCAGAACTGGGTATGTGGTATCTAGAATTCGATTCCTTCCTCCCTCCCTCCTCTCCTCCCTACCCCAGCTCCCTTCCATTGAGTAAAATAATGAATGTTTTTGAATGCCAATCATATGAGGATAGGTAGCAACTCAGTGTAAAGATAATTGCTGAGTCACAGACAGTCACATAGAAAAGACAAAGACATTTACACAGTGATATACACTTCTGACAACCCAGAAAGCAGTACTCTGAAGGAAGCATCCAAATCAGGTAAGATTTAGAGTAAGTCTTTGCAGAGACAATTGATGCACGATTTACATTTCAGTTCAAGCACACGACTGGTGCCAATAGTGTTACTTGCAAGCACTATGTGAAGAAGAACAGATGGCGTTATGCTTAATACACTACTGGCCATTAAAATTGCTACACCAATAAGAAATGCAGATGATAAACGGCTATTCATTGGACAAATATATTATTCTAGAACTGACCTGTGATTACATTTTCACGTAATTTGGGTGCATAGATCCTGAGAAATCAGTACGCAGAACAACCAGCTCTGGCCATAATAACAGCCTTGATATGCCAGGGCATTGAGTCAAACAGAGCTTGGATGGCGTGTAGAGGTTCAGATGCCCATGCAGCTTCAACACGATACCACAGTTCATCAAGAGTAGTGACCGGCGTATTGTGACGAGCTAGTTGCTCGGCCACTATTGACCAGACATTTTCATTTGGTGAGAGATCTGGAGAATGTGCTGGCCAGGGCAGCAGTCAAACATTTTCCGTATCCAGAAAGGCCCGTACAGGACCTGCAACATGCGGTCGTGTATTTTCCTGCTGAAATGTAGGGTTTTGCAGAGATCGAATGAAGGGTAGAGCCATGGGTCATAACACATCTGAAATGTAACGGCCACTGTTCAGAGTGCTGTCGGTGCAAACAAGAGGTGACCGAGACGTGTAACCAATGGCACACCATACCATCATGCCAGGTGATATGATTACATGCTTCCAATGTGCGTTCACCGCGATGTCGCCAAACAGAGATGGTGATCGTACACATTTCTCCTCCTTATACGAGGTATCACAAGAACGTTTCACCAGGCAACACCGTCAACTGCTATTTGTGTATGTGAAATTAGTTGGAAACTTTCCTGATGTCAGCACGTAGTAGGTGTCGCCACTGGCACCAACCTTGTGTGAATGCTCTGAATATTTAATCATTTGCATATCACAGTATTTTCTTCCTGTCACTTAAATTTTATGTCTGTAGCACGTCACCTTCGTGGTCTAGCAATTTTAATGGCCAGGAGTGTACATCCATAACACCATCTATTCTTCTTCATGCAGTTCATGTTCTTTCATGCAGTTGTTTGGTGAAAGCAGCTTCAGTATTACTCATAGAAGACAGCAAGCATCTTTCGAACACTTCTTGGTGTCTGAATAGTTGCCTATAAGAAATACAGATTATTCTTTAGAGATATCGGTGATAGACTCGAATGCTACCACACAATTGTGATGTGCCTCTGTAACTGCTCGTTGCATGAGGGAACAACAGTCTTCCAGGGCCAATTGCAACCACCTGGTTGCACATCTAAACACGATGACAGGCATATTGTGCACATGACAGTGATCACTATGCGAAATCATAAACCACATCACAACAAATGCAGTCTTTTGAGAATAAGCAGTGCTTGCACATACTACTAGACATTTGTAGCAGAGTGAACTGTTTCCAAGGTATCTTGTGACTGGATTTACCACTAGTTAACAGCACAGATGTTACGGCCAGCATTTGTGGAAAGACTTCGTTTTTCTTGAGGAATTTGTGGCTGTTTGCTGATGATGCTGTGGTGTATAGGAGGGTGTCATCTTTAATTGATGACTTAGACAAAATTTCTAGTTGGTGCAAAGAATGGCAGCTAGGTCTAAATGTAGAAGGTAAGGTGATGCGCATGAGTAAGAAAAACAATACCATAATGTTTAAATACAGCGTTAGTAATGAGCTTCTTGATGCAGTTGCATTGTTCAAATATCTAGGCGTAACATTGCAGAGCGATATGAAATGGAACGAACATGTAAGGACAATTGTGAGTAAGGCGAACGGCCGACTTCAGTTTATTGGAAGAATTTTGGGAAGATGTACTTCATCTGCAAAGAAGACCGCGTATAAAATGCTTGTACGATCACACCTTGAGTATTTCTCAAGTTTTTGGGACCTGCAGCAGATCAGTTTAAAGGAAGACATAGAAGCAGTTCAGAGGCAAGCAGCTAGGTTCATTACCGGTAGGCTCGACCAATGCGCGAATGTCACAGAAATGCTCTGGGAATTCAAATGGGGATTGCTGGAGGAAAGACAATGTTCTTTTTAAGAAATTCCGTTGAGGAAATTTAGAGGGCTAGAATTTAAAGCTGAGTGTAAAATAATCTTCCTGCCGCCTAATTACTTTTCGCTTACAACTGACCCAGGATACAGTACCCACTGCTCCAGCAAATTAACTTTGTGTATAATAGTCCATCGTGCAACTTCCACAGATCGCCAAACGACACCTCCACAACCTCATTGATTCAATTCCAAGGTGTGTAGCAACAGTCACAAAGACAAGATAAGAGAAATTAGGACTTGTTTGAAGGCATATAGGCATTCTTTTTTTCCCTCGATCTATTTGACAGTGGAATAGGAAAGGAAATGCCGAGTAGTGGTACAGTGTACCGTCCGCCATGCACCTTACGGTGGATTATGGAGTAGATCTCTTGTCTGCCTGCAGCACCACAATGGTCAGATTACTGATGTGAGAGACTGTTTAAGTATTTCCTTAATGCATCACCAAGTGGTCTCGTGTCCAGTATTCCAATATTATGGTTTGTGGTTCTTGGATTCCACTCCTGTAACCTCTTAATGTTGACAGCATGTACCAAACACAGATATGCTGCTTGTATACTAAAAGTTGTTTGTGGACAAGACCTATATTCTTATGATTTGCAGAATCTGCACACAAAAGAAGTGGAGTATTATGCAGAATGAGTACACTATTGTCTGGCCTCTCTGAAGACTTTCAGGACATACCTTTTGTGCACAGACTACTGTCCACATGTAAGCATAAGCAGTGCCCAAATCTTTTTCCTCTTAATAAGCACCTGTGAATGGTTCCCCTTCCACCTCGGGGGGTCTCAACATTCGTTTGCTGTGTAAGGGCTTACTGAACCTGGGGTCCCTGAGCTCGGGACTGTGTAGCATCACCAGTCCTCTGTACCAGAAGCTCTGGGCATGCTTCAGCAATTACCTTATGGTGCATAGGTGGAATGTTGTATGTTGCAGAGCCTTGGGACCTTGGCTTAACTGCCTGAGTCATGAGGACCATTTCAATGTCAATGTGTACTGTACCCTGGAAGATGAGTGGCTGTTGAGATGGGACAGTTACTAGTAGGGAACCTCCAGGAACCAGCTGCACCTCAGTTGCATAAGGCTTATCCAGGCATGTGGGGCTCACTCTGGATGGACCATTTTCCCTCTGGGTGTGCCATACTCTTTCAAATTCCTTGTGTGCATCAGAACTGATGATGGAATGCCTCTGATATGTTTTACAACATACATAGGAGTATAGCATAAGTTTGGGGAAGTCACAGGAATGTTTAAAATGAAAAGTGGTTGTGTTCTGATAGAGGCAACATCCTCTGCCCAATCACAGGTGCTACTTGCATGTGGCTAGCTGGAAGATATTTCTGTTTCTATCTCCCTTCTTAACAGTGCAAATATGATCCAAGGGATTATTTTTCACCATGATTTCCTCCTGCAGTCTGACAAGTAGCTATGTGCCAACCTTGAATGACGGGCCGTTGCTTTGTTTGGCTCATTTACATGTAGGCCTAAAGACATCAAGATTGCCATCGTTGCCTTCTTCTTGGTGTTTGAGGGAGATTCATTGCCTGAAAAGGTTAAGGTGAAGATACACTGCTGCGACTTGAATCCTTACGTTCCTCCTCCAGTGCAGTGCTGGGCCAGCCCCAATTGCAGAGACTGTGGGTGTCAATAACATCCGAGTAATTGTAATTATTGTAACTCTCCCCCCCCCCCCTCACATCTCCTGTCTGTGTCAACTTTGGACAGCACTGCACCATTAACAGTGCTTGCTGGACTGCACAATTCTCCATAAAAATGGAAAATCATTTCATATACGACCATGAACAAACTGTTGTATACGGAGGCAAAGAAGAACTACGAACAAACTGTGGTACACGGAGGCATAAACGAACTATGGCTGGCATTATCCTGTGCCCTTGAAAACATTGTTTGCTGCTATCATGTCATAACCACTTTGGGTCGAACAGTAACAAAACTTTCGCCTATACTGTGGGCCCTCATGGCTGTCGGAATCAAATCTGCCCCCTTGATAGTTGATGGCCTTTCCTGTTGCTCCTCTGACACCTACTTTGGAAGTGATCCAGCCTAGCCATTGAAGGACATCAGTCCCCTTTCCTAAGCCAGATAAGTAATAGCCTCCTCTAGCCCCTTTCCAAGGAAAGGATCCCTTGGGACACTACCTTACTAGGTTTCATTTACTGCAAATGTGGATTCCAGTCAATTTCTTAAGGAACCACAAGCCGCCAATCGAAGGGCTTCCTGATCTTCATTGGCCTCTGAAGCCAATCCAGAGAACCTCTCCCAGCCTACAAAACTAAAGGTTAAGTGAGAGGACACACATGCACACACCCACTCACACATACAAGAAAAAAACAAGTGCAACTTGTGATGCTGAGGATGCGATGAAGATACTAGCATTCTTTGAGGACCTAGAACTCAACAAAACCTTAAAGGACATCAATGTGGTGGGAAAAGGTTGCTCCAAGATGTATTCTGTCCCCTAAGTTCATCCACAGCTTTACAAAACTTAAATTGTCATCCTCTAGTGGAATTTACACATGTTCACCACCTAGCTGAGTTGCAACATCTGTTAAGCATATTACCTGTTTTCCACATTGCTCTTCAGGAAACCTGGTTTCTGGCAATGTACACCCCTGCCCTCCATGGCCATTGGAAATATTACAGAAACTGCATCGACTACGACAGGGCATCAGGTTGAGTATGTATATGTCCTTAACACTATATCCAGTGAACCAGTGCCTCTTGAAACAACCCGAGAGGCTGTGGCAGTCAGGATGTGGACAACACAGGCTACCACCATTTGCAACGTCTACCTTCCTCTTGATAGTGATGTGTCCCAAAAACGTACTGGCTATGCTGATGTCACTCCCCCCCCCCCCAACTTTCCTAATACTATAGCTGGTGTCACCTATGACGGTGGCCCAGTTTTCTGCCATTCTGCACATCACCCTCCTTTACCGCACCGAAAGCCAATAATGTTCATTCTATGCGCATGACTGGCTGTGAGTTATGAAATGTTTCTCCCACAGACACAACTGTGAATAAACAGCACTCGGCCCTTGCTCCCCCATCCACGCTTCCCCTATGGCTACGCCTCTATGCATGGAAATGCCTTCTTACATGATGCCAGGTATAGGTAACTTCAATGCTCATAACCTTTTGTGTGCTGGCACCATGACCACTGACTGAAATCAAGATGTTGAAAATACCAGTACTTCCACACTTCAGTTTAGCCTATGACACCAACTTGGCCATTGACCTTTCAGTGAACAGCCCTGGCATTCTCCCATCAATCCACTGGAGAGTGCATGATGTGTTGTACTGACCACTTCCAGATCTTCCTGTCGTTACCCTGGATACTTTCCCTTTACAAGGCTGACTGGAAAGTTTTCACCTGTGCAGCAACTGTTGGGATCTCCACAATATGGTAACTTCAATGTAGTTCAAAATTTTAACCACAGCTATTGTTCCTGTAGCCGAGACTACAATCCCCTGTTCTTCAGCCTCCTCCTCCACGGCAGAGCACAGTGCTCGGTGATTGCGAGAGATAGCTGAGGCCTTTGAAAATTGTAGGTGGTCTGCATTGACATAAGTGATACCCATATTTGTAGCACGTTCTATTTTTTAAATGGCCCTGTGCCCATATTTGGCATAAAAAGAAGAAACATGAGTGTTGTGAGATGTACGTCCGAAGTACTGGGTCACATACCTCACCTTCTCAGGTCTGGACTCCAGCAGGTATACTTGAGATTTCCATGAATTGTGCTCTCTGTACGGATCCAGATGCAATAGCCATGGGTTTCTCTGAGTACTATGCTCACACCTGTGTGTCTCACAATTACCAACCCGTCTTCCAAACATTAAAAGCAGCAGTTGCAATGTAAACACATTTCCTTTAGTGCACACCGCGCTGAGATATAAATGCTACATCCAGTGAGTGAGAGTTTCTCAGTACTGTTTCACATTGTCCCTGGGCCAGATTGATCTACAATCAAATGTTGTAACACCTGCAGCCGGAGTCCAAGCAACATGTTCTTACCATATACAGCCGCATCTGGAGCTATGATGTATTTCTATAACAATAGTGAGAAAGTATCATCGTTCCAATGAGGAAAAACCCACTTGTTAGATTGGATAGTTACAGCTTACAGCCTAACCAATGTTCTGTGTATACTGCTAGAACATGGGGTGAATCAGTGGTTGTGTTGGCTCCTTGAATCAACCACAGGTAACACGGTATGAGACTGCCATCCGAACAGCCTTTTACAAATGCCAAGTAGTAGCTGAGATATATTTCAAAGGTCTACGACGCAACCTGGTGACACCACATCTTCATTACATAACACAAGTGGAATCTCTGAAGTTCGCCCATTAATTTTTATACAAAACTTTTTAGTTGTCTGTTCCTTCCGAGTTGAACTCGGTGCCCCCCATAGTTCCTCACAGGTCCAGGAGAATGGGCTCACACAGGGCTCTGGTTTGAGGATCCGCTCATTGTGCGCCAATGACATGTATTTCCTTCAGCATATGTGTTGCTGACACTGGCAATAAAAGGCACAGTCATGGGCTCTCAACCATGGGTTTCAGTTTTCTGCCTCCAATACCTGTGCCATGCACTTTTGTCAGCATTGGAACAGTCCATCAACATCCACAGCTGTGTATTGATGGCCACTTACTTGTTGTAGTGGAAACTGACAACTTTCTGTCAGCTTATGCAGAAGTGTTGACTACACCTTAACACCCTCTGCTATCGGAACACCACCACTCGACGTGCAGACCATAGTACTCTGCTGCAGCTCTACAAAGTCCTTGTTCAAACTTGACTTGACTAAGGAACCTTGGCATACGGTTGAGCATTGCTGATGCTTGACACAATCCCTCACTGTGTAGTTAGGCTTGCTATGTAAGCTTTCAGAATGTGCCCTGTAAAAACGTAAACTTGTGGAGGGTGGGGTTTCTCCACTAAGAATCAAACACCAACAACTGCTGGCTAACTATATTGCACACATTTGTGGTTTGCATAACCACCATTTCCTTTTTCCAAATAAGGCATTCCATACCAAACGAGAGGCTGTGATCAGGGATTAGAATTGCAGTTTGTGTTCAGTCCTTTCTCAATGAACTGGATATTGTCCCCCTACCACCTCTTTTCCTGTTACAATCATGTACACCACTACGATGTTTACATCGACCTCAGCTTTGATTGGATTTATCTCAATGCTTCAAAAAATCAATTCACCCAGAGACCATTCACCATCATCAATTCCTGTCCTTTCTTGATGCATTATGGGGCTCAGAAGTGGTCTACAAAGATGGCTCATTGATTGCTGGTCATGTTGACTATGCCTGTGCCCAAGTAGAAAATACCAAGTTGAACACCTTGTTGGACAGCTGCAGTGTCTTCAGTACAGAGCTGGTAGCCATCTTTAGTGCACTTGATCATATCTATACCTGCATTTGGGAGTTCTTCATCTGCAGTGACTTCCTGAGTGGCCTACTAGCTGTTGACCAATGCTACCCTCATCATCCCTTAGTATTGGCCATCCAGGAGGCCATTTACACACTTGAGCATTTGAAGACATTTTGTAGTCTTAACTAAGGAACCCAGGACATGTTAGAATAGCCACTCAGGGGACTCAGAACTAATTTGCTGACAAACCCGGGTTCCCTGCACTGGAGGCTGGTAAGCGCCGCCGCAACCACTGTATGGTGCGGCAGTTGTATTTTTTGTGGGGAATGGGGATTGTGACTTGACTGTCTGGTTTGTGAGGATGGCAAAACCTCCAAAGTGTGCTGTGTGATGATGGAATGCATAGTTGTTTAGTTGTTGAGGTGGAACAGTTACTATTGGGCAACCTCTGTGGATACTGCTGAACCCTAGTTTTATAAGGCTTACTTAGGCATGTGGAATCTCTGTCTAGGCAGTAATTAGTTCCATAGCAGCTTGTGGGACTAGCATGGCCCTTTGACATTTTTGCTTTCACCTTCAAGTTCAATGGGTGTATGACTGGGAGGGGGGGGGGGGGTTGGTTGGACCACATCCAACCTAACAAGAGCACTGGGTTCACCAGTCCTCTGGTTCTGGTAATTACTACACAGGGCTTTTGGAAGAGCAACACAACACATGTTGCTAGGCAGACTTTGTTTTTGCTAATTAAACATAGAGTAGGCAGTTTTGAAAAAGTCATGTCTTTTTACAATCAGAAAGGTCTAGAGAGTATTGCCGGTAATTTTAAATCAGTCAAGTGACTGTTCACAATAAGTAACAAACTTGCAGAAAAACAAAACCCTTGCAAACAGTCTATCGAAGCAGAATTCCACAGCACCCGAAACTACAGTAAAGGCAGAGTAACATCCACAGATCTGCTTCATATTTCGACTGAAGAACTGAAAGGCGAGTTAGCTCAAGAAGATATCATTACTGTACATAATATCATGAAAAGGAGCTGTCCAGACCCTCACTGGCAAGCTCCCAGCACCATCAATGTTGGAGCCTACTCCAAAGGCGAGTGCTGCCCCTTCTCCTATAACTACAGTCAAGGCCAATGAGACAAAGGCAGCTGGAAAGATTCAAGCACAGGTTGAAACAAAATAAACCTTCAGACCACGTAGAGGTCATTATACCTGACCTCTCTGCTCCAGAGAGGCAAAATTCTTGTAAAATACTGAACCTCCACCAAGTTCAGTGTCCCCAACTTAGGCAGAAAGAGTGTGGAAAGATACTACCTCCACGATAAATGGATTGCACACTGCTGTGGAACTTGTAGGGATTCAGGACACATGTAGAGGAGCTATATTGACTCAGGGTAGTCCTAAACGTATGTGCCTACAGGAGACAAATGTTAAGACTTCATACAACCCTGAGATATGTGGTTATGATGTACATAGAGAGAACAAGTGAGACTGAACAGTTCAAATTTCTACCTGTTCAGATAGCTAGTAAGTTGTCGTGGAAAAACGATTTTCAGGATCTTTTTCAAAAACTTATTAGTTATTTTTTTACACAAAAAGTAGTCTACTATGCTTACTCTCATTCATGTAAGACGTTCAGCGATATGTTTTTGGGTAACCTCTCTGATACAGAAAGGATATTTATGGCTCAGAAATGGACGGTTCGAGCAACACGAAAATCATGTTGACCTCTTTTTCAGTAGTCTGAAAATACTAACAATGCTGTCACAATACAATTTAATGTCATTTGTTGTTGACAATATCAGCTTATTCCCACAAGTTAGGCAGCTTTCACTCGGTGAATATGAGTCATAAATCGAATCTACATTTGGATCACATCTCCTTGACTCTTGTGCAGAAACATGTGCAGTATTCTGCAGCATCCATTTTCAATAAGCTGCCACAAGAACTGAATAATCTTAGTACTAACCCATGTTCTTTCAAATCTAAATTGAAGAGTTACCTCGTGGCTCATTCCTTTTATTCTTTTGATGAACTCCTGAGTAATTTAATCTAATTCATGTTATTCATTTTTTATTCTTTTTACTTAGGCTTAAGATTGTCATGTGCATAGGACTATTTTAAGTTTTTCTATTACCATTCTTGTGTTAAAATTCATGTACTGACTTGTTCCATGGCCATGCAGTCTTATTTCTCAATTAGGTTCTTCGGAACAGAAAACCATATCATTATCATTATTATTAAACCACAAATCAAGCAAACAACCAACCAGTGTTACACCATAAAATGATCCCTAAGATTCTCTTCTGCAACAATCAATAGAACAATGTGACTTGTACAAATGCAGTTGGCACAATATTGTTAAAGACACTGAATACTATAGCCATAACTTCCAGTTCAGGTGCTGCATACCATTTGATACACATTCATCCTCTTATTTCAGGAAATGGAAGTTTTTGATTTTGTGGTACCTTCTTCTAGATGTCATATAATCTTACATGCTGATCATACTGGTTCCATGGCGACCACTTCACCAGACTGATATAGCTTGAATATTTTCTGTGGGATGTGATGAAAACATTTGGTGCTCACACAAGAAGTCATGGCCCATTCACAGAAATGGATTCTTAAGTTGTGCACAGGGTGAGTCAGTTCCTTTGTTTCATTTTGGAGAGGTGTCCCGGCTCAGTCATATGTTGCCTGCTGGGCTATATACTTCATCTGTCAGTATTATGTCAACTGTGCCCTGCAACCAGTAGGCAACATGCAACTGAGGCTGCCGCCCCTCTAAAACAAAGGAATGGACTCGCCCAGTGCCAAGTCGAGAAAGCAGGGACCATGACTTCTTGCACGAGCTCTACTCGTAGCACACTTACATAAGTGGAATGCATATTTTTAGATGCAATTGGTAATAGCATTGGGTACAGCAATTTTCTTGTTTTTCACTAATTTATCAGGTTGACTGTCATATGGCTGCTGCCTGGAACATCAGAGCCTTTTGCATAAAGTCCTGTGCATGGCCTGGCCCAACACAAAACATATAAAACTAATCATGTGCCAGTGAATGAATTAAGGGACTGCCACTTTTAGGCCAATGTCAGAAATATTTGCCGAATTTAGCAATTGCCACACATCCATAGTTGTGATTTCTTTGTAACTGATTGATAGTATCATCAGATGCCTATCAGATTGAACAAGTCCCATGCATTCAAGCAAATGATCATTTCTCCATAAACATAACTGCTCTTTTGACCTTATCAACACCTTTATGTATGGACTGTGTGCTGCACAGTGAAGCCCTATGCTTAAGGCTATGTGTATGGCCTGGCCCGACACAAAATATGTAAGACTAATCATGTGACAGTGTGTGGATTAAGGGACTGCTACTTTTAGGCCAATGTCAGAAATATTTGTCGAATTTAGCAATTGCCACACATCCACAGTTGTGACTTCTTTGTAACTGATTGATAGTATCATCAGATTCCTATCAGATTGAAGAAGTCCCATGCATTCAAGCAAAGGGTCCGAAAGACTGGTGTCAGTGGGAAGTATCCAGATAAGCCAGACGGTGTTACTCTGTGCCAAGATGTGCTGGCTGTGCACCAAGGCATGTTTAGCCACAGGGTGATCCTCATTACCAACAAACACTGTCTGCCTGTGACCATTCATGTGAATGGATATTTTGTTGCTGCCTGCACTGTGAAGCATTCTATGTGGGAATGACCAGCAACAAACTGTCCATTCGCATGAACGGTCAAAGGCAGACAGTGTTTGTTGGTAATGAGGATCACCCTGTGGCTAAACACGACTTGGTGCATGGCCAGCACAAACACACACACACACACACACACACACACACACACACACACACACACACACACACATATATATATATATATATATATATATATATATATATATATATGACTCCTTTTCCACTTCCTTAAAACCCATATCCTTCCCTTTTCCTCCCCTTTTTTCCTCTTTTTCCTGAAGAAGCTGCCAGTGGTGGCGAAAGCTTGTATGTGTGTTTGTGTGTGATTTTATTTGTTTCTCTCGACGAGCCGGTCCTTTTGGTAAGTCATCTCTTTTCTATATATATATATATATATATATATAATGGAGGGCAGCTACCATCCATCCAGCTGCCATCCATTCCATATCAAACGTTCCCTTCCCTACAGCTTAGGTCTTCGTGGCAAAAGAGTCTGCTCCAGTCCCGAATCCCTGAACCAGTACACCAATAACCTAATAACAGCCTTCACATCCCGCAGCTATCCTCCTGATCTGGTTCAGAAGCAAATTACCAGAGCCACCTCCTCATTCCTCCAAATCCAGAACCTTCCACCGAAGAATCCCAGAAGTGCCGCTTTTGTCACCGGATACTTTCCGGGACTGGAGCGGACTCTGAATATGGCTCTCCAGCAGGGATACGACTTCCTTAAATCCTGCCCTGAAATGAGATCCATCCTTAATGACATCCTCCCCACTCCTCCGAGAGTGTCTTTCCGCCGCCCACCTAACCTTCGTAACCTCCTAGTCCATCCCTATGAAACCCCCAAACCACCTTCCCTACCCTCTGGCTCCTACCCATGCAACCGCCCCCGTTGTAAAACCTGCCCTATGCACCCTTCCACCACCACTTACTCCAGTCCAGTAACCCGGAAGGTGTACACGATCAAGGGCAGAGCCACTTGCGATAGCACCCACGTGATTTACCAACTAACATGCCTGCACTGTGAAGCGTTCTATGTGGGAATGACCAGCAACAAACTGTCCATTCGCATGAACGGTCACAGGCAGACAGTGTTTGTTGGTAATGAGGATCACCCTGTGGCTAAACATGCCTTGGTGCACGGCCAGCACATCTTGGCGCAGTGTTACACCGTCCGGGTTATCTGGATACTTCCCACCGACACCAACCTTTCAGAACTCCGGAGATGGGAACTTGCCCTTCAGCTTATTCTTTCCTCCCGTTGCCCACCTGGTCTCAATCTCCGCTAATTCAAATTCCCGCCCACTATCTTTAGCATCTTTGCCTGGGTTCTGTGGACAGAGCCTCTGCCTCAATTGGTATCTCTGTCCAACTTCTTTGCTTTTCACAAATGTCTGTCTAGGTGTGTTTGCGTTTCGATATGTCTGAGTGTGTGTGTATTTGTTTACCATCCTTTTTTCCCCCTAAGGTAAGTCCTTCCACTCCTGGGATTGGAATGACTCCTTTTCCACTTCCTTAAAACCCATATCCTTCCCTTTTCCTCCCCTTTTTTCCTCTTTTTCCTGAAGAAGCTGCCAGTGGTGGCGAAAGCTTGTATGTGTGTTTGTGTGTGATTTTATTTGTTTCTCTCGACGAGCCGGTCCTTTTGGTAAGTCATCTCTTTTCTATTTTTAGTTTTATTTATCCCACCGGGAAAGTTTCCCTCTATAATTTTCGTTTCATCAATTTATATGAGAGGGGAAAAGGAAATGATGAGGGTTTTAAGGAAGGGGGTAGGCTGCGAAAGCTAGCATTTTTGTGTGTGTGTGTGTGTGTGTGTCTGTGTGTTTATTTGTTGCTATTACTGCCTGTGCCCTTTCGCCTGGTAAGTGTACTTCATCTATTTTTTACGTATATTTTTCCTTTTAGGAATTTTTCCTCTATAATATATATAATATTCGAATTATATGTATGTCTGCCTAGGTGTACTTGTGTCTGTGTGGGTGGGTGTGCATTTGTTTACCCTCCATTCTTTCCCCCAAGGTGTGGGCGTGTGTGTGTGTGTGTGTGTGTATTCATTTATTTATTTGTGATGCTGTTACACCTGTGCTCCTTCGCCTGGTGAGTAATCTTCATATATTGTTCGACTTACCGAAAGTACAGGCTCGACGATAGAAACATAAAACACAAATAAAAACAAACAAACATTCAAGCTTTCGCCACCACTGGCAGCTTCTTCAGGAAAAGGAGGAAGGAAGGAGAGGAGAAAGGGAAGGATACGGGTTTTAAGGAAGTGGAAAAGGAGTCATTCCAATCCCAGGAGTGGAAGGACTTACCTTAGGGGATAAAAAGGAAGGTAGACAAATACACACACACTAGCACATATCCACACGCAAACACACCTAGGCAGACCCTGTTACCACTGTTACGCCACATGCTGGTTGCTGAAGCATGCCCAGAGGTTACGGTGTCGGAAGTCTGGTGGTGCTTACCAATCCCCAGCTCAGGGATCCTCATTTCACAAAGCCTGCATTCAAGAAATTTATGCTGAGCCCTCTGAGGGCTTATAGCAACATGCATCACCATATAGCCCCTACACCAGGTAAAACAATTCTGAGCACTCTCGGATACATGATATGACCATCTTTACATCTAGCTAGTAATGCATTAAATGTCTGATGTACTGAGCTGATGCATTAAATGTCTGATGTACTGAGCTGGTGATCTCTGTGTATCTTATATTCCAACTAGTTTGTGTGTGCTGTCCTGACATTTTGGGTGTTGTGCTATTCTGATCAGCAAGTTCTTTAGTTGGGTTATCGCCTGTTCAAGACTGGTTTCTGAGATACTAAGCCATCTCTTTTGTGGCATGGCATCCAAGCTGAGTTGATGTCAATGTCCAGCTGGTTTAGAGCAACACTGCCTAAAGACCTAAGTGCAGTTGTGTCATGTCGCACAGAGTAGGCCACAATCAAATGGTTGAATGGCTGGCCATTGGAGCCAGCCCACTGTCTCATAGCGGCCTTCTCTGTGTGATGTGACAAGACTGCGCTCAGGCCCTGCGTCTAGGCAGTGTTGGTTAGAGCAACTGTTTCTTGCAATGGTGGTAAGTTGTGGGTATAAATTTCATTTTAGATACCCCTGTATTACTTACAACTTTAATAATATATAATTTTTACTGCACTATTACTCACAATGAATCAAAATTGACTGATATCTTTCATGACACCAATTCTTCAAATTTATTTACTTGGGAACTGAACATTTTGCTGTAGAAGTTTCCTTACATTGGCATACCACACTTCTTATTTTTAATATTGAATCAGTTTACCACTCCTGAATGATTTTATTTATTTATTTATTTCTGTGTTTACTCATGCTTCTGAGTTTTGAAGTAAATTGTTGGGAGAAAAAATTTAGCATGTACAGAAATCTACTTGTGGCATTCTCATTATATACACATTTTCATTGTTTTGTGAAATATGGATAATCTACTAGACGGCATATCATGATACCAAGAGAATTCGGTATTAATTTATTTTGGAGTACTGCAAAGGTTCTTCAGGTCTCCTGGAAATTCGGCAATAACTCTCGCCACTTCCAGACTATAGATACACACAACTCAATTAGCTTTGAATTAAAAGTTCATTTGTGTTGTACACAGTTTGGCTTAATTTTCCCATTTTGTGTTCCTTACTCATCTGCTGAGAGCCTAATAAAATCTTCTCTAATGCCCAAACTGTGGGTCTTAATATAGGGGAAAACTGGATTTTTGGAGCCTTGTCACTTCACGACTCTCCAGGAGCATCTCAAACAAAAAAGTGGAGATGTATCAATGAAACAGAAACAAATTAATATTTCAAATTACAAAAAGCACCTGTCTAAATGTCCCACCTTATAACTATTCATGATTAATCATTCATGCTTTGTAGTAATGGCACAGTTGTTACACCAGAACTCTCCTACTTTATTAAAGAAACATCCATACCCTTAAAGTACCATATTGTCCTCTTAAGAGCAGTATGAGAAAATAACAACTATGTACATTGAGCAATAAGTGTGTGTGTGTGTGTGTGTGTGTGTGTGCATGATATCATTTTTTTCCTTCTTCCTGAAGTAATTAGTAAATTATGGTTTGTTTTTCAACAGATCAACAGATGGAATGTCACAAGCACTTGCCTCACTTACTCTACGGACCTGAATATGAATTCTGCATGCTCTGAGTATTACTGTGCCAAAGATTTGCAAAATAGTTTCAGATATTTAATATGTACTGAAAATCTTTGTACAATATGATTGGTTTTCTTAAGTGCTACACAAAATCAGTATTAACAAACAACTATAAGTAACAGCTAAAGAATAGTATTTTCAAAGAAAAACAATTTGTTAACCAGAAATGAACAAAAAAGAAATGAAACATACTCCTAAATTTACAAACTTTTATAGATGTCTAATATGACTCTAATAGTTGTTCACTGAGATTATGTAATTCATAGTGAGATGTTAATACTATACTCAAAATAGACATGTTTTTTAGAAAAAGAAAGAATGAGGTAATCTTACTTTTCTATGAACACTTTTTTTATATAGATTATTTAACTAAGCTTGATGTTTTACATCCAGAAAAACAATATTTTGGAAAAACAGCAGAAATTTTTGATGTTATAATGTATTTTACAGTTGTCATGATCCAGAAGTAAATTATATACATTTATTGACTTTATCTCTATGTAATCTTTTCTCACAGTATATAATAGAACACATCTGAAACTTTTCTAAAGTAAAATGTTGATGAATGGAAAGCATTACTATCAGATAGCAATGACAACAGAAATCAATATATTTACTGCAAATTCTTAAAATGATATCTGATTTTTTTCTTCACATTGTAGTCATAGAGATGGTTTAGATTCAAATCCAGCAAATAGCCACCGCCTTTCCATATTTGCACCAATGCCAGACAATTCTTGACGAAAAACAGTTGGAAATCGACTCATAAGTGTCTCAACTTCCCCTGGTCGAAGAGTGGGTTCCAGTTTTTGCAAGTAGGACCACACATAATCAACACCAGCTCCAAATGGATGCACATGCAAAAATGTTGATATAAGACCTGCAATCAGTATTAAATTAGGAGTGGTATTATCTAAAAACTATAAAATATACTTCTGAAATTAGGGAAATACAAACCCAAAAGAAAAATAGAATTTAATGGTTTAAACACAGGATGATTTAATTGCCCAAGTAATTGACACATTCTTCTTAACAGCTTCTAAAAATTAACTGATGTAAATTAACATTATGAGAGTATAAAGCTTTTGTTCCATTGTTACAATAAAAACTTGCACACCAATCTATAATAATAATTACCTCCAATGTCTAGCAGCATGAAACACACAAATGATGTCTTTCATGTGCATTTTAATGCTATAACTTTTTTTTTATTTTATTTAAAAGTATATTTGAACTTATTATTTTTATTTATTCATTACTTTTGTGGGAACATGTGAGTAAATGTACTTGATCTTAAAAAATACATAAATAAATTCATAGAGAGAACTTGGGAATTAATCTGTATAATTAAAAATTAAATGTTGTTCATGTGTAAGCATGGTGTTCTGTGATGAATAGCTAGACTAATTTGGCTAGTAATGTCCATAATAGTCTAAAGAAAGAAGGGAACAAAAAATTAGAAAACATAGTGCTAGAAACATTTTCAGAAATAAAATTCACAACAATTAAAAAACAGAAAAAATAATAATTTTTTCGTTTATACTATATAGGTATGGGTCAAACCCCAATTTTACCAAATCAAATCCAAATACCGAATCTTAAATATAACTTGTGCCGAATACCGAAGCCGAATCGAATCTTCCCAATCTCAAACCCAAATAATCTCTCAACTCAAGTACATGTATTTAAAAATAATTACTACTCTCTCACAGCCAGTGATGAAGAAATTAAAATTTCATTTAGATTTTTATATCAAATCTTAAGGATTTTTTTAATACCCCCTACCCTTAAAAGAAATGTCTATGCAACATTGAGATATATGTTGTTAATATGATCTAAAAGATGAGAAACTTTCTTCACTCTATTACAAACTTTCATTTTGATGGAATCAAAAAAACTGCAGCATAAAGTCCTAGAAAGGAAAGAATTACCCCCCCCCCCCTCCCTTTCTTCTTCTTCTTCTTATTCTCAAAGGGAAAGAGTCAAAAATAAAACCTGAAAAGATGAGTAGATATTTTGTGAGCTAAAAAAAAAAATAGATTCTTAAAAAGTAGGATGTGTAAATGTTAAATAATTTTATAGTGATATCAGGCATTCCATGAGTGACATACAGGACATTCAGACACATAGAAATCCGCGTTTATTCGACATGTGTGTACTCGTTATTGCCACGAAGACATTTCAGAACTGTGTAAAGTACTTAACGTGTAGATTGCGCATTGCAGAGGATTAAGCAAGGGTATTTTGTAGATTTATTTATTCTTTGTAACATTTAATATCACATAACTTGTCTGCACAGAATTTACATTCGTAGATGATTTGAAAATCAGTATTAGATGTCAGTTGCCATGCTTCATTTCTAACTATTCACGTTCAGCATAAGACTAATACAAATGTAACCATTAACGTGATACGTAGGCCTATATTCTCCCGCATTCGCCGTTGTCTTTCAGGTTTGTTAGGCGGACAGAATTTAAATGTTGTAACGGCTAACACAGTAGATTATATGGCGTAATGTTTACATATGTATCATTCTTATGGTGAAGAGTGTGGAATTTACGAATCATGATTCATAGGAACAATCCCTTACCCCTAATAGAAAAACACGTAAGTTGTAGCACGAAGGTAGTGGTTCTAGTGTCAGCATGAAGGCGGTGGTTGAAGCGTCGGGCATCCTCACGCAACACATGCTTGCCAGTTGGCTTAACATAGTAACTTTTAGATATGACTTCAAATGTACGGGTATTGTATGAAACTAAATGTGAAAATATAAAACAGTCTCATTAAACTTATAACACAAATTTTACGAAATGTTTATAATAGTAATTTGATACCAGTACGGTAATTCTGAATCACTGTCACTTGATTCATTGTTACACAGTTCCTTCGTACTACAAAGCATCATCCCTCGAACAATCTAGTGCATTCGACATCGAATTTTTAAATGCCTGTTACGCAATATGATTTCAAACCTACTTCCATGTATCATCATTCCACTGGCACACTTGGGTGTTTTACACGACCCATTGCTGTCACTTTTCGCAAGCCAGTCGGTATACATGTGTTTAAGCTTGACCTTAAACAATTTATTGAAACAGATGTCAAGTGGTTGCTGAATTGACATCATCCTGCCTGGTTGGCGCACGATTAGAACTTTTTTCCCACATAATAAATAACGTTCTTCTTGAAACCCTAGTGCTTTATTACAGTTCACATACCTCAGAACTTCACAAAATTTGACGAAACAATACGTGAAATCAGAATGAGGCAACTCA
The DNA here is from genome assembly GCA_026315105.1 of Locusta migratoria. Taxonomy (NCBI): domain Eukaryota; kingdom Metazoa; phylum Arthropoda; class Insecta; order Orthoptera; family Acrididae; genus Locusta; species Locusta migratoria. The sequence goes on from CM048746.1 coordinate 317,412,788, forward strand.
TGCAAGAATCGCAAAGCCTTATGTATTGTGGATATTTACGTAAAGAAATTTGTTTTTGTTGCTACTTATATTTGAAAAGCTGCTACATTTGAAGTTGAGCAATACTTAAGTTCTATTTCCTTCATTGGATAGTGTACTAAAACTCAATAGTCGAAAATAAAAAGAGAATTATAGATTCGTCTTCCTTTTTGTTTTTTATTTTTATGAGTGCAAAAGGTTTGGTGCCAGTATTTATATTTGTGCCTGCTAAGCAAGCCTGTGTAGCACTGCTTATATTAGATGGGAAAAGTTACTTGTGGTGGCTCCTTGTGCCATTTATCAGAACTATTCAAAGTGAGGTCGTGTCGTTTTATGACATCACATCTTTCAACGGATCTATGGAAAATAAATAATGCAAACCAAAGTGCACTGTTGTGCAAAGTAAACTAAAACATTTGTAACTGAAGGTTTCCATATAACACTTTGGAATTGGGATTCGATAGTATTCGGCCATTACGCACCGAATCTTGAATCTGAAGCAGTGTGCTAATTCGGCGAATAATGGAATCAGCCGAACCACTTGGACACAACCCTAATAATAAATTAAAATAGGGAGTCTAGTTTGACCTATCTGTATTAAATTCACCACTCCCCCCTCCATGAAGGTTTTTAAACTCTACAAGCTGTAATAGAATTCATGACGAAGGGTACTTTCCAATAAACCCATGAAAACTGGAACATTTACTATGCCAGGAAGGAAAGGGGGGGGATGTACAGAGACAGGATGAAGAGAAAGGTGGGATGAGAACAGATTAAAGTAAATGATTAATGAAAATAATGTTCAAATGAGAGAGAGAGAGAGAGAGAGAGAGAGAGAGAGAGAGAGAGAGAGAGAGAGAGAGAGAGTGGCTGGCAGGTACTTAACATAGTTTCGGTACCACCGAAAGTAACACACAATTAATGATCCAAATGGCAAGAAAATGAAGTGTTGCCACAAGCTTACAGAATATTATATCCTTCGTCAGGTAGGAGAGGAGGGAAGAGAAGGGAAAAGTTACTTACAACCCAGGTCATAAGGTGGGATGGGTGAATGTGGACATCAGAGATATTGCATGATAAATACAGTGCCATGCCAATGCAAACCAAAGAGGATAGATCAAGAAGTGAACCAAATAACGCTGAGTCGCAGGGGAGGAGATGTTGAGAAAAAAGTTAAAATGAAGGAAAGATTAGGAACACACACACACACACACACACACACACACACAGACACACAGACAGACAGACAGACAGACAGACAGACACACACACACACACACACACACACACACACACACACACACACACACACACACATATTACTCAATAAGTGAGGTGCAGATGGAGGAGAGATTAATGTATGTTTAGTCCAGGAGGATGGTGGGATGGGAGGATATATTGGTGGGCAAGTTCCCATCTCAGTAGTAGGGATGGGCTGCACTCGAGAAATGCGTGACGCTAAGGCAAATGCTCGAATATTCTCAAGAAGTTGTTGACATTACTGCACTCTCTGGAGGCTGAGCGAAACCACTTTACAGAGAAACATTGGATAGAGCAGTCATAATCATTGTCTTTCGTATGTGCAAGGAAGAAACTGAATTATTATTATTATTATTATTATTATTAAGACAATTAATATCGGACTATCAGTCCCTATTATGCAGTGAAACATAGGAGGCATCAGTCGGAGCAAATGTGAGCACCTACGTAGAATGGCTAAGGAACACCAAGGTGAGGTAATTGTATTGCAAAAAACACATTAGCAATGGGAACAGATATCTTAACCAGGGCTAAAATTCAAGGATATACAGTGGTGGAGACAGTTCTCTTAGAGTATGATTCAATCATATACATACATAATGGCATAAATAACTATAAGGCTGTGTTTATAGACAGTGGTTCCTCCACAGCAGAGCAACCGCTGTGATTTCTCGGAGGCAACACTTGTCCCTCACACAGCAGGCATTTCAGCTGCAGTGACCTTGAGCACCCTGTTCCCACCTGAAGGCCAGACAAAGGAAGCACTGCCATATGGTGCGCGGTTCTGTGCGCACTGAACAGACCCATTAGCCGCTGCGGCCTGCTCAACTGTGGCGGTTTGGGAGTGCAGCCGCTGGTATTTTGACTCACCAGCAGAAGAGCAGAGGGGCCACTACCGCAGCAGTGCCTATAAACAGGTCCCATGTTGCCTTATGAGAAACAGCGCATTGCCAAACTGCCGAGGAGCAACCGCGGGCTATAAACATGGCCCAAGTCCAACACCTACAATATTGAAATGATAACAGTAGAACTTCCCAAGCTATACTTAGTGTCAGCATATAAACTAACAAATACAATGTGACCAAGTCCTCCACTGCAAGCAGAAGACACACCAACAATCTTCCTTGGGGACTTCAACAGCAGCCACACCAGCTGGGGATACAGTACTAATGATCAGAATGGCGAAACTTTACTGCAGTGGGTCAAAGAACAAAATTTATATCTCAGCAATGATGCTAAAGACCAAAAACTCTTCCACTCAGCGCACCAGCAGACAGATACTAATCCTGACCTATGTATTGTGACCACCAACAATGAGGGGATTCCTAAAGCCCACACTTGAAGGGTACTGCCCAGTTTTCCCAGTACCCAACATTGTCCAACTTCAGTAAATGTGGGCATAGAACTCCCATTTATACAATCGGCCAAGAATCCAAGATGGAACTTCAGGAAAGCTGACTGGGCAACATATAAAGGAGAAATTAACACCAATAAATGGTTTATTCCAGCAAAGAGAGATAATTATGCAACATTTGTTGGCCTTATAACAGTGATGGCAAAGAGAAACATCCCTAGATGATATAGAAAGCAATACATATGATGCTGGAACTCTGAAGAACAATACAAAGAATACCAGAAAACAAGTAACCCACAACTAGTAAGCAACTGAAAATATGAGGTTCACCCAATCTACCTGGGAAAGCTGGTCATTGTTAAGACGTCTGGGGGCAACTCATACACCATCCCCAAGGCCAACAATATCACCAAATCAGATTGTCTCCCACATAAAAGAGAGAAGAGAAAATGTAATGCTGAGTCAAGAGAATAGAACATCCATTAAGGAGAGAGGAAGCTTAAGGTTTGACGTCCTGTCAACAGTGTGGTCATAATGACGGCATCCATTAAGGAATCACTAAAAGTAGAGATCACCCTACAACAAAATAGATAGTTTTCAAAACCTTTTACTATCAAGGACGTAAACAAAGGTATAAAAACCATCAAACTACAGAAAGCAGCTGGAGCTGATAATATATTTCCTGAATTTATAAAAAATCTGGGACCAATAGCAAGAACCAGGCTTAAAAACTACTTTAATGACATACTAAAAACTAGAGATATCCCAAAGGATTTAGAATGTCTCTTACTCTGGCCATCCTTAAACCAGGGAAATCTCCTGAAAACCCTTGCAAACTACCACGCAATAGCCTTATTGCGCCTTTATTATAATTTGCTGGATAGGCTGAACTACAGTAGGATATACCCAACGATAGACAAACACCTGCCTCATGGACATGCCAGATTTAGAACTAATTGAATTTGCTAAGAACAAGTATTAGCCCTCACATCATACATAGAATCGGGATTCTAGAAAGGATTGAAAACATCAGTAGTCTTCGTTGATCTCAGTGCATCTTATGATACGGTATGGATAGATGGTCTCATTCTGAAATTTGCCAACATGATTGCATGCTTGAAATTAACAAACCTGTTGAGAAAAACATGTTGAAAGTCTGTTATTTCAAAGTAATTCTGGGGTCACAAAGTAGCAAGTCAAAAAGTATAAAAAACAGACTCCCCAAGAATCCGTACTAGCTCCACAGCTTTTTAATGTTTACATCAGTGACATGACAGACACTAAGTCATGTAAGTTTTGCTACGCTGATGACATGGCCATAGCTACTCAAAGAATATTGCTAGCCCTAACTGCTGACTTAGAAGGAATAAATATTATATAAATAATAATAATAAAGAAACATCTAAGGATGTGTATCATTGTGAAATGCATAGAAAAGAGGAACAGACAAAGAATGTCAGGAAACCATATAATGCCAATGTTAATAGAAAGTTTTATAAGAATCAAACTTCACGAAATAATCTTAAGTATAGCAATAACTCAGTTCAAATGTCTACCCAGACTGAGTATAACAATTCAAGTAATCAGGGAAACTAATTGCGTCTTGGGAAGGGGATGTGTTAGTTGGTATAGATTGGTTATACAAGTATCAGGTTCTTTGAGAGGCTACAACTGTAAATTTAAAATGAAAGACAACAAGACTTTTTTTCTGTAAACCATATCCGATTGTTTCCCTAAAAAAGGCAACACAAAACTGACTTCGCCAACCAAATGAAGGAGCGGTCATTCCGGAATATAAGGTAGGTGATTTTAGATTGGTAAGAAACTTTCAGCTTAGCTCCAGTGTGAAAAAGACAATCAAACAAGTTTTTTCACAAATGTTGTGGTCCGTACAAGATTGTTGATATACCACATACTAGAGCTGTGTATCTGCAAGAACCTGATACAGGGTGGCCACCAAATCTTCATTTTCAAATTCAAGGTTTTTTCCAGGTTAAATATAATTATTTTCCAGGTTTTCACGAAACATAATTTTGCTCAAAGGGGTTAGCAAACTTCTATACCATAAAGAAACTAGCTACATATTTTAAAAACACATTGCACCCGTAATGTCATGTTGTAATAGACACCAAGCAGTGGCGAATCCAGGATTTGTGTTGGCGAAGGGGCGGGGTGGGGGGCAGAGCTCATAAAAATTGTGGCATTGTACCTCAAACTGATCTAAAAAGAACCAGCTCATATTATGAGATTTTTCTCATGGTTTTGGGGGATCTGCAGCCCCATATACCCCCTCCCCCACCCCAGATTCGACACTGACACAATGTATAGTACAGGATGTACATTTTAAGTTGACAAACCAGAATAACTAGGGAAAAAACAGTATATATTCAACAACAGTTTTCACCATTATGAACGGACGGCAGAGGCTTAGGAAATGATACTAAACTTAAACTGTCTCCACCGTTTGAGAGTGGTGTGGGTGGCTACTGTAAAAATTTAAATGGAAACTCCCATTTTCTTTATTGCAGATTCAGATTCTACAGACCAAATCATGTATAGTTTGGTTGAATTTTTTTTCTTTCAATTGGAAACATATTGCACTGTAATGGTAAGAATTATTTGCCATACTACTGAATAAATGTACCACCCAGGAAAGAAAATAAAAGGTTAATCATATTGATGATGCTTCAGAACCCAACCAAATGATACCAGATGTACATTTCTTCCCAGCTAGTTCAGTTAAGTGTTTTTTTTTTTTTTTTTTTTTTCCAGCAATTCATAATTGGTATTCAGACAAGGGCAATCTGGACTAAGGTATCACTTTGGAAGACTGCGGGGAGAGGGAAGGATCACTTTGGGGATCATTTGGTAGCATTCTGAAGCGTCATGAATATAGTTTTCATTTATTTTATTTCCTGTTCAGTACATTTCTTCACCGATCTGGCAAGTATTTCTTACTCTTACAGCACCATTTGTCGTAACAAAACACAGACCATACATGATGTGGGCATTAGAATCCGAACCTGCAATAAAAAAATCGGGGATCCCATTTAAAATTTTACACTTGACACCCCCCCCCCCTTCCCACAAATGGTGGAAACTGTTCAGCTTGAGTATTATTTCCTAAGCCTCTGCCATCCGCACATGCTGGTGAAACCATTTTTGAATATCTACTATTTTTCCGAGTTATTCTGGTTTGTCAACTTAAAATTTACACCCTGTATAATGGACTAAGTTGAGTTTAAGTAGTTGGAGGATGTACATTTTAATGTGAATTGCATTCGTTTATGCAACATACCCCTTTAATTTATACTAGACTTTCTGATACACTGAAATGTAGTCACATCTCATGAACTAGTGATTGAGAAATCAATACATATACAGGGTGTTAAAAAAAGGTACCGCCAAACTTTCAGAAAACGTTCCTCACACACGAAGAAAGAAAATATGTTATGTGGACATGTGTCCGGAAACAATTTCCATGTTAGAGCTCATTTTAGTATTTCTCTATAAATGTAAATTGAAATAATTCGTGCAACAAAGGAAATAATCTTTTGTGTTGACCATAAAATAAATAATTAATGCTGTTCCTGCTCTATGGTTCACACGTTCTCGATGTACCCTTGTCCGCTAAGTAAATTAATTATCCTCGTAATTGTTACTGCGACTCCTCATTGGTGCTAGCCGGGCCCACATAAAAAACAGTTTAGCCATCAACAATACGTACATGATGACTGTTTACTATTTATATAGTATATCAATGTTACGTCAGTCACAGGAATCTTCTATAATTATTACTAATGAACATAGACGCCGAATTTTGAAAATCTTGGGGTATGCTGAGTGGCATACCCAGGTATTTCTAAAGAAAAATAAATAAATACAAAGCAAAGCCAAAAACTTATACAAAACATACACGCTATCAATTCCACATATCACAGTCACCATCACGATTAGAAATCGAAGTCCTTTTGTATTTCACTACATACTCATACTCATCCATTTTTAACGATTTTCACACGCAAGACATTAACCCTTTTAACCCCAAATTTTATTGATATATGAACAAAAATATTTCTTTGCATATATCTATAAATAATGATTGGATTAATGTATATTTGACAGTGTGGAGGATATGTCCCCTTTATCGTAACTAATAACATTTTCAAACTACTAATTTAGACATTGGACAATTATTTAGTGATAAAGTTTTTAAATTATTTTGTTTCCTTTACCTTGATACAATTATTTGAAAGTATTGTTGCATTTACTCCAACTTGGACATCAAGCAACAATATATATTTTGACAATGCATTGTAGCCTAATGATTTTTGTTTCCTCAAGGTAATGGTAGACAGTCTAGTCACAATGAATTATTGGAAGCCCTGAAATGTTATTTACAATCTTTCAACAAATGGTTCTGGCTAGACGGACAGATAAAGATAAGGAGAGGGAAAGGGTTAAGATGTAATTCCATGCACAGGTGACACAGGTCAAAAAGAGCAGAAACTAAGGTCCAACTACTATGTTCAATTGTTGACAAATTGTTGAAGCCTGAAAATTCAAATTCAGAAAAAAAATCTATCACTAGTTGTTGCGTTTCGAGAATTTTATAGATCTGCCAATTAAAACACAAAGACCTTCACAAGTTGTTATGAGGACTGTATGTTTACAGAATGTTTTAGCTAGAAGAGATAGGGCAGTCTTCGCAACAAGTATGTCGACTCACTGGTAACGTATGTGGTTCTCAATAGGTTATCTCAAAAATACCAGGAATTAAATTCGTTTTGTAAACATTTTCAATGTATCTTACCAAACCCACTTCATTTCTAGTTATTTAACACAATTAAAGGTTGCCGCCTTCAGTTTAGAATATTGACTTAACAAGCAGAATTCCATTAACATTTAGACTATTTAGAAAATGGTCACTTCACTCACATGTGAACGTGGATTTTAATGCCTACAAATTCAATTACCTGTTTAAAATAATTTTCAGAGTGGTGTCTTACAAAAGCCAGCCAGCCATCAATGGGATGAGAGAGTCGATTTTAATTACAGTCAAGAAATATAATGTAAAGAAAAAATGATACCAAAATTTTCAGCATACCCACTCAAATTTCAGGGTATGCTTGAGCAGCCGAGCATACCCGTAGTCGGCGCCTATGCTAATGAAGCATCACAATACCAACTTTTACGGAGTTTATAGTTAAAATCAACAACATGCTTACATGAAGAGATTTTTCAACACAGAATCATACAAACGGGATCTGTGTTTATGAGTATCACGGAGGGGGGGGGGGGGGTTTCAATTAAGAAAATTGCTAAAATTTAGTACAAATAAATACCGTCTTTCATTCTAGCTGCGATTTCGTAGTTGCACCTTACGATAACGTCGCGTCTCTTCGACGTACATCCCATGGTTGAACAACACTTCGAGATAAATACAGAAATACATAACGTACAATTATAAAACTTTTTAAACCACCCAGAAATATATTATTTAACCAGCTGGCACTAGCGATCTGAGCATTTTGCTCACCGTAATTTTAAAACGACTGACATTTTGTTACTTGTAAATATTAAACTTTGAGGTTTTTTTCTTACTAAAACTACAGGGATTACGTATTTACACTTATTAAGTACATTTCGAACTGGTCATGTAATCTGAGCATTAGGCTATACATGTGAACAATCGTTTAACTCTTAAAGCTGCGAGATCTCATGGGTTAAAAATCCCGGTTTCTGGCTGAAACTCTAGTTTTTTTCCCAGTTCCCCCCCCCCCCTTTTTTTTCAAATTCAAGGCTTTTTCCTAGTTTCAAGGTTCGGAGGCCACCCTGTGATAGAAAAGCAAAGGATTATATAACATAAATATTATTAAACATTATTATGATGACACATCAGGCTAATTAGCATTATATGCTAAATAGGGGCTTGACGATACCCAGGTAGCCAGTCATTTGTCCTATTCCTTCCATTTCGTTTTCTGTAGGACAAATCTTTATTACCTTTTTGATATCCTATAATCTCTTTTGTCCTTATACTATCATTTTCTTATTCATAACTGGGTTGCCAGTGTCGCAGAGATTATATACATAATTTACATATTTATTTATGATGACATCTGGAATGTTTAATGTCTCTAAATATACACTGATATACTCTAGTAATAACCGATTGATGACCTGTAGCTAAAGATTGAGCTTCATGGAGCAGAAGCAAGAATTATGGGTACATCCTTTCGAGTTCTTGAATGGATGTTTGAGAATGGTGTTAACTTTTTCTGGTAACGTGAAATATAATAGGAGATAATATTCTCCCCTCCATATGATCATTACGTTTAGTTAGTCACGTAAGATTTTTATCGGAAATTTTATGTCTTTTATAACACAGAGTTATTATACAAACTTTTGATGATTTGGGAGGTTTTCAGTTACAGCCCAGTGTGCTGTTCTGAAGTAGGGCCAGGAACATCTTACGTGCCATTGTGTCACCCTCCAGTGTGTTAGATGACATGCTGAATGGATTGGGGGTTCCTGGGGTGGAGGAAGGGATGGGTTACCAATCTTTTGCGCTTTCTTCTTTCTTTCTTCAGCTGCAATTTCTAGCCTTTTTCTTTCTTTCTCACAACCCTTTTACAGTGCACCTGTCTTTTAATCCCCTTTCCAGATAGCATTGTCTCTATCGCTGAGATCCTTCTTATTTCTGTGTCAAGCTTTTGTTGTTGACTACAACCCTCAGTGAATACTCCTGAGAGGATTTGCCTGAGATTCAGATTGCAATCCCTACACACACACACACACACACACACACACACACACACACACACACAGTTACACACACCCATTCACACAAACAGATTATACAAAACATTTACAAGATCACACCTCATTTCCAACAGTACAAATAAGCTACACACATGTACACAAGGTATTAGGTTTAAGTAATACAAGCTCATGCATAATATGTATGGGAAGCAGGTGAAGAGAACTAAACACAGTTCTTACAAGTGGTAAGGCAGTTATTGCAAATGCTTTACTCATTGGTTCACTCATTTCCAAGTTGGGGGGTAAAGAGGAGGAGGAATAGTGAAAGTGTATAGTAATGAGTGCACATTCGTAAAACACGTAAACTGTGTAAGAGAGGGTTGATCTTTTTTTAATTAAGTGGAAGCTTAGGGACAGTAGGTAGTTGAAAGAAGTAAAGGAAAGAGGAAGGTAGCTGAAAGAATTGTCCCTATGGGGTAGAGGTTGGTGCTGGATATAGGTTGTGGGGGTAGGTAAATCGAGGGAGAGACTACCACCTGTATGTGTGGGTCAGATGCCTCTAGAGTGGAGTTTGATCAGGTTTAGATGCCCAGAAAGTGGACCTAACTTTTATGTGAGGAGAAGGGGTAGACAGGCAAGTAGAAGCTTGCTATTACCCAAACTTTTGTTTTAAACCCACTAGTGGATATGTATAGAAGGAATTTACCTTACCTTACATCTTCTCTCTTGAAATTATGTTCCCTCCTGTTTCCCAGTTGATTAATTCATGTAGGTAATGGACAGAGTTCCCTAACATTAATTTCAGAATGTGCCACTCTAAATTTAAGAGTATCAGAAACCTGGTGTGTTCAGCCTTGGAAATTTCAAGTAATAATATGGGTTAAAGTAAGAATGAACCAATGGATTTAACTGTTAATCCCATCATATATAATGTTAAGTAAATTCGTATTGCAGTTCCTTACCTGAGCTTCCAAATAAACAAGTCTAAAGTTTACATTTCTTAGAGTCGAGCCTAGTATTACTTAATTACTGTCAAAACCAATTTATACTTGAAAGATTATTGAAGTCTTATTTATCTTCAGAAAGAATATTTGAAAAAAATATGTACATGAAATAAAATTAAGTATATTTTGGCATCTTGCATCTGAGGCAGGGGGTATGTAGTGTAACCATTTACACTACATATCTGCCTGTATCAATGCCAGATGACCAAAAGATAATTAGCAGGTGAGAGGTCAAATACTGCCCTAGATCTCTTTTCTGTTTAGGTATTGGGCAGCCTGTCAGTAGCAAGTGACAGCGATTGTATTTGAATCATAGACGCTGCAGGGACAATGAAGAAAAAGAATCATGGAATCTTTATGTTATCATTTATATGTTGATTGGCTATTGTCATAACTGTTTGATTTGCTATAGATGTTCATACTAAGACACGGATGTATGAAGTGTCTCACTGTACTTGTGGGAAATAAATCCCATTGTATTTCATTCAACTGAACTTGTGGGCAACAGTTATTTAGTAGTTAATGCCTACAATTAAGGAGCAATTCTTTCTTTTTATATAGTAACTTTAGTGAGGACAAGAAGTCTGACTGTACAATCAAGAAGAGTACATCGAACTTTGGAGAAACAGCACAGCTGGTCCTCTGATAAATGAACTATTGTCTTGGAAGTACATCTAAAGAATTCTACAGAAATTACATGGTGGGTCTAAAGGAGACAAGAACATGGGTCTAAAGGAAACAAGAACATGGGTCTAAAGGAGACAAGAACATGGGTCTAAAGGAAACAAGAACATGGTCACAAAAACAGCCAACAACTCCCAGGAATGCAACTTCCCTGTAAAACCTGGTGGCTGCTAAACCGTGTGAGAACTGGACATGCAAAAATATGCATTCTACCTGTTGTCCTTCATTCATAGCTCTCAAGGTGTCACGAGACAAAAGAGCAAGATGAGTTTTGCATGATTGATGCTACCTAAAGCCATGATGATTCGTGAACATAAGCTTTTCTGTCTCAAGAAAATTTGCTATACTAGAATGGAGAATATGTTCAAGAATTTTACAAGGACCTTGGAGCCATGTTGGTTGGCATACTCTGCCACACAATATTGTTTGTTCCCCAGACGAACAGTCCATCTATGATCATACATGCATTCAGCCACTTTCCTGGTGGTCATACCAACATAAAAGGCTGTGCAGTGAACACATCTCAGTTGGTAGATAACATGTCTTGTTTTACTTGTGGCCCTGCCGTGAATTGTGTAGGTTTTTCCTGTTTCCCTGTGGTGGGTCTAGAGTGGGACAGATCCTGCATCCTCCCACTAGCACCTACTCTAGCCCCAACACAGGTAAAACCTACACAGTTCAAGGCAGCGCGACATGTGAAACAACTTGTCATCTACCAACTAACGAGTCCACTGCACAGTAGATGTGTTCACTTATTCACTGCAGAGCCTTTTATACTGGTATGACCACCAATAAATTGACTTAACACAAGAATGGTCACAGATGGACTGTTTCACCTTGTAGCAGAGCATGCCCTCCAACATGGTTCCTGGGACCTTGGAACATGTTACACCACATATACCATTTGGATACTCGCACTGGGCTCCGGTCTCTCAAAGTTACAGGGATGGGAACTTGCCCTACAATACATCCTCTCCTCCCACCATCCTCTTGGTCTAAACTTATGATAACCTCTCCCCCACCCACAATTCACTTATTCATTTCTCACTCTTCTTCTGTGTGTGTGTTTTATTATCTTCCCTTAATTTTAATTATTTATCAACACCTCCCTCCCTCCCCCCTCTGCCACCACTCAGAATATCAGTTCACTTCTTGATCTAGCGTCTCTGTCTTGTATTGGCATAGCTCAGTACATATCAAAAACATCTCTGACATCCACTTTTATTGATCCTACCTTATGACTTAGGTTGTGAGTAACCTTTTCCTATTGTCTTCTTTCTCTTCCTTCCTCCTCTAACTGTTGAAGGAAATATAGTATACCAAAAGCTCGTGGAAACATTTAGATTCAACACCATTGGTGTTGTGGCGGACTGCAAGATTCGATACCTCGCACTCGTGCCTATAGCATCTGCGAACAGCGATTACTATCGTTGCTTTGACAAGCATTATTAACACAGTCTATGATTGTCTTGTCTTGTGTATGTGTTTACTAGCTAATAAAGGATTTACTCGTGATATATTGTGCAATATCTTTCTGTTGGGACCCCTAAACCCCACAGTGCTTTGTGTGTGTGTGTGTGCGTGCGGCGTGTGTGTGTTACTATTGGCAGTAGCGAACTATGGTGAGTACTGGCCAGCCACTATATCTCTTTTGAACATTATTTTCACTTTCCAGTAGAGAATTTCCATAATTAATTAAAAGAATAATGAAACAAATAAATACACAGGCAATGACAGGTTTTCCACAAGCACACACATATCACATTACAGGGAATACTTCACCTCTGTGAAAAGTTGTGTCCAGAATAGGAGTGTCCACAAGGAAGCATTTCAACTCAGGAATATGTACTCAATGGCCTTGCATGCTGAAGACAATTGCAGTAGTGTGTGTAAAGTTTTGGCAATTAAATGGGCTGTAGTTTGAGAAAATTAATTCACTGCAGATATTATTTATGAATGAGTGCTGTTAAGCTGTTAATAGCTATGGTAAAGATAGTCACTTTCAAATTGCTACTCTGCAGGACACTGTTTTCCTGCTCAAGGTGATCAGAAAAGTTGTCACTGACTCGTGTCTAAAATAGTGCACAGATAGGAAGGACAGAATAAAAATAGGAAACCACGACAACCCCATTTGTAGAGCTGCCTGAGAATAAAATGCCTCCAAGTAATATCATAGTTTCTTGATTTACCCAAAGCTGGTGATGACACAGAAAACTTGTATAGTGGAACAATTTCTACTGGACCCATACCGAAAACAACTTAGGAGCTGTCTGAATTCTAAGATCTAGGTGACAGTTGACTATCCACTCCAAGGTCTTACCTGCAAAGCTAATGGGGACAACACCCAATAACTATTTAGGCTTATGAAGTCTTTCCAAGGCTTTAAAAGAGGAATTAAAATTGCTTCATACTTTGAGGCAGGAAAGTGGCCTGACACCCAAGTGACATTAAGAACGACAAGGAGGATTTCTTTGTTTTGTTCTGTTAGGTTCCTTAATGTACTGTAATGTTTCCTATTATGACCAGGGCACGTGTCGCGAGTTGCTAATAATGCAGAATACGTACTCCCATGTAGAAAGAAGTAGTTGTAATCTTTATCTCTGATGGTCCCTCTTCCCCAAAGACAATCTATAGAAAAAAAGCAGGATCCTGTCCATTTCCTCTTACAGCAGCCACTGGGCACCATCCTCTTCTCCCAGATAACCTTATGGTCTCCTTTACTATGATACTCTTTGGAGAATGATTAATGGCATTCAGGAAATGTTGCCACAATCTCCTTTTACGCTGTAGTGCAATTTGGAGATAGTTAGCCCTGGCTACCCAAAAGACTGCAAGGTGCTTACTTTGCAGTTGGCCAGTACCTGAACCTACACAAACCTGTCCATGGTCCTGATGGCAGCATGACATTTGTCACTCCACAAAGGAACGAACTGCCCTTTTGGTCGGCAGGAGATTTTTGGTATTGATGTTTTCAGTGGTGTGGTGTATCGTTTGGAGAATATGATACACCCTGGTCACTGACATGAATTTTAAACTTGGCAAGTCTACTATGGAGTGTCCAGTCTGCTGTACTGATTACCCATCATGGTTACTGACTGATGGTCTCCACACCAACTGCTTAGTGAACCCAGATGCTGAAGCGATCACTTCCATGAAGGTCATCGACCACCTACCACTGAATAGTATGGGCAAGTGCTAGAGAACAAAGTGAGATATTGGTGACAGAAACGACCCTGTGACAGTGTATAATTGTGTGCAACGACCTGTATTCAGTAAATGAGTACTGGAGGACAAGTGAAGCCTCTCAATTGCTGTATCCTTCAGGCACATGGTTGCAATACATATCGATGGTGTTGAACAGCAACCTCGTATGTCAAAAAAATTCAGTTTTATAGGAGAATTAAATAAGCATTATTATTTTACAGTTATCTCGATAGCAAATAAATAAAAAACAATTATTATCTCTATAAATTATTTCATTAATAAAATATTCAGTGAAAACATACTGAAAAATAAGTTTCAAGCCATAAATTAAATAAAAATTGTCAATGATGTTCTCACATGAACAAACAAACTGACATACAAGGTTGCAGTTCAACACCATCAGTATGCACTGACACCACAACTGCTGTAGACCTAAATACTTGCCAACCTTCAGAATTTAAAAATCATAAGATCTAATTTTTTTTTTAAGGGGGAGGGGGCATCAGGAGATATTGTACCATCAAAAACTGTGGCTCATTTTAGTACAAACCTTAGGGACTGCTGATGTTAGTCTTTTCCTATGATCTCACTACAGCATATAATGGCTGAAAAGAAAAACACTTGCAGGAACCTAAATATTGATTACATACTCCTAGTTTTTAGCCAGTCCAGGTAATTGGATTGATTTTAGGATTAATACAGTATTTTTGTGCCAAATTAATATTTGGGAACATTTAACAGAAGACATGTACTACATGGTCATGACATTAAATGTAAATAAGCACTCGGCATGTATCACACTGTCACTTTAACTTTTATCAGCACATTTTTGTATTGTTTTTCACAAACTTCTCATTTTTTGTGTACTTATTTGTTTTTGCGAGGTACATCTCTTTTATCAGCATGTGATATGGAAATATCACATTGACAAACAGTACAAAATACAAATAACGGACCATTCCTACATTTGATAATGCAAGGAACTTCTTCCAAAAACTGCTTAAAAATTATATTTTTTGCCATACTGGAACATATACTACTTAATCAAAATCCCATATTATGTTAAACAGCTGGTTACATGAAAGTTGCCTCACCACAATTCTTACGCACAATGACAAAACATCACATTCAAAAAGAGCACAACACGAAAACAGTACATTTGTATGGGAAAGAGCAGAAATAATTGAACTCCAGGTTTCACATGACACCTAATTTCTATGAATTTTGATACATATATCAAATAAAGTGATAAATGAGCAAAGGACTTTTGACCAATGGCTAAGGCAATTGCAGTTTCTTAAAACAAATCTTGGGTTTCAGGATAAAAGCTAAAAATTGGGAGAAATAATGGCAAAATCAAGAGGCAGAAGAAATAGGGAAAAACTGGAGACTCACACCTAAATTTGAGGAGTTGGCAGGAAAGCCTATGGTGAGGGAGAGGAGCAAGGAATGGTAGGTTGTATAAACATAAATATCCATTCCTCCTTTAGCTCTCATTCCGCTGAGGTTGTCCTTTTTTGTGGATGAAACACTCAAGTAGCTCAAATCGTCAATAAATTTAAAATTAGTCTCCTAGAAACTTATAAACATTGGTCTACCCTGTATCTATAAATGTAACTCCTCCACCTGGATCTTGAATCCCAGCTCACACTATCTTCTCGCTAAGATGGGAAGCCAGTAATGGGAGGAGATTCATGCCTAGGGTGAGATGATTGCCCCTAGCCTACATCATACTCTATTGGTTCTGAAAATGAGTCAGAGGTGAAGTCGGGCAGAATGACCTCTGCATGATCTGGAGGTTTATTGACTGTTTTAAGCAGTGCTTGAGTCTATCCAATTGTTTCCTTTGCCTTTACAGTCTTTATACAGGGTGTATATGTGAACTAGAAGAAAAAAATCCTGAAGGCAAATAACAGCCGTGGCTTAATGAGAAACATTGGTCTATGGATCAGTTTGTGTTTGAAAGGGGGAAAGGGGGGGGGAGGGGCTGTCTCTACGGACCTTAAAAAAAAAAAAAAAGGTTGTCATATGCTCAGGGTCATCTTATATTCAGGTAAATACGGTTCAAGAGGTAAGAGACACTTGACTTTGTTAAAAATTCCTCAACTTCGACTAATGATGATATAAGTGAAAATTTTCAAAAAGGAATTTAGTCTCTTAATGATGTCTGACTTTAATTTCCTTTCCAAAACAGATGTGGACTAAAGAGATTTAACAGAACAGAAAGTGAATAAAATAAAAGAAAGGACTGTTCTAAATGATACTACTCCAGCAGTAGATGAGATGGCAGCACTGTTTTGGTTTAATCTCAGTATGTGTGTCTTCCAGGGTTCTGCCTGCAGTAGCAGAAACTGGGTTGACTGGTTGAAACTGGTTGACTGGCTTGCACAGATCAATAAGTCCAGTACAATTAAAGAGTTCTGGCAAATCTTTATCAATACACATATATCTTTATTAAATGAACTGCTAGTTATAACACTTTTGGAGATAGCACTAACTTGTTACTCCTTTCTACAACACAAGACTATTCACTGACTTCCATTACTTTCATGACTATCTATTCACTATTATTGCTGTTTTATGGATTTCATGACCAGCAGTTGAGGACTGGGACTTCTAAGAGAAATGACTTGTCAACAATGTCTTGGCTTCGGCATTGTTGACGAGAACTTGTGAAAGTCCTTATTTTTATCCTGAAATTATTCACATCATTACCAATTGTGTTGTCAGTTACCCATTCTTCGAGAACCAGTGTCACTTTCCTGCATGAGGTTTTGTCTACTTATCGTCGTAAATGTCCACATCATCATGGTGCATGTTCAGTTCGACTATTGTAGCAAGCATCCACATCAGCCTTACAGAGCCGGGCAGCCAGACTTCATGATGTGAGGCACAAATGTAACTTTGTCATGGTCTTCTGTGGATTCAATGGTCTGCAGTGCTATCATCAAGTTGGCTCCTGACATGAAAGTGCGACAACAAGCCCCTCACTTTGAGAATCTATCTTTATTGGAAGTTTTGTGTACTGATCAGACCTTTGAAGTCGCTAATGCAGCAGGTGTTCAGAAAAAAGGTTGATGTGATGTTGTGGCACTGGCTTCCGATATAGAGCACAAAGTGTATCCTAGTTTGCATCAGGAGGTCGATTTAACAGCTCTTCAAATTCTACCTTTGTGTCACAGAGAGTAGCAGTGTACAAAACAACAATAGCAGCCAAGGCCACAATCCTCCCTTCTCTCATGCCCAAAGTGCTTCGTACAACATGAAGCAGCTGTATGTTCAAAGCATTGAGCAGTATGCAAAATGTATTATCTATTTGTCACTGTCGGTTGCCTACTATGGGTACAGATACAAACATGAATATTGACATCAAATGTGTAATAGCAGTTGTATCAAACTCAAACAAACTTTCTATTGATGTAAAAGTGTTTATCAATGACCTTGATATGCAAGTGGGCAGAGAAGTTGCAATGACATTAATGGATTCTCAAACTTACAGGGATTCAGGTTCTCCTATGTTGGTGCCTGTGATACAGTGCTTGGTGAGTTACAACAAGCAGAACATTCCCATTCTATGGCAAATTACAGCCATTACATTTCTGGTTGTAGATGACACACGCAGCTCAACAGCTGAACTGCGCTCTAACGCCATTATGGTATTCTTACTGCTAATATGATGTATGCATGTGCTGTTGGTGCTTTCTTTTATTTTTGACTATATTAATGTAAAAAATAGACGAAGATTACTCACCAGGCGAAGTCAAGACTTCTTTGCTTTCTGCAGTATGTCTGCCTAGGTGTGCTTGCATCTGTGTAGATGTGTGGGTGTGTGTGTGTTTGTTTACCCTCCTTCTTTTCCCCCAAATTAAGTCTTTCCCGTCCCGGGATTGGAATGACTCCTTATCCCCTCCTTTAAACCCTCATCATTTCTTTTCCCTCTCCTTCCCTTCTGCCTGATGAAGCAGTCAGGCTGCAAAAGCTAGCGTTTGTGTGTGTGTGTTCTATTTATTTGTGCTGCTGTCACACCTGTGCTCCTTCGCCTGGTGAGTAATCTTCGTTATTTTTTATATATATAATTTCTCCTGCTAGGAATTTTTCGTCTATAATATTCGTGACTATATTAATGTTTTTATTGAGAATCACAAACCTAGGCCATGCACCCTTTTTGTGGAAAAATCCTTGTACAGATTCTAGTGAATGTAAAAAGAAGTTCAGATGATTGCAACATTGAAGACAAATCTGATAATCCATAATAAATTACTAATACGGCAATCTTGGCTAAGAAGTGTGTTGTTTCCTCTATTGAGTTATTGTGGCCATGCTGCAGCAGTGCAAGACATGTGCCTGGTGTTCTGTTGAAATGTAATAAAACTGTGTTAGTCATTGTATGTCCTTCTATTGCTTGGGTTACAGTAATATTGGTGACAAGTAGAGTTGTGTTTTCATACAAATTTCATTGTGTAGTAGCAATGGGAGGACTCATCGTAATCATCCACCAGGCACTACCAGCGCTACTCTCCAAAAATTCCGTTTCCTCTACCCTTGTCACTTTATGATGAGGCAACAGAAGACGGGGAGCATACGGACATGGCCTTCAATAGCATTTTCAAGCCTTTGATGTTGTGGATACAGAGGTAAATTATGCCCTTTTTTGTCACATATTTCTCCCACTTTGTTTTGTTCTGTCATTGTTACAGAAACACTCATTACTAAAAAATTAATTTTACCATTGCAAGAAGCAGTCCCATCAGTTTCACTGGGCCTGAGTCATTACTCTCCATATCCATTTTGCCATGGACAAAAGAATCACATGTATATATCATGGTTCATGAAATCATCATCAATTCTACCTTGGCTTATTTGCTCCCTTCAACACAGACGTTATACAGTTGGTCTCTGCTGAAGTTCCTACCTTACAGATCACAAACACTTAATTTCATTATTTAAATCATCCTCCTATGTTCCAGATAAGACATCCCACAGGTGGCTACAGTGGGTCTTGTTCCTCTCCAAATACAATTTTGCTACTCATTCTTGCCCAACAGAGTGTTAAATGCCAATGTGGATGCCTTAGCCCGGTTTCCCATTAGCCAAGGCCACAAGTTCGATCAGCAGGAATTCTCAAGTTTTCGTTTGGATGTTACACCCCCCCCCCCCCCCACACACACACACACATACACACCAATCAGTTGACAGTTTTAGATAATTAGTACTCAAGTCACCATGGCAACAGTGGCTGAGTCTGTTCTTTGACAGGAGGACCATTTTCCAATAGAAATGGTCATCTTGTCCTCCAGTATGCACCTCTGACCCTCTCTATCACTACTTCATTCATGAGGTTGGTGAAAGGCTTTTTTAGGTGACACCACTTTGGCGATTTATGTATCGGTGTGCCTGAATGAGTGTGTAAACATATGTATGTTCTTTTTCTGTTGAAGGCTGTGCTCAAAAATTTAGATTGTATGAATGTAATTTTCTTTTCTATTTGCTTGTTTGCAGTTCAGCGATTATCTTTACAGTGAGTTGAGAGCTGCTACCCAACCACACATAAATTGACATTCCAACCTAAGCTTTCCATTGTCAAAAATTATAAACTCAGCAGATGCTAGTTTTGAATCATTTCAAAACAGCATGGCCTGAACTATACAAATTATGAGACACTGGTACAATAAATACTAAGTTTCATCATAACTTAATACTTTCTAATTAATTAACTGATTTTTAGTAATGGGTCATGAATGGAGTTTATAGTAAGAATTGACTGTCACTGTCACCCCTAACAGGAATAACATTCATAATTATGAAATTAATGTGTCATTTCCATAGGCATTGTAGTACAGTGAATATTTGTTGTTGCAAATAGATTCCTGCTAGCATTTACATTATATTAAAGAGATTAGAATGATCCAATTTCTGAAACGAAGGCACATTACTAATAGAAGATGGTTCGGGGGAAGGAAGAAAGATTAAGTTTAATGCCGCGTAGACAGTATTATTAGAGGTGGAGTTAACACACCACATAGTTTTTAACCACCACATAGTTTAGTTAACACACCACATAGTGGATAGTTTTTGCAACAATAAGGAAGGAAATAAGCCATGCCCTTTCAAATGAACCATCCCAGCATTTGCCTGGAGTTATTTACGGAAATTGAGGAAAGCCTAAATCTGAATGCCCAGGGGTGGATTTGAACCACCATCCTCCCAAATGTGAGTCCATGCACCACCTCACTTGGTGGATTCTGGAGAGCTGAATGACTCAGAGAAGTGTGGGGCTGGCCTGCTACAGTTTTCATGATTTGTCAGAGCAAATTTACCATCCTGCTTTCTGAAGCAGCTCAATGGAGCTTTGAACGTCTCAGTCACCATACAGCTTGATATTGTATATGTTGTTTTGCATTCTTCAAAAGAGATAGAGTGCCCAATATTTACTTCAGCTTGGAACCACCCATAATAACACACATAAAAGGCAAAAATTTTAATGAAACAAAATGTGTACACTAACTTTTGGAAATGAGTATCCCTTTTGTGAGGTAGGAGAGGAGGAATGAGAAATAGGACAGGAAGGAAAGGATGTGTCCTTTTTTCTGTTACTATTGGCGGTACCAAGTTATGGTAAACCACTCTATCTCTTTTAAACAATATTTTAACATCTCAGTGGAGAATTTCCAAAAAATCAATAACATTACTTTGTATTCAGAATGTTAGTGCTTATCTGTACTTATGATTAACTCACATCACAAGAATGTGTTTGGGGCAAAGATGAACATATATTGTTAACAACCTTTTGACAAAGTCTCCATTTATCCTAGACACTGCTGTGTGTATTTTGTCTGAAGATCACCAGTAATAATTGAAATCAATTTTATATATATGATCTTGGCAAATTAAGTTTTTAAAAATAAAATCTGCTTTCTTTAAAGTAACAGACTGAACCCAATACTGAGAATGTGTGGAACTCCTAATTAAAGAAGTTATGTTCATAAAGAAAAGGATCATGACAACAAATGTGTTATGTGTGAATAAGAAGTACATGTTGATTAATGCACATCCCACATGTCTGTAAGTTAAGGTGTGTACTTTCACTACTGAATAACTCTGAAACAGAAAATGTAGGTTTTTACTCTAGTTTGTAATCTATGTTGATGTAGCAATCTATCAACAATCAAGAGAATTGATTTGGTAATGACTTGGTTGTCACTGTGGCATATGGCCACATGGTTTAATAAAACAAAAAATCAAATCAAAGTGGGTGAAGCAAATAAGTACCATACAAGTAAATCAATACAAGAACAAAGATCAACCAACCTATTAACTTAGCTTCTCGGTCCGTGATTCGTGGAGCTAGCTGGGTTGTATCGACTTTACCATCTTCAACTGCAGAAGTATCACCACCTTCTGAGACAATTGCATCTACACAGCTCTGCTGTTCAGCTGCTGCAGCCTCAAGTTTTGCTTGTACTTCATTTGAGGATTTTAAACGAGCCTGAAGTTCTCTGACTTTAACCTCATCTTCATTTTGTCGGCGTCTTGATTCTATTAATTGCTGGAAACCAGTACAAATTGGAAATATACATGAAACTGTAAACAATAATGTATGCATAGCCAGATAAATCTTACTCAAATGATGTCTACCTGTTGCATTCCCTGCAACGTTTGTTGCAATACTTTGAGCTGTTTGTCCTTCTGCTCCAACTCTGACCTGAGATCGGACCTAACAAGATCGACTTCATTTTTATAAGCTTCCAGCTGACATCTGAGACTGTCATTTTCTTCCTGTAAGCACACATCTGAACTGGAGAGAGAATATGCAGCAGGAAACACAAAAATGCAAATAAATTTAATACAATGTCAGATAGATGTCATGAAGTTACTTAAAAGAGAAAAATTGCACATACATCGCTACATAAAAACATTTATGCAGTCATGTTTATTACCTATACAACACTCCACAATGTTTGGGCTAAAAATACTTACAGCATATTGTACTTGCATGCGTAGACTAAAAATACCAATAATAATAACAACATAACCTCACACAGAATTTATAGAATCTTTGACAAAATTACAACTTCCCTTTACTATATATAAAAATGGAAAAGAAAGAAAAATATTACAATTTTCTATTAATATGTTTCTGATTTCTTTCAAAAGCCAATGAAGGTACTCCTGAGTTCAGAGTCTGGAACCAACTGAAAAATTATTACCAATAACATTTACCATCTTCACTCTACAGTAATATGCAATGCAGAGAGGTCTTTAGTTTATCCCAGGGTGAGTACATCAGAGATGAAATTGTCTTCAATCTAAAGTTTGGTCTGCAGATGGCGCACTCTTGTGCTCCTCTAAGAAACTCATTGACCAAACAGTTGTATGTGAAGATGGACTCCAAAACACAACATAGCTTATGATTCTTACAAATGAATATCATTTACTAAGGTGAAAATGACAAGTGACACACAAAAATCCCCTAACTGACTTTGGACTGACTTTTAGTCATTGAAATTGTAGTCAGTGAGTCACCCATATTTGCACCTTTCAGAAGAATAAAGACATCTTTTATCAGAGTGTTGATGTTGTTTAGAGGGGACTAAACTGCTAGGTTATTAGTCTCCTTTTACTAGTGAAAATCATACATTGTAATGTAAACAACAGAGAGCCTGGATCTGAACACAGAGAATGAAAACCCACAATGAACATTTCACTAACAACATGAATGAGAAAAACACAAAACAAATAAACAGTGTCTAACCAAATTAAAATTTTACAGCAGAATTCTGTGACTGGCTGATCACTGGGATAATAAAGGATGAGCCAGCCATGCTGCACACACTAAAAACCACTAGTCAGTAAACATAAAAAAACTGAAAAATATCTAAAAGTGCTGGAGGTGTAGAATTTGAGAGCTCAGGATAAAGCACCCTCTATTAAATAGATGTAAAAACCAGCTGCAGGGATAAAACATAGCACAGACTCAGCCACTGAGGCATCGTCTCCTAGCACTAAAGAGAGGGTACCAGGAAGATTAAAAGACTGCAGCAAGGGAGCTAAAATGGGAGAGTCCATCAGGAGATGGACCATTGTCAAAACAATACTACGGCAACTCTTGGGCAGAGTTTCAGGGTGAAGTAGATAACCGTAAATCAACCAAGTATGCCCAATACAGAGACAGCACAGGACAACCGAGTCCCGACGTTTGGACATCAATTAAGGTTTCCACATGACCATGGATGGTTTGATTGCGCAAAGCTTGATTTGCATATTCAAAGCAGACCATTCCGAGCTCCAAGGTTCACACACCTTGTAGTGTAGTGCCAACTTGAAATCCATTTTCACGAGACCAATTTCCACAGGTCATGAGGTGGTGGCATGTTTGGCCAACCAATCAACACGTTCATTACCAGGTATGCTGATATGCCCTGGGGTCTGGCAAAGACCACTGAATATCCAGACCTGCTGAGAGAGGAAACTGAGTCTTGGATATATGGCAACAAGGTTGTTTGGTAAAACACTGGTCTAGTACTTGCAAACCACTCAGGGAATCACTGCAGATGACAAAAAGACTCCCCATGGCTTGAACAGAGGTGCTCTAGAGCATGAAAAACAATGACCAGTTTGGGAAGAAGGAGCATCCAGGTAAGCTGGGCATCGAAAAGCATGCGCAGAAAGTGGTGTCTTCTCTACTTGAAGTAGTTCATCAGCAAGATAGAGCTCCGGATGCATGTGAACCATCTGACGGTGACAACAATTCATGACCCCGCTCTTAGATGTGGTCAATTGAAAACCATTGGCAAAAGCCAAAGATTATGCCTTTTGGATTGCACTTTGCAGCTGCCATTCAGGGACAATGACACTTGTAGAGCTATAATGTTGACAGAAGTCATCGGCAAATAGGGAGCAAGAGATCAATGAGCCAACTGCAGCTGCAAGACCGTTAATTGCCAACAAAAAGGGGGGACACTAGAATGGAGCCCTGCAGGACTCCATTTCCCTGAATGTGAGGTAAACTCAAACAGGTACCAACCCTAACACGAAAGGTGCAAAGGAAGATAAAGTTCTGGATGAAGATAGGAAGAGCACCCCATAATCCCAATTCATGCAGCGTTGCCAGAATATGATGGTGCCAGGTGGTGTCGTACGTCTGCCAAAGGTCGAAGAAGAAGGCAAGTAGATGCTCATGACGAGTGAAGGCTACACAAATGGCTGGCTCCAGTGACACAACGTTGTCGATAGAGGATCGACACTGACGGAAGCTCACCCTGTTGCTGGGCCAAGAGTCCCCGATATTCAAGGATCCACATGAGCCGTCGACTCACCATATGTTCGAGGAGTTTGGTGAGGCTAATCAGGTAGTAACTATTAACCAACTGCAGATCAGCACCAGGTTTCAACACTGGGATGATAATACTGTGCTGCCATTGGGACAGAAAAACAGAACCCAGACATGATTAAAGAGGATTCGCAATTGATGTTGAGAATCCATTGACAGGTCACAAAGGACCTGGTTGTGAACATGGTCTGGTCCTGGAAAAGTATCGGGGCATGTAGCAAGGGCAGTTTGAAATCCCCACTCATTAAATGGGAAATTATAAATTTCCTGACAGCGTGTGCAAAAAGATGACTGTTGCTGTTTGACCCACTCTTTGAGGGCTAGGATGTCTGCACTATAAGTTACAGTCACTGAACTATGAATGTAATGTTCTGTCATGTACTCATAATGGCAGCTGGGTCTGTTACAGAGTACCCTGACTGTGAAGATTGGGGAGTCCTGCCAGTGGACGTTGCCCGAAATGCGCTGAACATGGGATCATACCCGAGATGCGGAGGCCCTATAGCCAATGGTGGCTACATACCACTCCCAACAGTTTTACTTTATTGTATCAGTCAATGAGCTTGAGCCCGAAGCCATTTAAAAGCAATCAGGTGCTCTATAGAATGGTGGATTCAGTGGCACTGGAATGCTCGACAACATTCCATGATGGTCTCAGCAATCTCTGGTGTCCACCAGGGCACTGACGTATGACAAAGCAAACCAGAGGATTTCGGGACTGTGGCCTCAGCAGCAGAAACAATGGCCCTAGTGACTTGATGCACAGCTATAGCGACATCATCTGGGAATGGAGAAGTTACCTTAGCAGCCAAGGTGTAAGCTGGCCAGTTTGCCTGACATAGTGACTACTGGGGCAGGTGGAGACTGGGGGTGACAGGAAAATAGGAAAATGGTTGCTTCCACAAAGGCCATCATTGACCCTCCAACTAAGGTGTGGGAGTAAGCTCGGACTGCAAAAGGAAAGGTCTAGAGCTTAGTAGGTGCCATGTGACATAGTAAAATGCGTGGGGGCTCCATGGTTAAGAAGTCAAATGTTTAGCTGTGCCAAAATGTACTGAATGTCTCTACCACAGTCCTTAATCTCAACTCCACCCATAGGGGGTTATGGACACTGAAATACCCCAAAAGGAGGTACAGTGAGGAAGTTCAGCAACCAAGGCAGCAAGGTCCGCAGAAGACACTGCCTCATCCGGAGGAAGGTAGAGAGAGCAGATAGTGATATTCCGTCCTGCCCAGAATCTCACAGCCACTGCCTAGAGTGCTGTGCAAATTGGCACTGGGACCAGTGGCGAAGAAGAGATAGATGCAGACACCTCCAGATACCCTGTTGTAGGCTGCACAATTTTTATAGTCGCCACAAAGGGCAGGGGTCCGCAGAACCGGAACCAAGTAGGGCTACATAAAGTACAGAAAAGGGCCATAAAATTGGTGCAACTCAGGTAGGCGGTGGAAATAACCACCACAGTTCTATTGAAGGCTATTGTTAAAGGTGTGTTGAGATGCCATGATTGTACTGAGCATTTAATTTATGCTTCAGTTCCACCTTTTGCCAACACTTGAGTTCTTTGGTATCAATAGCCATCAATTCTGGAAGGTCAGTCAGTGCTAGGTCGTCAGGGGATGCTATGATCTCCATCCCATCCTCAGAATTGGAAGTTTGAGAGGGCCGATGGCAGAAATGCTATCGGAAGCAATTTTTTCTTCTGTCTCTTTCTTGTTTTCTTTCCCTCCTATTGTTCTTTAGCTTTAGAGTGCTGGGAGGGTTTCTCTGAAGTGACTTCAAGAACCGATGAAGATCGTAAAGCCCTTCAACTAGCAGTGTTTGGATCTTCCAGTGAATGGCTTGGATCATTCAGTCTACTCGTAGACACTAGGAAGAATCCATTCATAGAGAGAGGAGTTGGGGAAGCATACTGTTTCTCCAGCTGGGGAATGAGGACTTGTGTCCCCGGTGGTGTAGGTGAAGTTGCTCCCACAGGCAGTAGTGGGGGACGTGTAATGAAAAAATGGCCCCCAACCTTCAAGGAGGCCGATAAGAGTGACAATGGCTCTTAGAACCCACAGAAGACGGTTGCACTTTAGGGTAGGTGACGATGACATAACTGTCACAGGTGAACTGGGTGAAGGTGTTCATATTTTTTCCTTGCCTCTGTGAATGTCAGTCTATCCAGGGTCTTAATTTCTATGATTTTCGACTGTGCTGGGGAGTCACAACAGGCAATGTGTCACCCTCAAAGGACAAGATGAAAGCACTGGTGGCAACTCTACAATTCTTAGGACCCCTGTTCATGCGCCTGATGAAGTGGACACCCCGTCGCTCTATGTTGGCATGTAACTCTTCATCAGACTGTAAAAGAAGGTCTCTGTGATAAATCAGACACTGGACTATGTTTGGCAATTTGTGGAGTGCTATTCTTACAAGAACTCACCCAGCTTGTCGCAAGCAAGCAATGCTTTCAATTGGGCCCTGCTGATCAGTACTGAAATGCTCCTCATCTTTGACATGCCCGAGACTTCACCATACTTAACCTAGAGATGTTCTACGAAGAAAAGAGGCTTTGTCGTCATGAAAGTGTCCCCATCTGTTCTGGTACACACAAGAAATTTCGGAGAGTATAACTCATCTCTATCTTTAGCCCTATGATATTCCCTTAGTGTACCCAGGAAAAGGAATGTTCGGGGTCATATTTCGCTGCATTGAAGTTTGTTCTTCCTTGCTAAAGATGCCATTGGCACAATTCATTGTTCGTTTCATCTTGATCCCACGAGCAACTTGTGACCCGGCCCCAGGTCAGGGCCCAGGCTTTGCCAAGCTCATACTCAGTAAATTAATGCTGAGCACCCTGAGGGGCATCAGAGTGGAAAGTGCAGGTTGGAAATCAATAATATAATGAGGATAGCCTACAACATACACATAAAAAAGAGACACTCATTACACATACACTTAGCTTTCGGCACCAACCTTCATCAGAAAAAGCACACACACACACTTTCATACAATTACACAGCCACAACTAACAAACACTTAACCATAATCTCTGGTAACACTCTGCAGTGAGTGCAACTAGCAATGGGGATGGGAGAGGAGGTGAGGGTGCAGATGGATACAGTGCCGCCTTATGGAGCATCTACGTACTAAATGGGTCGAAATACAAGCAGGTTAGGAATGCAGAGAGAAGATTGGGAGAAGCAAATTGGGAGAAGTACAGAAGGGAAAAATTATATTTAGTGCATATGGTGTTTAAAATGAGACGAACTGGAAAAGGCACATGGCAAAGGGGGAGAGGAACTATTGGGTTTGTGGACAATAAGTTAACAAAGGTTGAAGCCTTGATAATTCTGGGATTGTAAAATGTACTTGTAATGTGCTGTGCTGTTCAGAGAAGCTGGTAGTGTGACGGAGGCTCCAGACGGCCCAGGCTGCAAATCAGCCATTGAAATGAAACATGTTAATGCTCAGCTGCATGTTGTGCCACGGGGTAGCGTACATTGTTTTTGGCTACAGTTTGACGGGGGCTCTTCATTCTGATACCAATATAAAAAGCTGTGCAATGATTTCACAGGTGGTCCAGCCTTTGATAGTGTAGGGTAACTATATGATGTGACTAGAACAGCAATGTTGGTTGTATGGATTGGCACGTCTTGCAATAGGGTCTTTCATAGGGGTACGATCACTGTGGCAGGGGGCCGAGGTCGGGGATGGCATAGCTATGGAACTAGGATGTTGTGGAAGTTGGGTTGGTGGCATGGTGGAACATCATTTTAGGATGGCTGGAGAGGATCATGTGCAGAATGTCTCTCATTTTAGGGCATGATTACAGGAAATCAAACCCTACAAAGGATGTAGTTTATTTGTTCCAGTCCAGAGCATTATCACCCAATTCCACCCTAGACTGGAATAACTAAATCACATTATTTGTCAAGCCTTTGATTTTCTGTCAGCATTCCCTAAAGTGGGAGACATCCTACTCAAGATCCTCCTAAAGTAGTGTTCTGTCACCCACCTAATCTCCACTGCATCCTAACCCATCACTATATCACCCCAACTGCAGCCTCCTGCCACAGTGATCACAAGCCTGTGGAAGAAACATTGCAAAACCTGCCCAATCCATCCATTCAACACTTTCTATTCCAGTCCCATCACATGCTTACCCTACACTAACAAAGGCCGGGCCACCTGTGAAAGCAGCCATGTGATTTCCCAACTGTGTTTGAAATCATTGCACATCTTTTTACATTAGTATGACCAGCAAATAGTAAGTCATTAATTTCAAAAAATAAATGCTCATGTTTCTTTTGATTTGAGAAACATAATAAAGTGGGTAGTCTTTAAAAATGGTAACTGTTTTGCAAAACTGCATCTACGTTTTTGTACACATTCACGGAAATGGTGCAGCAATTCATGAAAGTCGATATATCAATATAAACTAAATGGTCGCATTCTGTAATGGAGCCAACTATAGCAGATATTTTTAACATGTCTGTGCAGTCTCACACAAAAGCAATACATAACACACAGACTTCTTAAGCATAGAAATGATTTTAATTTAATGTGGCCAATGAAGCTAATCTTCGCAACAAAAATCTAGTGTGCATTGCATGAGTTCTTACTGTGACATTTACATTGGTAATGCCTACGCGAACGGTGTTAGGAGGTTAAGATGGTGGAATAGCTGATTTGTGTAGCTGATACCAGTGTTGAGTTGAAATGCTACATTCTGAAATAACCTATTTTATCGCGACCAGGTTCACTGCTTTCACATTTGTTGGGGTCATTTCCCACAAACGATGTACATGGAACTCAAGGCTAATTGGAGCCTTGCAACTCAATCATTTTTATAGTAACAGCAAAACCACATTTCCTGTTTTGAATTATGAAGTCAAGCAAGTCTTTTTCTACATTGGGATATTTACATTTTTGTCCTAGAATTGCACGATGACTCTGTAAACAATTTAATAGTTTGTACTCATTTGCCACAGTAGTGACAAACATTTTTTTTCATCGACAGCCAATTTACGTCTAGCTTCCCACTTTACATGTTCCTTACTGTTACTGGGCAACCTGAAGCTTACATTTGATGGTGTATCTTGAATGTTTTCCCCCACTATCACTTACAAGCCAAAAGATCGTCTCTCTCTCTCTCTCTCTCTCTCTCTCTCTCTCTCTCTCTCTCTCTCTCACTCACTCACACATATACACGGAAGGATCTTTTCTTTCGTATTGAATTCCAAAAAAACTTGGTATTTCTGCAGCACATGTCTACGCTGTACACTACTTGAAACTCCTTTTAACACACCTTGGTTTGTCCTCCCCTCACTTGGAGCACTGCGTGGCTATCAGCCTGTCATCTTTCTTTATTATTCCTTGATTTAAAGATTTCCATATTTGTTTTGACTATGTTGAAAAGAGAACACCCCCACACCCTACATTTTCTGTCCCACTATTCTACACTTCTCCCAGTCCTTGTGTGATCTGGACTATACAAAAACTTCATATTCATAGAATGTATGACATTAACTGTGAATGGGTAAAGTAGAAAATATGCACCCAGCCAGGACTCAAACCCAGGTCTCCTGCTTTCTAGGCAGTTGTGCTGACCCCTGTACTACTGGGGACACAGCAATCCTACACTTGCATGGAATTACTCAAGTATACCTACTGTCAGATATAAATTCTCAAATTTACCCTGCCCACTAGAACTCAAACTCGTACCTTATATAACATATAAAATCTTTCCCCTTATCTACGCCCCCCCTCCTTTTGCTTCCCTCCCCGTCCCCATGGTCCCACCCCTCTGCATTCCTAAGCTGCATCTCTTCCACTCATTCAGTACTTATATGCTTCACAAGGCAGTGCTATTCCATGCTCACCTTGTATCTGTCCCTTTCCTTGTCCCCTCCTAGCCCCATTTCGATTTGGGCTCTCTGCAGAGTGTTACAATTCAGTGACCGAATATGATTGTGTATTTGTGAGTTGTGTCTATGTGGTTGTATAATTGAGAGTGTGAGACGGTTTTTTGATGAAGGCTGTAGCCGAAAGCTAAATTTTCTGTGCCTGTAACAGCTTGACAATCATATTTGTGAGAGTTACAAGCAATCTTCGTTAAATATTGTTTTATCACAGTAATACTTAAACTGGTGAATTTTACACTGATCATTGATGTATTATCACAATTTAATAATTGAATAGGAAAATCAGTATATACAGGAAATATGTGGTGCAGATTAAATATTTCCCATAAATATTATGGCTAAGGCTTTACACTAATAGCAAAGAAAAGGACAGTTTTAGAGGAGAGAGTGCTGGATTAATGAGCAGGGCAAAAAAATGTGTGAACAAGACTATTAAAAAACACCAGACTGCATAACTGTGTAACTAGCTTATGCAATTACAAAGCAAGAACTTGCCATTCTCTCTCTCCTCATGTGATCCTGCAATATACTGCATTTAATCAATGTTGATTCAAAGAAATTTTTAGCTTTCAAAATTATACTGAGTGCGATAATTAAGAGTGTGGCACGATTTTATTGTGATTATTATAGCATTCTGGTTTACTCAACCTCTGAAGAATACATATTGATGAAGTCTCCTGAGATGCTGCTTGCCTAACAGTCACAACATACAACGAACTCTACAATATGTGATCACATGGTGCAATTTCATGGAAGACAACTTGGTGTAAATGGAAAGCGCAATAGATCATGGCTCTCACTTGGGAACCCAGGTTTTGAATACACGTTATATTTTGTGTTCCTTACAAGGTTATTGGCATAATTTTTTTAAGTTTATTGGATGGATTAGTCTTGCTTTATTGATAATTGCTTTTATGTTTTCTTGCACCGTGGACTAGTATGTGTATTTTGAGTAATTAAACATTGCAGAAAAGTGGTATGTGAGCTATCAGTAAGCAAGCTATTATCTACTTAAGAGAACTAAGAATACAAGAAGTATGTGCCTTGCGCGTGTGCGCGCGCACACACACACATACACACACACACACACAGTTTGATCAGCTGGCAACGGAAAGATGTAAAAATAGTCAGATGTACACATTCATGGGTCAATTATAAATAAAAGAAAATGGTTTCATTTATATGTTATTCTCTCTCAATTCTTGGAAAGCATGCCATCAGCATTATAAATGAGGAGCAACTTTTCAAAACGGATTATGTCCACCGGTGGACAAAATTGAGTTTGATATGAAATCCAGTGTTGTATTACCCGCTCTATACACTCCTGCAATCAGATTGTGTCAAAACACATTTTAACACCTTCAAAAAAGAGCGCTGAAAAGTAGCAGATGCAACAAATAGTGTTTTGTCCTCTGGTGTGATTGAATCAAACTGCATTAAGTCCAACAGTTGCCTCTATTCTGTTTTATTAAGCTATATTGACTGCATTGTAAGACAGGTGGACTAAATCGAAATCATTTAACTGGCCAACAATGACCAGTAAGTATTCATTTTCATTATCACGGCATTGTTGTGTATAAACATTTATCATTCTGTCTGTAAGACTTACAGACAGTAAAAACGTTGTTGTGCTATGATGCAGAAAGTTATAGCGAGTGAATATGTAACTGCTGCAGAGCAGATCAAATGTGGACCGAGAAAACGAATGAAGACAAAATCAGTAATTCAAGCAATAGCTTTCTGGTTATTCAAAGACTCTCCTGTGCTTGTGATTGATGTACTTCTCTGCTTTCTAGGTCGAGAACATTACCTCCCGACAGAGTATTTGGATGAGTAGAAAATAAACTTCATAAAATTTCAGAAATATTGAAACCAAACATGTACCAGAATGTTTATGCAGAGGGTGCAAAACATGGATTTTAGGGAAAGATTCGGAAATATTTGATTTCAAGGACATAAGTACAATTTTGAGGCCTGTGGGTGGGATCAGTGATCTGAAAAGGATCCATTTGAAAAAATTTTATGGTAGGTGAAAGGGTAACTGATGTGAAAATCAAAACACTCATCACCATTCTGATAATCCTTCAAAGAGCTTTTTGCCATTAGGTAAACATGAATACAGCTTTAACAAAATATCACATATCTCCAAAGTGTCATCACTGATGAGGATGAAACAAGAAAAGAAAGACGATGTGGAAAAACTACTAAGTCTCACAATCGGAAACAACTGGCGAGAAAATGAAATACTTCAATTTTGCACTCAGACTATCAGCCTGCCATGTAACAAACGTATTGCTCAAGGTACTGTTTGTTTAGAAGAGGAGCCTTTTCTTGAAAAAATATTGTCAACTTTTTTATTGTAAATGAAGCACATTTTCAGTTCTGTTCCTACTTTTGGTGTTAAAATGTTTCACGGAATGCTAAAAATTGTATTTTCAAACAATAAATAGTATTTTTACCAGTTCTATGTGACTGAAAACTAATCAGAAAGCATTATGTCCAAAATAGCTTGCACCAAAAGGCAGAGTGTCCAATAGAACCCAACAAAACGCATTTTGTCCATCACTAAAGTGCTCATAGCTAGAAAGTATAAAAAGCAATTTCCTTGCATTAAACACATTTTGATCAACAGCCCTACCCCAGGATGTGGTATAAAATTCGGAAAAATTAATCAAACATTTTTTGTGGTATACATTTTTCGCTTCTCCTGAAAAATTTACTTTAGGGGACATAATGCGTTTTGAAAAGTAGCTCCTCAAATGTGTTCCCTCTGCACAAAAAATTATTTACTTATTGACCGGATTTGAATATGATACCTTACATCTGTGGAAGATGTATATTATAGAATAAACAGCTCTCAGAAATGGCACTCATGTGTGCTTCAGCTATGTCTGCACGAGTGGGTGAATTTATGTGTTGCTTTTTCTGATAAGGGTCGTGGCTGAAAATTTACGTTGTGTCAATGTAACTATCTATTTTATGTTCCTCTCTGTGGCTCACCAACCATCTTTAAGGTGAGGTAATATCTATCCTCTATTAATGACATTCCAATGTGGTTTTTCTATTGTTAGATGAATAATTTCAGAATTTTTCTTACATGAATAATAAATAATAAATTATTGATAGGGAACTAAAAATTTACTGTAATGGTGAATTCATTATTCATAATATGGAAGAAGAGGGTGACACATTCAATCATTAGCATAGAAAATTTAATGAAAGAAAGAAAATGAAATGACCATGTGCAAGGAGATGCCATCCAGGGTTGTTTGCTTAGTGCAAGTCTTTATATTTTATGTCATTTTGGCAATTTGTACACTGGTAAATATGCGATGTAATGATTAGAATGACGCATATACCTAAACCAAGAGTGAACAAAACCTCAAACTTGGCCAGGAATCAAAACCAACAGTGCACAGTCGAAGGTAACTAGGCCCTCCACTAGACCTTGAGCTGTGGACAGTATGGGAAAAGGGTGAAACTTTTAACTTCTTGATCAAACATAGTACACTGGGTAAATGATCTACACATTCATATTCAAAAGTGAAAATTATTATATAAAATTATCTATACCACAATTGTATCCAATCTAAGTGCTTTAAAGCACTTCATCTAAATAGGTAATCTTGATCCAAAACCAATTCAAATGCCAATGCCACATAAGCTACATTACACTCCTTCAACATCATTTCATACTAGAAGGCTAGGGAATGTGAAAGCTGCTGAACTACACAAAATGAAACCAACGAGTTCCTTCCTAATTTAATAGTAAAAATGTTTTCAGTTTGATATAAAAACTTTGGTTTGGGTGTTAGGAGCTGGTACTAGTAATATATCAAGTTGGAAAGGGACTGCTACTCATTATTTTAAAATATGAAGCCTGTATGTAGATGATCTCAGCCACCTATGTGTAACACACATTGCAATATGGAACTGGTATCTGTTGGATTCCCGTGTAAATTATTACCACAACTCATTTAGAAATTCAAGCATCCATCAGTTCACACTACACTGCTAGCCTACATCACAATTACAAATTGAGTGTACTTTGAAATATATCTACATCTGCATAAATAAGCTTAAGTATTGTGGTATGAGTGGGAAAGTGTGAGGAAAACGAAGAAATATATGAGGAGCTAAAGGAAATTATTCAGACAATTAAGGGAGAGGAAAACTTAATTGTTATGGGAGACTGGAATTCGGTAGTACGACACGGAAGGGAAGGAAGATAGTAGGTGAATATGGTCTGGGCAAAAGGAATGAAAGAGGAAGCCACCTGGTAGAATTTTGCACAGAACATAATTTAGTTATAACAAACACCTGGTTCAAGAATCACAAAAGAAGGTTGTATACGTGGAAGAGACCAGGAGATACCGGGAGATACCAGATAGATTTTATAATGGTAAGACATAGATTTCGGAACCAGGTATTGCAGTGTAAGACATACCCAGGGGCAGATATAGACTCTGACCATAACTTGTTGGTTATGAACTGTAGGCTGAAACTGAAGAAACTACAAAAAGGTAGGAAAATAAGGAGATGGGACCTGGATAAATTGAAGGAACCTGGGGTTCTTAAGAATTTCAGAGGGAGCTTTAGGCAACAATTGACAGAAACGGGGGAAAACAAAACAGTAGAGGAGGAATGGGTAAAATTGAGAGATGAAACAGTTAAGGTAGCAGAGGACAAAATAGGTAGGAAGGCAAGACCTACAAAAAATCCTTGGATATCACAGGAGATACTAAATTTAATCGATGAAAGGAGAAAATATAAAAATGCAGTAAATGAAACAGGCAAAATGGAGTACAGACGACTAAGAAATGAGATTGACAGGAAGTGCAAAATGGCTAAGCAGGAGTGGCTAGAAGGCAAATGCAAGGATGTAGAAGAATGTATAAATAGGGGGAAAATAGATACAGCCTATAGGAAAATAAAAGAAACATTTGGAGATAAGAAAAACAGCTCTATGAATATCAAGGACACTGATGGAAAACCAGTTCTCAGCAAAGAAGGGAAAGCTGAAAGGTGGAAAGAGTGTATAGAGGGGCTCTACAGAGGAAATGAACTTCAAGACAATATTGTAGGAAGGGAAGAGGATGTAGATGAAGATGAAATAGGAGATATTGTACTGAGAGAAGAATTTGACAGAGCCCTGAAAGACCTAAGTCGAAACAAGGCCCCTGGAGTAGATGATATTCCCTCAGAGCTACTGAAGTCTCTGGGAGAACCAGCCATGACAAACCTGTTTCACCTGGTGTGTAAGATGTATGAGACAGACGAAGTACCCTCCAACTTTAAGAAAAATGTTATAATCCCCATTCCAAAGAAAGCAGGTGCAGACAGGTGTGAAAACTACAGAGCCATCAGTTTAATAAGTCATGGTTGCAAAATATTAACACGAATCATATACAGAAGGATGGAAAAGCTAGTAGAAGCCGACCTCAGGGAAGATCAGTTTGGGTTCAGGAGAAATGTAGGAACACGGGAGGCAATACTCACTTTACGGCTTATCCTAGAAGATAGATTAAGAAAAGGCAAACCTACATTTATAGCTTTTGTAGATTTGGAGAAGGCTTTTGACAATGTTGATTGGAATAAACTCTTTCAAGTTCTGAAGCAAGCAGGAGTAAAATATAGGGAGCGTAAGGTTATTTACAACTTGTACAAAAACCAGACAGCGGTTGTCAGAGTTGAAGGGCATGAAAGGGATGCAGTGGTTGGAAAGGGAGTAAGACAGGGTTGTAGTCTTTCTCCATTGTTATTCAATTTGTACATTGAGCAAGCTGTAAAGGAAAGCAAGGAGAAATTTGGAGATGGAATTAAAGTTCAGGGGGAAGAATTAAAAACAATGTGTTTTGCCGATGACATAGTAATTCTGTCAGAGACAGCAAAGGACCTGGAAGAGCAATTGAATGGAATGGACAGTGTGCTGAAAGGTGTATATAAGATGAATATTAACAAGAGCAAAACTAGGGTAATGGAATGCAGTGTAAGAAAATCAGGTGATGCTGAAGGAATTAGATTGGGAAATGAAGCAATAAAGGAGGTAGATGAGTTTTGTTACTTGGGCAGTAAAATAACAAATGATGGTCGCAGTACAGAGGATATAAAATGCAGAATGGCAATGGGTAGAAAAGCGTTCTTGAAAAAGAGAAATTTGTTAACATCGAATATTGATTTAAGCCTAAGGAAGTCCTTTCTGAAGGCATTTGTATGGAGTGTTGCCTTGTATGGGAGTGAGACATGGAGGATAAACAGTGTGGACAGGAAGAGGATTGCGGCTTTCGAAATATGATGCTACAGAAGAATGCTGAAGATTAGGTGGGTGGATCGCATAACTAATGAGGAGGAACTGAACAGCCGGCCATGGTGGCCGAGGGGACTGCGGCGCTCCAGTCACGGTCTGCATGGCCACTACGGTCGGGGGTTTGAATCCCCCCTCGGGCATGGATATTTGTGCCGTCCTTAGTATACGGTAGTTGATAAGTAGTTTGTAAGTTTAGGGACTGATGACCCCGTAGTTAAGTCCCATAAGCTTAACAAACATTTGAACATTTGGTACTGAACAGAATTGGGGAGAAAACAAATTTCTGGCATACCTTGACTAAAAGAAGGGATAGATTGGTAGGACACATTCTTAGACATCAAGGAATTGTGAATTTAGCGTTGGAGGGAAGTGTGTGGGGTAAAAATCGGAGAGGAAGATCAAGAGATGGATACAGTAAGCAGATTCAGACAGACGTAGGTTGCCGATCGTATGTGGAGATGAAGAGGCTTGCTCAGGATAGGGTATTGTGGACAGCTGCATCAAACCAGTCTCCAGACTGAAGCCCACAACAACACACAACTGGAAGAGTTCAGAAAGTTGATATATGTAATTCACATAATATACAAAAAACAGTAGAGTCCTCAAACTGGGGAACTATCAAGCATGGGGTGCCACAGGGTTCAGTACTGGGACCTTTGCTGTTCATAGTATATATTAATGATTTGCCTTTCTATATTCATAAAGATGCCAAGCCAGTTCTCTTTGCTGATGACACAAGTATCGCTATCACACCCAAATCACAGGAATTAACTGATGAAATTGTCAATGATGTATTTCAGAGAATTATTAGGTAGTTCTCTGTAAATGGACTCTCTTTAAATTTTTAAAAAACACAGTATATTCAGTTTCACACAATAAATGTCATCACACCATTAATTAATATTGACTTTAACCATGCTATTAAGGTGATTGCAAACTTTGGTGATCTACAACTCAGTAAACTAGCATACTATTCATTCTCTGCTTTCTTATGGCATCATATTCTGGGGTAATTCATAATTTAGTAAGATAGTATTCATTGCCCAAAAGCAGGTCATCAGAATAATTGCTGGAGCCCACCCAAGATCATCCTGCCGACATTTATTTAAGGATCTAGGAATCTTCTATATATATATATATATATATATATATATATATATATTTTTTTTTTTTTTTTTTCCCGAAAAAGCCACCAGTGGTGGCGAAAGCTCGAATGTTTGTGTGTGTTTTATGTTTCTGTCGACGAGCCTGTACTTTAGGTAAGTCCAAAACCTTTATTTTATACCTACCTATAAATTATAGAGGGAAACCTTCCCGGTGGGATAAACAAAAAGAAATAAAAAATAGAAAAGAGATGACGTACCAAAAGGACCGGCTCGTCGATAGAAACAAATAAAATAAAATTACACACAAACACACATACAAGCTTTCGCCGCCACTAGCAGCTTCTTCAGAAAAAAGAGGAAAAAAGGGGAGGAAAAAGGGAAGGATATTGGTTTTAAGGAAGTGGAAAAGGAGTCATTCCAATCCCAGGAGTGGAAGGACTTACCTTAGGGGGAAAAAAGGAAGGTAAACAAATACACACACACTCAGACATGTGTGAGTGTGTGTGTATTTGTTTACCTTCCTTTTGGTCCATTATTTGTGGTAAGGCAGCTATCAGACTGATTCACTGGAAGAATCCTCAGGAAATGTAGTTCATCAACAATGGAAGTAGTTTATAAAACACTCATTCAACCAATACTTGAATACTGCTCATCAGTGTGGAATTCACACCAAATAGGACTGATAGAGAAGGTAGGGGAGGCTCAAATAAGAGCAGCATACAATATTACAGATTCATTTAGAAAGCATCATTGAGATAACTCGCAAACTCCAGTGCCAGATGCTGCAAAAGAGACATTGATGGGATAAGGTATAATACTATAGTCACTAACTAGAAATACAAAAGCACCAATTTCCCTGTAAAAGTAATAAAACTAGGTTGAAAAGTTTCTGACATTATAACAAGTAATGTCACTAAGTACAATTTCACAAACTTACCCTCAACACATTGATAGTGGACCTATCATCAGTATCACGACTCTTTTTTTTATGGCTTGACAGATCGTCTTCAGCATCTGAGACTTCCATTTCTTCATCAGCTCGCTCATTTAACACTTCTTCCAGTTGGACAGCTTTGATTTCCTGTGGAAATTAACAATATTGTTTTACCTAACACTGTTAAGTATTTGCTTCTCCAATCATTTTGCTGCAATCATATTGAGCTATTTTAGTATTTACAGAGAAAAGAATGATAAGGTCACACAACTCATTTATCTACCAACTCTGCAACATATTCAAATCTGTGCTGTGTTGGGACATCTTAATATAACCAGCTAACCGCTATTTTTTTTTCCTCCTGCAGTCTCAAAAAAGAAATGACATATTTCATTTTAGTATTTGAGAATAATAAAAAGGGTAGCTTTTACTGTTTTACTTAAAATAAAAG
Organism: Locusta migratoria; assembly: GCA_026315105.1. Lineage (NCBI taxonomy): Eukaryota > Metazoa > Arthropoda > Insecta > Orthoptera > Acrididae > Locusta > Locusta migratoria. Next base: position 317,452,118 of record CM048746.1, read on the forward strand.
TCATAATTGAACAATGGTGGTGTGTAACTGTAATGGAGATCTGATTTTCCTGAAACTTGTAAATTAAATCATAAACCAATTATGTGAAAAAGACAACATGCTCACATTTGTTGGATTTTTTTCTTCTTTTAATTATTCAGACATGCAAAACTTTGAAATGAATTTGTTGTAACCATCTACAAGGAAGTAACACAATGCTCACCTGGAATAACATTAGAACTAATATCTGATACAGGGTGAACAACTATCAGAGACTTTGCATCCAAGAGAAACCTCTGGTCCTTTATGCTTCTGTGTTCGTTTCACTGTGGCATAATGTGAATCAAATAGATATGGTGGTCAAAATCTACAAATTCCTTTTCTGCAGCACAAACTAATTTGTTGAGAATATTAAGTGGTTAGAAAGTTAGCAATGTAGTATTTTCTTCTTTTATTTCAGAAAATAAATAGGCAACTACCCATGAGTCTATAACTAATGTTGTAATTTTTTTTTTTTTTTTTTTTTTTTTTTTTTTTTTTTTTTTTTTTTTTTTTTTTTGCAAAAATGAGGTGTTCTGGTGGGTATTGGTTTGTAACGTTGCAGAAACTTTCAAGCAGTGTACAGTAGTACAGCACAGAGAAATACTACTGTGGGTTCCTGCAGGTTTTCCATGCAGAAGTCCACCATATTATTACCACAGGCAAAGGATGACAGTAACAGAATTCTTTGAGACTTGTAACAGTTCTAATCTATTGTGAAGCTTTAGCAGCAGGATAGTTTATAAGAAATTTTCAGGATAAATCCTAGAAATGTTCCATGATAACCATTGTCGATAATAAATCAAAATGTTTCATAATTGTGATATTACTGTTTTGAAGAAAGAATATGTTCTCAAAGTCTATGGAGAATAAGAATGTCTGCCAATTGTATTAAATGGTTTAGGGATTAATTATAAACTATGAAGAAAAAGAAAATAAGTTTTGTCAAAGTTTTAACAAAGCTCAGTCAATGGTGCACTTCTGGTTGTTTGTCTGAATTGCTGATTCCATTTGTGTGTACAATATTTTGATAACAAGCCCAACTGTCATCTTCACATGCTGTAAGCAGTGTTGTTTTGTGTGGTCACTGGCTCAGCTCAGTACTGAAAATGACTCTGGGATAGATAATCAAAATATTGAGCATAAAAATGGAATCAACAACTCAGCTGAACATTCAAAACCACATCATTAATTAATCATGCCAAAAGAACCCGACAAAAAGCTTATACTTGCCAAACATACAAAAACATTTAAATAACATGTCATTCAACAAGGTATTATATAATTTTGAAACCATGTAATATTTCTATCACCACTTGTTATCAAACATAGCTGATTGCAAGCAAAACTTTGGAGAAAATCTCTTACCTTCATTTCTTACAACTAATTTAATACATTCAGAAAGTACAAGAGCACTTGAAAATGACTTAACCAATCATCAAAATTTATATAATTTAAACTCACCTGTTAAATATTTTGTCAAAGTGCTAGTATCATTACTTACTGTGACTGTAGTGGAATCCTTTAACATGCTATTATTGATTTTCCAACAACGACTAAGCATTTGCTATTTTTAAAAGAACTATTGTAATAATTTATTTAGGACTCGTATTTTACATTAAAAATTAAATGTAAAACTGGAAAAAACTAACAGACAGACGCAGATTCATTAAGAAAACAACTGTAAATTGCCAGCATGCAGCCACAGAAATAATTTTTTATTATTTTATTTAATTATATGTAAGTGTCCTATGTTTGCTCCATTGCCAAGTTCCACAACATAATGTTCATTGTGAATTTGATCTTTTTTTCTTTCTTTCTCTTTAGCCGTTTGTCCCACACAGGCAGTGTCGGCTTGTTAATGCAGATTTGGCATGTTAGTAATTACGAGGTGGCCGGATGCCCTTCCTGCCACTGCCCCATGCCCCCCTGGAGGAAATGTGTTTACCAAATGTCTGCATATAGTGTTATACGCGGGAAAGTGTAAAGTATTGGGAAATGTTTGCGAATCATGTAACTGAGGCGAGACTTGGGGACCAGCCAGGTATTCACCTAGTGGGATGTGGAAAACCGCCTAAAAACTACATCCAGGCTGGCCAGCACTCCGACCCCCCTTCGTTAAACTGCTGGGCAGATTCAAACCGGGACCGGTACGCCTCCCCATCTTGGAAAGCGGTGTGTTAGATCACATCGCTAACCGAGTGGGTTTATTGTGAATTTGATCTTTGTAACAACAAACTAACAAATTAACTGTTTCTTTAGATGCAGATTTGTAGAAGATAGCAATATAGACATTTCTTGCTGGTGCTCTTTTAAGTTTAATGAGGCACCTATTCTTCAGAGAACTCTTGTTTAAATAAACAAGTTGCTGCAAAGAAACACCTTCTTACAAAAAATAAAATAAAATAAAAATTATTTAAATTTTTTTTTAAATGAATGGATAATGCCTGAAAATATGAAATAAAATCTGAATCCACACATTGTCAGCAATGAGTTTGCACTCACATTGCACCACACTGACAAAATAAATAAGCCATGGTTCACAAACATGGAACGGGTAACTGAAATACAAATAAATGATAACATTCTGTACTGATAATATGTAGCACATCTGCTACTGCATATCTTTTGAAAGGAAAATGAGACAATAGTTCTGACAATACAATTGCTGGTTGTAAAATATGATTCTGTTGAGAACTGAGAGGAGATCCCTTAAGTAGACCTTGCTGAGGATTAAGGGGAACAGCGAGTTGCATGATTCATATCATGGTGCTATTGGCAGTCATAAGGCAATTAGATAACCATTTATACAGTGCTGAGAAAGTCTAAACAAACATCCCATATAGAAACTGCCACAGTCATATTATAAACACTGGGTGCTCCCAAGTCAAGAGTATCCTTCACAGGACATGTCATCTTTCTCAATGGTATTGAGAAATAATGGAGAAGTCTGTCTTATGAGTGATAAGCAACACAATTGTAATAGCATGTAGGCATATAGCTTTACATGGCTGGAAGCTGATAAACCAATAAAAAAAATAAACAACAACAACAGGATCAAAAGAACTGATGTAAGCATGATCAAAGCACTTTGAAAGCTGAGGCATCAATGGCTGTTTAGGGTTCTAAACAGTGATTGCAAATAAAATTGATTGAAAGCAATTGATGATCAATCCAACAGAAAGTATGACAGGAAGAAATGCATCAACCACAGAGTTATACTCGGTTATCTCACAGAATAAAAATCTACTTTTGTCCCTAACACAACATACATGTATACAGTTTTATTCTATGTGACATACTGTTCGACACTCTGAAAGATCATATCAACATAAAAATACAGGGATACTTAATAACATCACTGCATAAGTAAGACGATTATACAACAAATCAAATAGCATTTTACAGGTCCAGAATGGTAGGCCGTATTGCAATGAAACAAACAGATTAGTCCATTAATGAAATCTTCTTTTATCACTTATTATCATCATCATCATCTTAGCAGTTGCAATTTACATTCAGGGTGTCCATAATTAAAGTCCCACTTTCAAAATGCTGTATAAAAAGGACAACAGGGCAGAACCACTGCAGATTTGAACTGAACATACTTGACGAAGAGAGAAACACAACTTTCAGTGCAGGATAGAGCTCAGTTTGTGATACTTTTTTACAAAAATGATGACTCTGCTGTTACAGCTTTAGGGAAATGAAGAACATGAGAAAAGGTTGTGGTCAGATGACTGTGATGGTCTGAGGATTACGGCAAAGAGGTTCAAAGGAACAGGATCATTTCAAACACAATGTGGCAGAGGGAGGAAATCAACCAGTTTAACCTCTGTAGAGGTGGCCATAGCGAACAAGCAATGATGCGCAAGACTGCAGTGTATGTATTATTTCCTGATCATTAGAAATGCCTCTGAGTGCAGTAAATAAAATTCTACACAATAACTGCACTGCTATTTGTATAAAATTACACATCTGCAAGAGTTGCTTCCTGCTGACCAGCCAGCATGATTCATTTGCTCTACAATTTCTTGCACATATGCACGTGAATTACGATTGGCCTTGGAGCTTTTTGTGGACAGATGAAGCCCATTTCCACCTTAAAAGCTATATAAATACCCAAAATTGGAGGATATGAGACGACTCCTGCAGGTCCCATTACCTGTACCATCACTAGTAACTAGTATAAAAATCTTCTTTGCAACATCATTCCAAGCCTTCAACAGTGTGGGTATCTGGATAGTATTATTTTCATGCATGATGGTGCACCTCCACACATTGCAAAGCCAGTAAAGCAATTTTTCAAGAGCCATTTCCCAAATGACAGAATTATCAGCTGTCATTTTCCTACAGCCTGACTGTTGTACAGGGGGACACCAATGCTTCGCGAGATAAGAATAAGGAATAGAAATTCTTTAATTTTTTATAACTATATTGTTCAGGCTGGCTGGCTGGCTAGCCTGGTTGTCCACAGTGCGTGTCACATGCCTGCGATCGGAACTTTCCGCACACAAGTTCCCGACACAAGCCTGTTTGATCAGCATTCCTTGGTGGCTTGCTTCTGCTGACAAGGGTATGCCACCCCTGGAGAATCGGCAAAACCCAGCCACCAACCATGGGCCGGACTGGTGGTCATGTGGGGCACACTGTGCATAAACCTGAATGACATACCAAAGAATGGCCTCTGACCTGTTCTCTTGAGCTCTGATTTTGCCTCTGAAGATGTACCTTTAAGGACAGACATCGACCTCTCCCCGGGTCCCATTTAGCACAATGTAACAGTTTTCCATAATAAAACCCACTCTGAATTCTCCATAATATCACGCCTTTCACATTTCATCCATGCCCACTCCTTGGCCCTGACTTCCTGGCATACCATCAAGATCACCGGACTTCAATCTGTGTACGACTTCTAGCTGTGGGGTTATCTGAAAAGCATTGTGTCAGTGACCACAAAGCGAATTTGGCTGAACTGAAGACTGTATTATGCAACACATTCACACTGTGACCCCTGACACACTGTGGTCTGTCATGGAACATGCTGTTCATTTGTTTCAACTTCTAGCGGAAAATGGTGAATAGCATACTGAACATGACTTGCACAAGTCCCATGATAATTAATAGGTTTTACATTATGTACTTTTTGGCACAATGACAATTTAAAAATGAACCATTATGCTTTTTCTCTGCCATTTTTGACCCAAGGACAATCAAAAACCAAACGATTACATGCTTTTTTCTGCTTGCTTTTGTAGATGGGCTTTCTACTAACAGTAACACAAGTTATGGATGAAATTTGTCATCACAAAATTTCCTTATGTCACAACACCATTCATTGATACACTTAGGAACTATTTTTTTTTTTTCCAATATTTTATTTGTGTGTATGCAATTGTGTTTCTGGATGACATTTGTCATCACAAAATTTCCTTATGTCACAACACCATCCATTGATACACTTAGGAACTATTTTTTTCCAATATTTTATTTGTGTGTATGCAATTGTGTTTCTCCGATTTGTCAAGTATGTTCATTTGAAATCTGCAGCCATTCTGCATGGTCATTCTTTTTGTACAGCATTTTGAAAGTGGGACCTTATGGAGACCCTGTATAATCAAACCTCATGTCACAGATTTCAGTAGTGGGCCACAGTGTTGTCAGAATACAAGTCACATTTGACAAGGCTCTGCACATACACCATGAGCACATCATACACAAGAAAGAGATAGAAATGGCTCATTGGTGACCCCTAAAACTCAATGAACCAAGACATGACTCAGAAGACTTATTTAATGCCTGAGTTACTACCAATGGTATAATGATTTGGTCTGAGAGAAAAATGGAGGAATAAACTGAACTTGATCATTAAATTGAAGAATTAAAGTGCATGTGTCTTCAAATCAACTTTAAATCAGTAAAATCAAGACATATGGTTGGCTTTGCATTAGGATTCTTCAACTTACCAACTAAAAATAGGAGATGAAAAGATTCCCATATTTAGTTTCCTCAAAAAACATCGTAATAATTCCCAGTTTACCATGCAGTATGAAAGATACTTTGTGATGGAAAATCAATAATTCTGTGGGAGAAACTTATATCGATAGTGGTTCTGTGTGGTACTGCAGGATGACAACTGCACTGTCAGTTTCATTAAGAGATTGTACTACAGTGTCGATCATAATGCGATTCAAACGGAATAGAACTGATACAATATAAAAGAACTGTTAATGTATAAAATTAGCTATGTATATCTGTATACCACAGCTGTCAGTGAAGTAGTCATCCTGAAGCAGCACAATGCCCTATAATATCAGTAGAAATTCATGCAGGTACAGCACTGATGGACCCATATTGAAGACTTATTCATCTTTCGTTAAAAACTTGTATTTTATAGCAATTGCATATTTTTATAAACTCTTATGTATTTCTCATATTAGTATTGTTTTACCTGCTACGAGTCATCTATATTTATCAGCTGAATATTTTCTGAAGATGGTTAAATAACTATAAAACTAAAACCTGTAATAATTTGGTCTGCTTATAAAAGTTTTGAAAGAATAAAAACTACCGTGGTTTCAAGTAATTATATCTAAAACTGTTAATTTGTTATTCATTACCAGTAATGAATGCTATATCTTTATTTTATTTATTTGTATTTTTTTTTCCCTTCTTCTCCTTAAAACCAAGTTATCCATCAGTGCAGATTTACTACCATTCAAACTACAACACATATTAAATTAGTAATTACAGGTAGTTATAATAAAGTCAGGGGTCATAAATGATGTTCTAGGTATGCAAATTCCATCTATAAAAATATGATTAAAATAGGCAATGTAGATTTATAATAGTTGGAATTTTTTATTTAAGATGTAACTACAGTGTTTTCTTGGTTTTAGATGCAACTACTTTGGTTCCACTTGTCAAACTACTTTTACGGAAAAAGTGACCTGCTATATTCCACGTCATGCTTGAAAATTTACCATGTCATTGTGAATGCTGATAAAGATTACATAAAGTCAGAAATATTTTGTAAAATTGGCTGTTTGTAGACTTTTGCATGTGAGACACTAACAATTAATACCATAAAAATGCCAGGGCACTGTGAACATAGACCTAAAGGCCAATGAAAACTGTTTCAAAATGATTTAACTCACTATTGCATGGCGTTGCCATTAGGCAACAACCCTTTAAAAAGCTCATGCAATACAGGGTTAAGCAAAATACAAAGAAATATAAAATAAATACAGAATTTTCATGGTAGGGTTAAAGTTTGGAAAGGGTCTACGATGCGATAAAACCAAAAATTGCTTCCATGTTTATTTCTGACTTCAACTGTTAGGGCAGTCTACTAACACATGGAAGAGTGTCATGGAATAAATTTAAAGAAAAAGCAAGTTATGTCTATACCACATTGTTAGTTATACATCACACATTTACGTGACTGTAAAGTTTAGCTAAAAGCTACTGAATGCGCAAGCAATGTGGCAATGTGGCTTGGGAGATTAGCTCAAATGCAGACACACCATGTCAAGTATGAAGGAGAAGATAAGTTGTAAAGTATGAATAAAATAGAAGTAAAGTATGTTAGCTTTGCATTGTCAGTGGCTAACAAACTTTGTGTATTCCACATACTGTCAGTTCCTTTTACATCTTACACTGCAGTCTAAACAAACAGTCACACAATTACAATAATAATAAATTGAATCAGCTGAATGATTGTGTTCCAACAGATTTTACAGTCCATTGAGATTAGGTAAGTTTGCAAAGTCAGAGTATTCTAAAATGCTTCAGTGTATATAGAAGATAACGCACACATTATATGATCAATAATACGTCTAGTGATGTCTTATTTTTGTACAATTAAGTTCCAGAGAGAGAGAGAGAAAGAGGGAGGGAGGAGGGGGTGCAGAGAGAGAAGAGGGAGATGCTGCCATCACTAAATATGGGTAAGCCCTTCTTCACTACAGTCATGCAGAATTGTAGAAACATAGCAAATATTTAATAATAAATATAATTAAATGTAATATTTGTGTTTTTAGTTTCTCGGATGAATAGTGGTAGCGTAATAAAACTTATTTAAAATCTTGGTATTACGTTACATATAAAATTAATGTCTGAAAATATTACTTTGTTTGTTGGATTTCACAGTTTGTATAGATTACATCTCCCTGATCATTAGGTAGTGTGCTAATCACTTATCCCTGTGTCTCATAACTTTAATTGCATGAGACAAGATGTATACAATCAAGTAGAAGTTGAACTATGTTCCGTTTGACAAGAAGTACACAATGAAAGGTAATTTCAAAAAAGTAAATTTATTTTCAGAAAGTACATACTTTATTTTTTGGCATAGTTGCCAAGTTTGTTGAAACACTTATCTTGTCTCTCAACCAAATTTAAAATACCCTCTTCATACAATCTTGCTGCCTGTTCTGATAACCAAGAGTGCACTACCATTTTGTAAAGCACTGATCTCAACACATCAGGAAATTCGTTTGAGAGACCTCTTATTGTGAAGCTCCTGTTCTCATGAATCCTCGCTTCAGCTGAAACCTCCAAATCGTCTGTAATCAAAGATGGGCGACTGGAGGAATCCTCATCATGGACTTTTTCAGAGTCAACTTTGAATTCCCGTACCCACTTATGCACTTTGCCTTTACTTATAACAGTATCATTGTACATTTTGCAAATCTGTCGATGAATTTCTGCAGCAGACAGGTTCCTTGGTGACAAAAACCATATCACTGAGCGAACCTTACATGTGGCAGGCAAGTTGATAGTCTTGTCTATTTTAAAAACACAGAACATAACTGTACGGGTTAGCTATAGAGCTGAAACTGAGCACAGTTTTTCCCGAAGCATGCCGGTACACGACGCACATGCCCGTTGCGATATGTGCGCAAACTACAAGTGTCTACAACAAAATGGAACTTACTAAATGTGCCTCATAATAAACACTCCCCCGCCACCCCCCCCCCCTTCCTACCTTTCCCATTAAAACATATGTCGCTAACATTAAGTTAATGGTCTCCAAAATACAAAGACAAGTAAGATAAGTAAGGAGAGAATGAGCCTTTCTCTCTCTCTCTCTCTCTCTCTCTCTCTCTCTCTCTCTCTCTCTCTCTCTCTCTCTCCCTCCGGTCTCCTTAGTGATGGAGAATCAAGTGACAGATTTTACAGGTATATTTGTGTGTTTGTTCTTGGAGTTTATCATAATACAGGTATATGGAAAATCCACACTGTAAGTAGAGTTGGCAGATGACCATATTGACCAACAATCTAAGTCATGGATTGTTTCTAAAAGGTTTGAAACTGTTGGATGTCAATGCACATCCTTCCAGACCTTTTGGCATTTTAATACTAACTGAAATTACAGTATACATTACAGTCAGAACGTATGCAATACAACCTTACAGAGGGTAAAGAGATAACATCAACAGTGAACCATCAAGCAAAGGCAATATGCTATAAAACTACATATCTGTGTATATGTGAAAAATGTGTGACCCTTTATTTAATGTAGACAAGTAATCTTTTGGTAGGAGTGTATGTGAAGGGCAGTCAGATAAATGAAATTGTATGTTGTTCTAAGGATAGTTTAACTAAGTGGATATTGATATATCATTGAGGTGACTCTTATCTAGAACAAGATACAAGTACTTGAAGGTATTACATCCAATCAAGAGGTAGATGCAGTTTTTGTTGAGTGTACTTAAGAGTCCTGTAGCCATTTATTCCTTATACATAATTCCACATGCAGTAAAAAAGATCAGAAAGATCTCTTTCCTTTTTATGGCAAGTGGCTCTTTCATTAATAATCTACATCATACTAGGAATACTAAGAATGTCAGATACTCTGGACACATATTTTCAGCCAATTATAGCTATAATAACTGAATAGAAATCACAAATACAGAAGACTCTAAGGATCTTATAATGGCTACCGAAAATGGAACAGAAAAATGGAGGGCTGTAATGATAGATACTGATATACAATAAGATGAACATAATTTAAAATGATAAATTAAGATTCTTTTTGTTTGGTTAATGTGTACTGACAAAGGACTCCCATAGGTAATAACAAGGATAGTTATGAAGTGTTATAAGGGAATATGTCTAGCTTGAGATAATGTCAAAAACAAATCCACTTTTAACCATGACTGGTGGGATGCATTTTGGCTACAAAGTCATCACTAATTTATCTAATTAGTGACAGCAAAAAATCAGTTTTTTCGTGGTAGTAAGTGATATCCCTTCCAAGTATATTTGCCAATTATATATTTTAATGTATCATCTACTTCCTATTCCTAGTACTGCTAAGAGGCCTTATCTCTTCTTTCTCCCCTCCCAACTACATAGTAAATAGTTCAAGATAGAAAATTACATTTATACCAAGTATGGATGAAACTGCTCCAGGCACTCCAGTGTTAAAGTAACCTATGAACCTAATTACTCGGCTACACAGAACCCAAGGAGTGCTTGGGGTGTCCTATTCCCCAATCCCTTTTCCATATAGTAAGTCATATTTATAATAAGTCTGGTTAAAAGAGCTCATACATGTCACTACTCTTCCAACCCCCCCCCCCCCCATCTTCACAAATACAAGAATGTTATCCACACATTATTATAAGTATATTACATCATATACTTATCGAGTTGGCAAGAAATTGTTCCAACAAGCTATCTAGGGTTATGCTTTATATGACACCTCTTTCTAAAGCCACCCTGCCTAGTTCCTAGTGGCTAAATGTAGTCAGTAGATCTGTGACCAAGACAGAAACAGAGAAATAAAACCGTATGTTCATATTATGTACAAGTGACTTAACATAGCACAGATTGCACAATCTGGGGAACCTCAAAATACATAGATTTCAATGACATTATTTTCCATGCATTTCACTGTTGATTGCTATAAATAATTCAAATATTTAAAATGAGGTTAACACTGATCAAATGTGTAGCCTTACAAGAAATTTTAATAATGCTTGAAAATTGTGAGAATGATTTCTAACTTAGCAGCAGTTCAAATCTTGGCAGAGAATTTGCACAGCATTAAACACTTGATATAAAATTTCTGAAAAATGTACCCACCTTTTATAGGAAGTTGAACAAAAAGTAGCTGCCTTTCACTGTATTTTCTTACCAATTTGCTGATGATATTTTTATTGCAACATGTGTTGCTAACCTAAAGAATATATTTTCTGGAGTTCAAACAAAGTTCAGTTTGCATTTCAGTAACATTATTTAAGCTACAGTAGAAACAAGTGAATGGGGGGGAGGGGGGGAGGAACTCACCTGATGAATGAACTAGCTACAGAATATGTCATTTGATCAATTGCAGTTTGTTTCTGTCTCAAGCATTTAATTTGCAAACCACGAAAATTAAATGTCTGCAATAGTGGCATTGGAGCCTTGCCGAGATACATATCAATAATATCTCCATTTCAGTTATTGATTATACTCTCTCAAAATTTATTTGCACTAACTTAAAAAGGGTAATATTCATCTTCTTCAAGAGAATTACAATAAGAAATTACATTAGAAATTTTAACTCTCAAATTCTGAGACGAGTACTGACTGAGGAAAGGAAAAATAGATTTTAAACATATCACAGATTAAATGAACTAGATTTAGTTGTTTTCCAGGATTTAGAATTGTAGCCAGATCTATTCATCAAGACATAACTCAAATTTGTCAAACAACCCTGTGATTGTCTTCAGATGATGGACAAGACATTAACATAGTTAACAGAAAAAGAGAAGCAGTTCTTTAACCAGATCCAACTACAATCCAACTACAAAATCTCTGATTCTTAAAACAATGTTTCATTTCCTTCTTCTGCAGCCGTCTCACATCACTAAAATATGAGTGAAGTGAACTCACAAAATATTTACATTACATCTAACTGATATATTTTATATTTTTGCTCTAAGATAGTATTCAAGCAACAATCAAAATATCCATGGAAAAGCGAAGGGAACTAATGTAACTGTGGTACAGTAAAAAATTGGAATGTTACTGCTTCAATCTCTCTGACAAGCACATACAGACAGACAACAAGCCACGAACATAATACATACCGCTGTTTGTTTCTTCCACATCTCTATGTTCTTTCTCTGGGCTTTGGTGAAATGGTCCCAAACCTTCTTGTGACTGGCTGCCGAGAAAACTCTCTCGATCTGACCGACTGACCCATGAGAAGAGACAAGCACAGTTATAACAAATGACATGAGCCTTCTGGATTCCAGGCCTTCATGTTTTCCAGAAGGCAGTGCTATCACACAAACATCTCATCAATGTACAGGCTCATTTCACACCTGATTATTTCCTGGTGCCATTATGTTAAGCAAATGAAACAGTAATGTGGTGATACTTATTTCTTAATAATGTACAAATTCAAGATAATGTATAAATGGAAAATTAAGAGATCCATTTAAGAGTATAAACTGAAGTATTTCATTGCAATGTTATGTATCTGCTGTTACAAAATCAAATGAAAGTGTCTCTACATTGAATGTTAGTCTGAGTGAAAGCACAAAATATATTTGTATATATACATGTACTATACCACACCACAGCAACAGAGTTGCTTGCAGAAGTTCCCCTTCCTTGGAAGTCGACACACACAGCATGACCTTGCACCCATTTTACTGACAATATTTTACTAAATAAACCATATACCATCTGTTAATGATTACTTACCCACATCATGCTGCAACTGAAATGTGATCATTCCTTGACAACAGTCATCATGGAAATGTGAATACTATGTATTAAAATTAAGTTACCAAAACTGTTCCACTTAAATCCTGGAATACATCACTGTAGACAGTATTAAAACAGTGGGTAATGTGCAGGGATGAATGTGTTAACTGCTTTTGTAGCACATTTAAGTTAACAACATAAATACATAACAAATAGTAAAGAATATAATATGTTTATAATGTGCTTACTAAGCACAAGAAAATAGGTACTGTAGTCTGCATGTATCACACAAAAACTGAAATATTTCCAACAGTATGATAAACAAAAAGTACTGAATTTTAAGCTTTCAAACTACATTTCTTTACATCTAGTATGATGAATGTAACAAAGAAAATGGGGACATTAAATGATGTAACTAACAGTAACACATCAAATTTGCCACTAATATACAGTTAATCGGAGCTTGCCTAATAGTTGTTTTGTTTTTCACATTATTATGTGATACACTGCTTGTGCAATGTTTGCTGATATTCTTAACAATGCTCATTTCATGATAAGATAAATTTTATTTTTATACAAATTTTAAAGTTGACAAGAAATGTAGTCAAAACATCCATAAAAGGAATAACAGGAGAAGCCACCATAATCACTTACAACAGTTATTTTAGAATTGTGATAAAAGATTATAATTGTGGAAAAGACCTGAAAGCACTGGGAATTTTCAGATTGATTATAATGATAAGAAAGAGATTTTTATACCAAATTTAAAAATGCAAAACATTCAAGGGATGTTTGTGGATTCTGATCATAATTTACTAGTTACAAACTGCAGGAGAAAAAGAACAAAATTGAAGAACAATGGAAATTCAAGAGTTTGAATCTAGATTCAGAGAATATTGGTTTATTGTGTGGTCTGTTGAGACAAGTGTGAAAAAACAATCACTGATCAACCTGCAAGCCATTTAAAATTTTTCACGCTTTGTGGTTGTTCTAGGCTTTTGAGATATAATCAAAGGATGAAAATTTGTGCCAGACCAGGACTCAAACTCAAGATTGCTCAGTTCTCACGAGTGGTTGCCTTAACCACCTCATTCATTCTGACAAGTTTCCCACATAACTGAAATTCTCAACTCATCTCACACTTACTGAAGTTTCTACTGGCCATTCTCCCTCTTGCTCACAGTCAGACCTGGATTCTCATAAGGCTGAAGACACGTTTTGTACAGTTGCGCGAACAGAGTTCAACACCTTGCAAAAATCCAGGTATGGCTATAAGCCATAAGGAGAAGGGATTACAAGGAGTCCCAGACCTGAATGCAAATAATTTCTATTATTTAAACCTTTATTTGGCACACACAGAAATCAGATGAAGAAAAAATATTAAGTTACTTAAATTAGACGTTTATTATTTAATATAGTTCCTTGCCTGTAAGTAAGATATTGCCCAACACACAACCTTAAAAAGAATTTCAGGCATTTGAAGAACTTTACAAGTGAAGCAGTTTCTACAGATACACCCAACCTACAACAAATTGGTAATGTGTTGAACTTAATAACTTTGTAATGGTAACCTTGCTACATGAAAGTGACATTTATTTATCTTCAGCTTATGGAAGTTATCAGTTTGTAGCAGGTACATTACAAATTACTTGAGCTACCTTCTCTCGTCCCCCTAGCAATCCTCACCATGTATTTCCCATGAGTAAATAAACCTATATGTTATTTTTTAATTTCAAACCCACACTGCTTTCCATTCCTGACAACGCCTCAAGTGGTGTACAATGGGAAGGGGGCACTGCAGCAGTAGTGAATTTGAGCTGCACAGAAAGCATATCCAGATGGCTGAAGTGTTTACAGCAAACACTTGTGAGATGTGAGAAATCTGGGTTCAAATCCTGGTGCAACACAATCTTCACCCTGCACAACTGAACATGCAGTAGTTCAATAGCCTTGAACAGCCACAAAGTTTGATAAATATCTATTCTGAAATATTATGTAACAGTGCAGGCAAAGAAGAGTTGTTGGGCAATAGAACAGAGCCACAACATGAGATACTGAATTTAACTGACAAAAGAAGAAAACGTAAAAATGTAACAAATGAATCAAGTGATAGGAAATAGACCATCTAAAAATGAGACTCACAAAATGGTACAACCTGAAATGCAAAGCAGTAGAAGCATGCATGACTATGGCATAGATAGAAAAATTAAAGAAAGCTTTGGAAAAAACAGAATCACCAGTATGAAGAGCTCTGGTGGCAAGACAGGCTTAGCAAGGGAGAATGAAAAGAGAAGAAACACATAGGTGTTATACAAGGGAATGAAATTTGAAGATAATATTATTGAGATGGAGAAGGAAGTAGATGATGAATGGAAGGCATGATGCTGTGACAGGAATTTGTTTGAGGATTAAGAGATCTTCTTCACAACAAAGTACATGACGTCAATGACACTTCCACAGAATTATTGAAAACTTGGGAAAATGCAATGATTTACAAGACAAATGAAATACGCAAAATAACTTTAGACATAAAGAAGAACTTTTGTATAGGAATGTCAATAATGAAGGATAGATAACAACTCACCTTAAATAGGCTCACTGAGCTGCTGACAGACACGAAAAAGGATAATCAAATTCACACAACTTTAAATTTTCAGCCACAGCCTTTGTCAGAACACAGACGCAAGTGCACTTAGGCAGACATACTGTAGAACTGTAGAACTGACAGTTCTACAGTATGTCTGCCTAAGTGTACTTGCGTCTGTGTAAATGTGTGGGTGTGTGTGTATTTATTTACCCTCCTTTTTTCTCCCCAAGGTAAGTCTTTCCTGTCCCGGGATTGGAATGACTCCTTATCCACTGCCTTAAAACCCTCATCATTTCCTTTTCCCTCTTCTTCCCTTCTGCCTGACGAAGCAGCTAGGCTGCAAAAGCTTGTATGTATGTATATATATATATATATATATATATATGAGGTGGTGGAAGGGTGCATAGGGCAGGTTTTATAGCAGGGGCGGCGGTTGCATGGGTAGGAGCCAGAGGGTAGGGAACGTGGTTTGGGGGTTTCATAGGGATGGACTAGGAGGTTAGGTGGGCGGCGGAAAGACACTCTTGGTGGAGTGGGAAGGATGTCATTAAGGATGGATCTCATTTCGGGGCAGGATTTAAGGAAGTCGTATCCCTGCTGGAGAGCCACATTCAGAGTCTGCTTCAGTCCCGGAAAGTATCCGGTGACAAAAGGGGCACTTCTGGGATTCTTCGGTGGAAGGTTTTGGATTTGGGGGAATGAGGAGGTGGCTCTGGTAATTTGCTTCTGAACCAGATCAGGAGGATAGCTGCGGGATGTGAAAGCTGTTATTAGGTTATTGGTGTACTGGTTCAGGGATTCGGGACTGGAGCAGACTCTTTTGCCACGAAGACCTAAGCTGTAGGAAAGGGAATGTTTGATGTGGAATGGATGGCAGCTGTCATAATGGAGGTACTGTTGTTTGTTGGTAGGTTTGATGTGGATGGATGTGTGAAGTTGGTCGTTGGACAGATGGAGGTCAACATCGAGGAATGTGGCTTGGGATTTGGAATAGGACCAGGTGAATTTGATGGGACCAAAGGAGTTGAGGTTGGAGAGGAAATTCTGGAGTTCTTCTTCACTGTGTGTCCAGATCATGAAGATGTCATCAATGAATCTGTACCAAACTTTGGGTTGACAGGCTTGGGTATCCAGGAAGGCTTCCTCTAAGCGTCCCATAAATAAGTTTGCGTACGAGGAGGCCATCCTGGTTCCCATGGCTGTTCCCTTTAGTTGTTGGTATGTCTGGCCCTCAAAGGTGAAGAAGTTGTGGGTTAGGATGAAGCTGGCTAGGGTATTAAGGAAAGAGGTTTTAGGTAGGGAAGTGGGTGGTTGGCGTGAAAGGAAATACTCCATCGCAGCGAGGCCCTGGGCATGTGGAATATTTGTGTATAAGGAAGTGGCATCAATGGTTACAAGGATGGTTTCAGGAGGTAACAGGCTGGGTAAGGATTTCAGGAGATCGAGGAAGTGGTTGGTGTCTTTGATGAAGGATGGGAGACTGCACATGATGGGTTGAAGATGTTTGTCTATGTAGGCAGAGATTCGTTCTGTGGGGGATTGGTAACCGGCCACAATCGGCCGGCCTGGATGATTAGGTTTGTGAATCTTAGGAAGTAGGTAGAAGGTAGGGGTGCGGGGTGTTGGTGGGGTCATGAGATTGATGGACTCGGGTGAAAGGTTTTGTAGGGGGCCTAAGGATCTGAGAATTCCCTGAATCTCTGCCTGGACATCAGGAATGGGGTCGTCTTGACAGACTTTGTAGGTAGTATTGTCTGAAAGCTGGTGCAATCCCTCAGCCACATACTCCCGCCGATCAAGTACCACGGTCGTGGAGCCCTTTTCGGCAGGGAGAATGATGATGGAATGGTCAGCCTTCAGATCACGGATAGCTCGGGATTCAGCTGCGGTAATGTTGGGAGTAGGATTAAGGTTTTTCAGGAAGGACTGAGAGGCAAGGTTGGAAGTAAGGAATTCCTGGAAGGTTTGAAGGGGGTGATTTTGAGGGAGAGCGGGTGGGTCTCACTGTGATGGAGGACGGAACTGTTCCAGGCAGGGTTCAATTTGAATGATGTCTTGGGGAACTGGATCATCAGGAGTAGGATTATTTTTCTTAGTGGCAAAGTGATATCTCCAGCCAAGGCTACGAGTATAGGTTAGCAGGTCTTTGATAAGTGCTGTTTGGTTGAATTTGGGAGTGGGACTAAAGGTGAGGCCTTTGGATAGGACGGAGGTTTCAGACTGAGAGAGAGGTTTAGAGGAGAGGTTGACTACTGAATTGGGATGTTGTTGTTCAGGATTGTGTGGATTAGGATTGTGAGGTTTTTGGGGGGGGGGGGGGGGAGCGGAGCTGGAAGTGGGAGATTGAGTAGATGGGAGAGGCTGGGTTTCTGTGCAATAAGAGGAGCTCGTGGTTTATTGGAGAGGTTGTTGAGGGAGAGTGTATTGCCTTTCTGGAGGTGGGTGACCAGGAGTTTGGATAGTTTTTTGAGGTGGAGGGTGGCATGCAGTTCCAATTTGCGGTTGGCCTGTAGAAGGATGTTCTGAACTCTAGGTGTGGATGTGGGAGTGGAAAGGTTGAGGATTTTGATCAGGGATAGGAGTTGACAGGTGTGTTCATTGGCGGAGTTGAGGTGTGTGTGTGTGTGTGTGTGTATATATATATATGATACGAATATTAAGACGAAAAATTCCTAGCAGGAAAAATAAAATATAAAAAATAGACGAAGATTACTCACCAGGCGAAGGAGCACAGGTGTGACAGCATCACAAATAAATAAATGAATACACACACACACACACACAATCGCAAGCTTTCGCAACCCAGTTGCGTCTTCAGGCAGTAGGGAAGGAGAGGGAAAAGGAAATGATGAGGGTTTTAAGGAAGGGGGTAAGGAGCCATTCCAATCCCGGGAGAGGAAAGACTTACCTTGGGGGAAAAAATGGAGGGTAAACAAATGCACACATGCCCACACATTCACACAGACACAAGTACACCTAGGCAGACATACTGTAGAAAGCAAAGAAGTTAAGTTATAGAAGTTAAGAAGTTAGACAGAGATACCACTTGAGGCAGAGGCTCTGTCCAGAGAACTGATGCAAAGATGTTACGTGGGTGGGTGGGAATTCAAATTTAGCGGAGGTTGAGACCAGGTGGGCAACGGGAAGAGAGAATATGCTGAAGGGCTAGTTCCCATCTCCGGAGTTCTGAAGGATTGGTGTCAGTGGGAAGTATCCAGATAACCCGGACGGTGTAGCACTGTGCCAAGATGTGCTGGCCGTGCACCAATGCGTGTTTAGCCACAGGGTGATCCTCGTTACCAACAAACACTGTCTGCCTGTGTCCATTCATGCGAATGGACAGTTTGTTGCTGGTCATTCCCACATAGAACGCTTCACAGTGCAGGCATGTCAGTTGGTAGATCACGTGGGTACTATCGCAAGTGGCTCTGCCTTTGATCGTGTACACCTTCCGGGTTACGGGACTGGAGTAAGTGGTGGTGGAAGGGTGCATAGGGCCTGTTCTCTGGACAGAGCCTCTGCCTCAAGTGGTATCTCTGTCTAACTTCTTAACTTCTATAACTTAACTTCTTTGCTTTCTACAGTATGTCTGCCTAGGTGTACTTGTGTCTGTGTGAATGTGTGGGCATGTGTGCATTTGTTTACCCTCCATTTTTTCCCCCAAGGTAAGTCTTTCCTCTCCCGGGATTGGAATGGCTCCTTACCCCCTTCCTTAAAACCCTCATCATTTCCTTTTCCCTCTCCTTCCCTACTGCCTGAAGACGCAACTGGGTTGCGAAAGCTTGCGATTGTGTGTGTGTGTGTGTGTATTCATTTATTTATTTGTGATGCTGTCACACCTGTGCTCCTTCGCCTGGTGAGTAATCTTCGTCTATTTTTTATATTTTGTGTGTGTATATATATATATATATATATATATATATATATATATATATATATATATATATATCTGGGTTGCGAAAGCTTGCATTTGTGTGTGTGTGTGTGTGTGTGTGTGTGTGTGTGTGTGTGTGTTTTCATTTATTTATTTGTGATGCTGTCACACCTGTGCTCCTTCGCCTGGTGAGTAATCTTCGTCTATTTTTTATATATAATTTTTCCTGCTAGAATTATTCGTCGTAATATTCGTATCATATATACATATTTACTATCTGCATCCTGCATGCCTTGCAATGCCATGGAAAGAAAAAAGTGCTTCCTTCTACGGGTTCATTAGAATTTAAAACATAATGACTTTCCTTCGTGTCTATCGATGTTATCATTTACATATAATATTTAAAAGAAAAAATAAATAAAAGAAAAGAAAAAAAAAAGAAAAAAGAAAATATAAAAAAATAATAAAAAACAGGAATTTATGTTGTTTCCTTTCTGATTTCGGTGCATACTTCTTATGTCTTGAGTCCATTCTGTTTAGGAATGCCTAGAAAATGGTGTAGTACAGTATAGAACAAATAGAGGCCCTGTTAGTTACGTAGTGCTCCAAAGAAATAATAGTTCGCGCTGCTGCATTTCTTAACTTTTTCTTTTCGATGGTCATGTCATAGAACAGCAACGAGCCACTAAAGGTGCTGTTGGTTTTGTAGTGCTGCAAAGAAACAATACATGATCGTGTTTTGCATATTCCCTCAGTAACAGAAGTATTTTGAACAAAACCTCCTTGATTTTGAATTAAGAGCCGCAATCTTATCTCTGCAAATACAAACAAACATTGAACAGCGAGCTGCTGATTACACTTTGTATATTCACAGCTTAACGACATCTTTGATTCTTTTGACAGAGGACATTTGAATTTAAGACATAACGACGTTCCTTCGCGTCTATCGATGCTCTAATTTACATGAGAATTCTTTGCAAGGAAAATGGAATTTATGTAGTTCCCTTTCCTGTTTTCAGTGTATTCTCACTACATTTTGGGTGCATTCTGTTTAGGAATGCATCGAAAATGCCATAGTACAGGGAAGGACAAAGTGAGCCGACGTTAGTTACATAGTACCCTGAATAATTAATTATGGCATTGCTGTGTTTTTTTTCATTCTCATAACTATGGTGTAATACACTACAAAACGGAGTACAATTTTACTTACAGCTGCGATGTTGTGTGCTGATGTTGGTAACGGCCCTTGAATGTTGTTTCAAAAATCAGTCACGTAGAATAAGGGGAATAATTCTTTATGTTCAGGATGAAATAAATAGTTTATGCTGTTCTGGTCAGTAAATTAATCATCCTTCTAAAGCGAATAGTTCATTGCCAATGATAGCAAACTAAATCGCTGCCACTGGAAGTAAAGTTTAGCCCAGGTAGGACACTTTTTTCTTCCTTGCTGCATCCCATAAGAAGTGCATCTTTTAACGGGTGTAACCACTAAATTATACATTGAGTAGAAATTGTTGTGTAAGCATTCGATTTTGTGCATCATCTCAACATTAAGCTGGAATTACCAAGTGATACTGAAACAAATCCACTCTTTCCACAAATTTATTTGCTCCTACAATTGGTTTGTACCGCATTGGCTGCGAAGAAGCCCCACCTCCTTTTAGCAAAGCAACCACGTAACATGAAATAATATCTAAATAACTGTGTCACAGAAGCAACAAGAAAGTTGAGGAAACATTGCTAAAAGTGCCAGTTACACATAGTCATCCGTCTTAACCGAACAAAAGAGGACCAAAATGAAAGTCATCGATTACTAGATTTTTCCCAATATCAGGTGAGGACAGAAAATCTGCTCTGTGCCTGCCACTAGAGATAACATACACACACGAGTGACAAATTCATCAGAAACATCTCTGTTTTCATAATTGTTCGTTACAATATTGTGATTAAAATTTGTAATTACTTACTTTTGGTACGGACAACATTAAGATAGAGAAAGATGTCTTATTTTGCAGAGACAATTGTACTTTGAGTTATAATCCGATTTCTGTATATATAGTTCTATTACGCAAGATCGATTTCAACTTCGTGCTTTACGAGGTAATCACTGCAGGATGTGGGAACATCTATTAACTGAAAGAGTGGTCAAGATCACTTCTTGTATGGAAACCTTTATGAACATTCATTGTTTTTGACAAGGACTTCTACTTAAATTTCACATCTTGGCCAGAAGAACTGAGTTTATTGACAGAGGAATCCAACAAGGATTCTGTTTTTGCTGACCTAGGTCCGGAACCCTAAAAACCCATTATATACACAGGTCCCTGTTTAACAACCATTGTGAAGCACGGGCATATAAGATAGTTATGTAATAAAGCTTATCCGAATATTGTACTATTTTAAGTGCCAGGCACAACTGGTAACTACTATATAGTAAGTAGAAATATTTGACACAGTTTCATTCATCATAATTGACTTTGTCAGCAAGCCTTTAATTGGCATTCATTATTTACATAGTGAAACTGCACAAATTCTGTACTTTATGTATTTTTTGATAATTTATTCACGTTTTCAAGTGGAAATATACACATAAGTACTTTTAGGACATCTGCACAGGGTCGGCATCTCGCATTTTTTTGGTTATAATATACCGTGTACCATTCAATGTGCATAAAAACATACACAAGCAAACCATCAGTCTTAGCATTTATAAAACATCACAAAAAATGTTTACATAAATATTTGCATTTCACAATAAGAATAAATTCTCGAAATGCGTCATGCAAAGCATGAAAAACTAACAGTTGCATTAACAAAGCTAAGCTGGTGGCTGATGGAAGCATTGTTAGAACTAGACTTGTACTGCAAACAACGAAACGCAAAATATACCTTTTAATAAACTCAAAGTATCAAGAAACTAAAGTGTGTAACGTTTACAAACACTATACAGGAAGGCAAAAGCCATGCCAGCGCCAATTAATGTAAATTACTTTATTTTTTTCTTCATGAACATGGTTTAAGAAACGGAAAAAGCGGGAAAAGTATAAATATGTTAACAGAAAAATGGGGGCGAATTGACATTGTGAACATAGGAAATTTGATGGGACCGTCAAAAAATGTTGTAAATGGAGGGAAAACATAAAATCTGGGAATGTAACAGCATTGTTTTACTGTATATTGACACAATCATCAAGTCCGGCCACTCCAGTGACACAAGCATCTAGACTGTGAGTGAGGTGGGGAGTGGAGGGGAAAGGATGCTGCGTAAAGGTGGGGATGGGAAGTTCCGCATTGCATGATGGATTTTAAAGGCTCTGAGAGGTGGGAATTTGAATTGCTGCAATGAATACAGTGAAGGTAAGGGGCAGGAAAGAATAAAAGGGAGGTGTAGAGGAGTGTGGAAAGGCAGTGGAGGGATTTGAAATGATAGGAATAATAAGGATAAATATAAATTGGAAAAGAAGGAAAAAATAAGATTGGAAAAAGAAAAAATGAAAAGTAATTAACTAAGGGGATATTGTAAGTGGTGACACGCAGCTGCAAAGAAGACATGAGATACAGGATAATGAATGGGGAAGGAAGAGGGGAGGAAAGATGTTAAGCATAGAGTGAAGGGATGGGAAGTTACCATAGGTTGAGGCCAGGATGGTTGCAGGGCAGAAAATGTGTTGAAGGGACAACTCCCAGCTGTGCAGTTCAGAATAGCTGGTGGTGGAGGGAAGGATCCACATGGCTCGGTTAGTGAAGCAGCCATTGAAATCCAGAGTGCTGTGTTCAGGGTGGTCCATCTTGCTTTTTGCCATTCATCCTGATGGACAGCTGGTTCACCATCATGCCAATATAAAAGCTGTGCAATTATTGCAGCAGAGTTGGTATATCACATGGCTGCTTTCACACGTGGCCCGACTTCTGATGGTATAGGGTAAGCCTGTGATGGGACTGGAATAAGAAGTGCTGGGTAGTGGGTTGGGCAGATTTTGATTCAGGGTCTTCCACAAGGATATGATCCATGTTGGTAAGAGGTTAGGGTTCGGGCATAGGTATGCACTAGGATGTTGTGGAGGTTAGGTGGCTGACCGAACACCACTTTAGGAGGGGTCAGAAGGATCTTGGGTAGGATGTCTCATTTCAGGGCATGAAGATAGATAATCAAACCCCTGATGAAGGATGTGGTTTAGTTGTTCCAGTCTGCGGTGGTATTGGGTGACAAGGAGGACACTCCATTGTGACTACTTACTGGGATTGGAGGGAGGATTGATGGTGTGTGGGATATGGCATGGGAAATCTGTTTGCAGACAAGTTCAGGAGGGTAATGTCTGTCTGTAAAGGCCTTTCTGACGTATTTGGCATAATGTGTAAGTGACTTCTCATCACTGCAAATTCGCCCTCCATGGGTGGCAAGGCTGTATGGGATGGATTTTTTGATGTGGAATGGATGGCAGTTATCAAAGTGCAGGTACTGTTGGTGATTAGTATGTTTAATGTGGACACATGTTAACCTCCACCTCACTGACGGCTCCATCCACACCTCTGTCTACATTAAACCTACTAATTACCAACAGTACCTGCACTTTGATAGCTGCCATCAATTCCACACGAAAAAAATCCCTACCTTACAGACCTGCCACTCATGGACGGCGAATTTGCAGTGATGTGAAGTCCCTTACCTGTTATGCCGAAGGCCTCACAAAGGCCTTTACAGCAGACATTAACCTCCTGAACTAGTCTGAAAACAGATTTCCCATGCCATATCCCCACACACCATCAATCCTCCCTCCAACACCAGTAATCAGTCACAACAGAGTGTCCTCCTTGTCAACCAATACCATCCTGGACTGGAACAAATAAATCACATCCTTCGTAAGGGCTTAGATTATCTGTCATCATCCCTTGAAATGAGAGACATACTAACCAAGATCCTTCCGACCCCTCATAAAGTTGCGTTCCATCAACAACCCAGTCTTCACAATATCCTAGTCCATCGCTATTTGACTCTCAACCCCAACCCCTTACCACAGGATCATATCTCTGCAGAAGACTCAGATGCAAACCTGCCAAATCCATCCACCCAGCACTTTCATATTCCAGTACCATCACAAGCTTACCGTATGCCATCAGAGATCGGGCCACCTGTGAAAGCAGCCATGTGATATACCAACTCTACTGCAATCATTGCACAGCATTTTATATTGGTATAACGGCGAACAAGCTGTCCAACAGGATGAATGGCCACTGGCAAATTGTGGCAAAAAGAAAATGGACCACCCTGTGGCACAGCATGCAGATGAGCACAGCACTCTGGATTTCAATGGCTGCTACACTACGCGAGCCATCTGGATCTCATATATATATATGAACAATTATAGAGGGAAAAATTCCTGGTAGGAAAAATGTATATAAAAAGTAGATGTGGTTTACTTACCGGGTACATAGATAGAAACATAAAAACACAAACACACAAATGCTGAGCTTTTACAACCCTTGGTTGCTTCTTCAGAGAAAGAGCAGGGAAGGAGAGGGAAAATGAAAGGATGCATCCTTTCCTTTTCCCTCTCCTTCCATGCTCCGTCTCTGAACGCAGATTGACACAGTTATCCAGTTGAATGACCGATGAAGAGGAGCTAATATAGATAATTACATAAGAATATACTGTGTGCCACATGCTCGTGTGCGCAGGTACGCGGGAGCGAGCCAGTGCGGCAACCAGAAACAGAACTAGCTGCTGTAGAAGTAGCTGTCAACATGTAGGACAAAGAATAATCAAAGTTTACATTAAAGATCTGTGGTAATGAAGTGTTGTATTATTGAAACAAATGAACTTATTAGACTTAAGATTAGATTATCTGGAGATGTCAAACTGAATGGTTGTTTTATTACATACAGGGCCTAATATATTTCCTTTGTATAAGTTTAAAGTGTGTACAAGAATTATTCAGTATTAAGTTTTCTCTCTCTTGAAATGTACTCTCCGCTGAATGGATAAGAAGTTTGAGCCTGAAAATTATGGATCAAGAAAATCTACATTGTTGCTTTGGTGATAAATAACCACCAGAGTAGCCAATGTAAATAAATTGAAGGTACAATTTTCAGCGGAATAAGTTTGTTAAAATTTTACTGCAAAACCAAAGCAGATTGACACAGTTATCCAGCCGAACGACCGACGAAGAGACACTATGAGCAATGGCAGCGAACTGTACAACAGCAGTAAAATGGGACTATACAGTTCTCGCCGTGCCACCGGGTGAGCTGTGAATTGATTCATACAAACAGTGTAAAAACATTTTAGTGTGAACAGTGTTGTTAGACTATTTAACTTAAAAGTTATTACTTTAATGCCTGTGCAAATAAGAAGTATGGCTACAAGGAAAGAAATCACGTGACCTTCTTGACCAGGTAACTCAACAGCTTAGGTCACAAACTGAGGCAGTTGATAAGAAATTATAATCACAATTTGAAGCATTTGGATAAGAAGTTACAAGCACAAACAGAAGCAGTAGATATGAAATTAGAATCACAGTTTGAAGCATTTGACAAAAAGTTAGAAGTACAAACAGGGACATTTGCTACATTAAAAACAAATACCTTGGATACATTTAAAAAAGTGCCACATGTTACAGAAAACAATGAGACAATTAATGCTGTAGAACATTGTCTAGAGGGGATAGAGGGGAATAAAGGTAACAGAACAAGTAGACAATAAAATAGTTTTATCAAACATGAGTACTGAGGATTCAAATACCTAAAAGCAGTTAACTAAAATATGGACTGAAATAGAAAACAGCAAGAAAGAACACTGAAATATTGTACAAATATTATATCACTACCAAAAGATGCATCTTTGGAAGATGTATCCCTAGGTAAAGGATTAAAAATGTGAAAACAATTCCCTAAGTTTAAACCTGATGGAAATGTACATGCCACACATTTTATACCAATATTGTCAAGGTCATTACCATCAAAGTGGGATGATGCCAAGAAAATTGACTTTGCAGTAAACTGTTTAGTAGGCAAGGCTTTTGAGTGAGCCATCGCTCATTCTGAAGATTTAGTATCTTGGGAAGACTTCAAAGAACAATTCAGGAGTAAATACTGATCAGCAAATGCACAGGAAAAACTTACTATAGAATTACTTGATACCAAGTATTATAACAGTTACTGGGGTAGTGATAAGAAATATCTAGAGTGGCACTCAACACATTCTAAATTTCTTGAAGTACTGCCAAATGAAGAATACTTAGCAAAAGTGCTAATTTGTAGGTTACCTAATTACGTACAATAGGAAATATGGTATAGAGGATGGACTACCATCAAAGATTTACTATTATGAGCAGAAGGCATAAAAACAGAAGCAAACCAAACAGAAATACTTCAAATAATGAACACATAATAAAGATAAAAATTTAAAAAGGAGTATACTTGTGTGGAGTTCATAGATGCAAAGATCGACAGAAACTCCCTCATAGGGAGTCAAAAACAGTACAACTACAAACCACAAATTGAACTAACACAACATCACAAATAAATAACACATGTGTATATAGTGCAACGTACCAAAATAGAAACACGGAAAACATGAATCGTCCTGGACTAGAGGTCGTAGTTCAGGAAATCAAGTAAACATTAAGCCAATACCAAGCAATCTCATAGGCTTTACACATGCAGTTTCCACTAAAGAGTGGCTATTACAGGAGAATAAACAGTTATTACCAAATGTTTGGTCAAATCTGTGATAATAGGGTCAATCTTTGGTCATGACTGTGAAATGTTCTTAGACACTGGAAGTGTCTTAATTGCACAGAATTTGTTCGAAAGGTTAAGTAAGACAAATAACTGCCCTATATTACCAGTAACAAGGGTAAGATCATAGGAATCACTGGAGTAAAACGTCAAACCATAAAAAGAGAAACATGATTGCCTATCATGATCGTTGGTGTAACCTTAGTACTCATATTATTAGTAATCCCAAGTATTAATGTTCCGATTTTATTAGGTATGGATTGACTTTATCACTATGAAGTAAACATTAACTTCTATAACAAACAAGTGAGTGGTGTTTCAAATAGTAACAAGTTCTCAGTAATCTTTGAATCAGACATTACACAAAAGAAGACAACAAATGCAGTGCAATTGTTAACATCTGCTAAAATGTTAATATTACATGATACAGAAGAAACAGATGTATTAAATTTAATATGAATGAAAGCATATGAATCACCTTTACTTTCTGATGATCAAAAGAAGGATTTGTATGATCTTTTGTACAGGTATAGATCAGTGTTTTCAGATCGGCTAGGCACGTTAGGAAACGATGTGTGTAAATTTAAGATGAAAGACAATAAGCCTTCTTATTGTAGCCCATATCCAATACCCCTTAGTCTTAAAACAGCTGTATTGGGCAAAATTAACAAAATGACTGATGAGAACATTACAGGGAGCAGTAACCCCCTTTTATCTGCCCGAAAAGTGGTGTAAGATTGGTTTTAGACACGTGGGCTTTAAATAAACATATATAAATGGAGAGGGATAGACCAATTTCTACTGACGAGCTTCTCACAAAATTTCAAGGAGGAACGTATTTTAGCTCAATGGACCTTACATCAGGTTATTACCAGATTAAAATACATGAAGATTTGAGAAAGTTCAAAGCATTTTTATTTGATGAGTGATCATATCAATTCACAGATTTACCATTTGGATTAAACATACCAGTGTCTGTTTTCATTTGTGCTTTGGACACAGTATTTGGTAGAAAATTACTACAAGATTTAATTATTTATCTAAATGATATCCTCATTTCAAAAACATGGGAGGAACATTGTGTGTTGCTATCTAAAACTCTGGAAAAATTTGCAAATAACAGGGTGACAGTTAAATTAAGTAAGTCCCATTTTGGAAGAGAAGAACTCAAATTTTTTTGGCATTTAGAAGGGGTACACTGAATTAAACCTCATCTGGAGAGCATAAAACAAGTTTCTTTCAGAAATATGTAAGAAGACAAATTTTAAGTGATTCCAGACTATTAAAGTTGTTAAAGAAGAATACTAATTGAATTTGGGATGAAGGTACAGCTGAAGCTTTTAACAATATTAAGGGAGCTTTAGTTAATTCTACTATACTTAAACACCCTAAAATGGATCAACTTTTTAAGTTAGCCACAAATGCTTGTTTCTATGGTATTGCTACAGAATTGTTTCAAGGTGAATGGGATCCAGAACTTGGAAACCATGATACTGTAGCATTAGCAAGTCATAGTTTTAAGCATGAACGCAATTATACAACTACACAGAAGGAGTTACTAGCTACTGTTTGGAGTGTAACTAAATTTCAAACTTTAATTTGGAAAAATAAACTAATAATTTACTCAGACAATCGAACTCTAGCATTTTCATTACAAAGTAAATTGTTATACAACAGGTTGATGAGATGGATGCTGGTTCTACAAAATTTTGACATTGAAGTAAAGTATATCCAAGGAACAAGTAAAGTAGTTCCAGGCAGTCTTTCTCGTCTGCCTCTAGGAGGAATAAGAAATATAGTTCAACCTAAAGGCATAGGGCGATTATTTGCCATAAATTTTATGATAATTAGTTATTCCAACAAGCGGGTATGTTAAGCTTGCTAATAAGATCAGAATAGAGATACGATAAGATGAAACCTTTAAAATGTGATTTCAGGAATGTGCTGCTGGAAGCAGTCAATTACACACACACACACACACACACACACAAACGCAAGCTTTCGCAACCCAGTTGCTTCTTCAGGCAGAAGGGAAGGAGAGGGAAAAGGAAATGATGAGGGTTTTAAGGAAGGGGGTAAGGATCCATTCCAATCCCAGGAGAGGAAAGACTTACCTTGGGGGAAGAAAAGGAAGGTGTACAAACACACACACACACACACACACACACACACACACACACACACATTTACACAGACGCAAACACACCTAGGCAGACATACTATAGAAACCAAAGAAGTTAAGAAGTTAGACAGAGATGCCACTAGAGGCAGAGGCTCTGTCCAGAGAACTGAGGCAAAGATGTTAAGATGTTAAAGATGGCGGGCAGGAATTCAAATTTAGCGGAGGTTAAGACCAGGTGGGCAACGGGAAGAGAGAATATGCTGAAGGGCTAGTTCCCATCTCCGGAGTTCTGAAGGATTGGTGTCGGTGGGAAATATCCAGATAACCCGGACGGTGTAGCACTGTGCCAAGATGTGCTGGCCGTGCACCAAGGTGTGTTTGGCCACAGGGTGATCCTTGTTACCAACCTCGTTGTTTGATATGGAATGGATGAATGGATGGAATGGACTGACTGCAACCAAACTTGGTACACATACTGCTTACTATTAGGCGAACAACCGCTGTAATGAATTAAACACCTACGACTTACGCTACAGGAGACATGAAGTCATAAACAATGATATTCTTGAATTATTAATTATATCAAACGTTCCCTTCCCTACAGCTTAGGTCTTCGTGGCAAAAGAGTCTGCTCCAGTCCCGAATCCCTGAACCAGTACACCAATAACCTAATAACAGCTTTCACATCCCGCAGCTATCCTCCTGATCTGGTTCAGAAGCAAATTACCAGAGCCACCTCCTCATTCCTCCAAATCCAGAACCTTCCACCGAAGAATCCCAGAAGTGCCCCTTTTGTCACCGGATACTTTCCGGAACTGGAGCGGACTCTGAATGTGGCTCTCCAGCAGGGATACGACTTCCTTAAATCCTGCCCCGAAATGAGATCCATCCTTAATGACATCCTCCCCACTCCTCCGAGAGTGTCTTTCCGCCGCCCACCTAACCTTCGTAACCTCCTAGTCCATCCCTATGAAACCCCCAAACCACGTTCCCTACCCTCTGGCTCCTACCCATGCAACCGCCCCCGTTGTAAAACCTGCCCTATGCACCCTTCCACCTCCACTTACTCCAGTCCAGTAACCCGGAAGGTGTACACGATCAAGGGCAGAGCCACTTGCGATAGCACCCACGTGATTTACCAACTAACATGCCTGCACTGTGAAGCATTCTATGTGGGAATGACCAGCAACAAACTGTCCATTCGCATGAACGGTCACAGGCAGACAGTGTTTGTTGGTAATGAGGATCACCCTGTGGCTAAACATGCCTTGGTGCACGGCCAGCACATCTTGGTGCAGTGTTACACCGTCCGGGTTATCTGGATACTTCCCACCGACACCAACCTTTCAGAACTCCGGAGATGGGAACTTGCCCTTCAGCTAATTCTCTCCTCCCGTTGCCCACCTGGTCTCAATCTCCGCTAACTCAAATTCCCGCCCACTATCTTTAGCATCTTTGCCTTGGTTCTGTGGACAGAGCCTCTGCCTCAATTGGTATCTCTGTCCAACTTCTTTGCTTTTCACAAATGTCTGTCTCGGTGTGTTTGCGTTTCGATATGTCTGAGTGTGTGTGTATTTGTTTACCTTCCTTTTTTCCCCTAAGGTAAGTCCTTCCACTCCTGGGATTGGAATGACTCCTTTTCCACTTCCTTAAAACCCATATCCTTCCCTTTTCCTCCCCTTTTTCCTCTTTTTCCTGAAGAAGCTGCCAGTGGTGGCAAAAGCTTGTATGTGTGTTTGTGTGTGATTTTATTTGTTTTTCTCGACGAGCCGGTCCTTTTGGTAAGTCATCTCTTTTCTATTTTTATTTTTATATATAAGATTACTCACCAGGCGAAGGAGCACAGGTGTGACAGCATCACAAATAAGTAAATGAATACACACACACACAATCGCAAGCTTTCGCAACCCAGATGCTTCTTCAGGCAGAAGGGAAGGAGAGGGAAAAGGAAATGATGAGGGTTTTAAGGAAGGGGGTAAGGAGCCATTCCAATCCCGGGAGAGGAAAGACTTACCTTGGGGGGGGGGGGGCAAAAAGGAGGGTAAACAAATGCACACATACCCACACATTCACACAGACACAAATACACCTAGGCAGACATACTGTAGAAAGCAAAGAAGTTAAGAAGTTAGAGATACCACTTGAGGAAGAGGCTCTGTCCAGAGAACCGATGCAAAGATGTTAAGATGGTGGGTGGGAATTCGAATTTAGCGGAGGTTGAGACCAGGTGGGCAACGGGAAGAGAGAATATGATGAAGTGCTAGTTCCCATCTCCGGAGTTCTGAAGGATTGGTGTCAGTGGGAAGTATCCAGATAACCCAGACGGTGTAGCACTGTGCCAAGATGTGCTGGCCGTGCACCAATGCGTGTTTAGCCACAGGGTGATCCTCGTTACCAACAAAAACTGTCTGCCTGTGTCCATCCATGCGAATGGACAGTTTGTTGCTGGTCATTCCCACATAGAACGCTTCACAGTGCAGGCATGTCAGTTGGTAGATCACGTGTGTACTATCGCAACTGGCTCTGCCTTTGATCGTGTACAGCTTCCGGGTTACGGGACTGGAGTAAGTGGTGGTGGAAGGGTGCATAGGGCAGGTTTTACAACGGGGGCGGTTACAAGGGTAGGAGCCAGAAGGTGGGGAAGGTGGTTTGGGGATTTCATAGGGGTAGACTAGGAGGTTACGGAGGTTATGTGGGCGGCGGAAAGACACTCTCGGTGGAGTAGGAAGGATGTCATGAAGGACAGATCTCATTTCGGGGCAGGATTTATGGAAGTCATATCCTTGCTGGAGAGCCACATTCAGAGTCCGCTCCAGTCCCGGAAAGTATCCGGTGACAAGAGGGGCACGTCCGGGATTCTTTTGTTGAAGGTTCTGATTTTGGGGGGATGAGGAAGTGGCTCTGGCAATTTGTTTCTCTACCAGATTAGGAGGATAGCCGCGGGATGTGAAAGCTGTTATTAGGTTATTGGAGTACTGGTTCAGAGCTTCAGGACTGGAGCAGACCCGTTTGCCACGAAGACCTAAGCTGTAAGGAAGGGAATATATATAAAATAAAGATTTTTGACTTACCTAAAGTACAGGCTCGTCGACAGAAAAATAAAACACACACAAAAACATTTGAGCTTTTGCCACCACCGGCAGCTTCTTCGGGATAAAGAGGAAGGAAGGAGAGGAGTAAGGGAAGGAACCCGTATGCTTCCCCTTCTCCTCTCCTTCCTTCCTCTTTTTCCCGAAAAAGCTGCCGGTGGTGGCGAAAGCTCAAATGTTTGTGTGTGTTTTATGTTTCTGTCGACAAGCCAGTACTTTAGGTAAGTCAAAAATCTTTATATATAGAAAAGAGATGACTTACCAAATGGACCGGCTTGTCGATAGAAACAAATAAATAAATAAAATCACACACAAACACACATACAAGCTTTTGCCACCACTGGCAGCTTCTTCAGGAAAAAGAGGGAAAAAGGGGATGAAAAAGGGAAGGATATGGGTTTTAAGGAAGTGGAAAAGGAGTCATTCCAATCCCAGGAGTGGAAGGACTTACCCTAGGGGAGAAAAAGGAAGGTAAACAAATACATACACACTCAGACATATCGAAACGCAAATACACCTACACAGACATTTGTAAAAAGCTTTTAGGGGAGAAAAAGGAAGGTAAACAAATACATACACACTCAGACATATCGAAACGCAAATACACCTACACAGACATTTGTAAAAAGCTTTTTACAAATGTCTGTGTAGGTGTGTTTGCGTTTCGATATGTCTCAGTGTGTATGTATTTGTTTACCTTCCTTTTTCTCCCCTAGGGTAAGTCCTTCCACTCCTGGGATTGGAATGACTCCTTTTCCACTTCCTTAAAACCCATATCCTTCCCTTTTTCATCCCCTTTTTTCCTCTTTTTCCTGAAGAAGCTGCCAGTGGTGGCGAAAGCTTGTATGTGTGTTTGTGTGTGATTTTATTTATTTATTTGTTTCTATCGACGAGCCGGTCCTTTTGGTAAGTCATCTCTTTTCTATTTTTTATTTTTGTTTATCCCATGGGGAGACTTACCTTGGGGGAAAAAATGGAGGGTAAACAAATACACACACACCCACACATTCTCACAGACGTGTGCGGAACTTTCCATCCCCACCTTTACCCGGCAACCTTCCCCCTCCACTCCCCGTCTCACCCACAGTGTAGATGCTTGTGGCGCTGGAGTGGCCGGACATGATGTGTGTATATATTTGTCTGAGTCATTGCGTGAATGTATGTGTTTCTTTTTCTGACGAAGGCCATGGCCAAAAATTTAAAGTTGTGTGAAAGTGATTATCTATTTTCATGTCTGTCAGCAGCTCAGTGAGCCTCTTTACAGTGAGTTGTTATCTATCCTTCATTATTG
The DNA here is from genome assembly GCA_026315105.1 of Locusta migratoria. Lineage (NCBI taxonomy): Eukaryota > Metazoa > Arthropoda > Insecta > Orthoptera > Acrididae > Locusta > Locusta migratoria. Next base: position 317,485,544 of record CM048746.1, read on the forward strand.
ACAGAACGTTTATATATATAGTGGCCATCACAGTTGCAAAAATTATTGGTCTTGAGTGACAATGGGTGTGGTTCAGGCCCACCTGTGGCGCTTAGCATTGAGATGCTGTATAGTAGAGGCCTCTAGTAACAGGCATGTCTTCCTATGCTGCACAAATAGTAATTCCTTTCATTACTGAAAATGACCATGTACGGTTAAGATAACATTTAACCTGATGTTAATTGTGCATAACAGAGACTCTAACACTGTCTCGCCTTTTTATAAATTTTGGTATGTAAAAGTACTTTTATGCTTTTGTTTCTTGTAAAGTTGCCTGACTGTATGACCAGTACCACATATCTGGTTTGTAGTTTTATATTTTTACAATAATAGGTCATCGGAAGATGGGTTATCTCGAAATGCTTCATGACAAAGAAAAATAAAGAAATTTACAAAACTTTTCGATATTTCAAGGAACTACACAGCTTTTTTTAAAGTCGTCATTTGGATTGCAGAAATCATGGTTGCAGTTCTCTTAAAGAACTTCCAGTCCAAAAATATGGTGATTGACACGTTCGCTGCGGCTGATGCTAATGAGCGTTTCGGCAATCAATGCACCAGTACTGCCGATGGTTATAAGTGTTCTGCAATCAACATGCCAGTGCGGGTAATGCTTATAAGTGCGCGCACTAGCTGCATACTCAGTTTAGTTTGGTGGCTGTGCAGTCGTGTTAGTACAAGCCACCAAAAAACATCACGTAACATTTTCCTGTCTGCAGTTGTGTGTTTTCGTCTTTAGTGGTTTGTTATAAAAACATCACCTAGAAACCTTGCAAATTTATTTGTTGTATGGGATTGGGTTTCCATAGCACCACATTGCAGGAGAGACCTGTTTTCTTTTTCATACTAATTCTTTCTCGATGAAGCGGATTTATCATTTGTTTGAATTTCATTTTCTTCCCAGTTTGCAATAAATCAGAGGTGTTGTTAGAATTGTTTGCAATAAATGCATCTGACACTTGCAGCATTTTTCACATAATAAGCATGCAGCTAAAGCGTACTTCTATTTCTATATCTAGCACCACCTCTTGTGCAGACGTTATATTCGCTTTCAATATTGCAGGTTTTGCAGGGGTCTGATTTCAGTTCTCACCGCACAAGTGCTTACAGGCATCTGCCTAGAATGTTAGCGGCCTGCACTGGTGACTGCAACGAACGTGTTAATACAGTTTTATTTTCCACTTCATACAATGTTTGTAGTGACAGATGTAATTTACCATTAAATTTAGTTAGCCACAAAATAATTATGAATAAACCCAAACATAGCTAGTGGTCCAAATTACGGGGAATAGGGCGTTTGACAAACTGCTTATTTAAGTTGGAGCCACAGCGCATATTTTCAGTATGAGAAGAAAAGAAATCTTAAAACTAATTAATTGTAAATAAGATTAAAAACACACAGCACTAAGATATATTTAAAGAGAACAAATATTTGTTACCCTTATACAGAAAATGTTGATTCATACTCACCCACCATGGAAATAGAAGCTGAGGGAATAGTACTACTTAATTTTATACACGACAACACTTAAGAGACACAACAGCACTTAAGAGATATTTATATCAATTGGATCTATATTTTTAGGAAGTGTAACGATTGGAAATAATATGAACAGCACATTTCTTACACCACCTAACTAGTACTTTAAAATTTATCACGAATGTGGCAAAGAGACTTAATACCTATAAGGTGTACCTGTATTCTATTATATTAACAGATGGGTGCCTCTGTTAAAGCTTCTGATGAACATGATAGCATTACTAAAATGATTTTCCTCCCACTAAATTACTATTTTTGATATTCTATTACACAAATAGTTGATCAATTATTTACAGCAATGACATACAAGTAAAACTTATATAAAAATAAAATACATGGAATCATTGTAGTAAAATGTTTCTGTTCTGCTTACCAAACCTATCTGGTGGCTTGAAACTCTATGACAGGTAGCATCTTGGTGTGCATGCTCCATCTCACCTGCCCATTAATGGGCTTTCTGTGTGTTCTCAGCTGAGTGTCGTCACTTATAGGTCAACTTCTGAGCAAAATATACACAGAGTCTCACCTGGACATAAGTGCTCCAACTGATTGACAGGGCTTCACCTCAGGAGTAAATTCATGATGTTCAACTATGTGCATCACACATCCCAAATACCAACAGCACATTTCAATATTTATGTTATGGTATGACAGCATAAAGTTAAAATACTATAGCATTTATTTAATGGTTTTTTTTTTTTTTTTTTTTTTTCCCCCCTACCACACCAGAAATGCAAGAAAATGACTTGATTAATGCAAGCATTACCAGGACTGAAAGCTAAAATCATTCAACAATAGGTGTACTTTAAGTAGAATGATATCCAGGTATAACACTCAACTTTGCTAAATAATTAGACAAGCTCTGAATGTCAGAAGTGTACAGAGGAAGCATATTGCAACTTAACATAGCAAATAAGTAAAAGATACTTCAGGCTGGAATTAAACAATATAATAAGAATAGTTTACAACTCACTCTGAATTTGGAGTGCGACAGCCAGAGGTGATGGTTGTGTGACTGTGAAGTGTGCCTGTGTGATTTTGTGAATGTTGTTTATTCTGAAGAAGGCCATGGCCGATAGCTTTAAGTGTTGTAAGTGTGTGTCTCTTTGATGTGCCTGTCGCATCAGGTCATTACGTCTTTGCAGTGAGTTGTAAACTGTCCCAATTATATGGCTTAAACAAGTAAAAGAGACACTTAAATATGAATGTTGGGTTTTAACTAACAGCAAGAATAACATTTTCCCATTGTCTCCCTGTGTAAAGTATTCATTTATAGAGTCTAAAAAAATTACAGGAATCCTTGACTTTCAAATGAAAGTTAAGAAGGACAGTTGATGCTGAAATGCATTTACCAGAAACTGCTATAAATTCTAAAATCTCTTAAGTTTTTAATTTCGTTTATTCAGTGGTAGAAAAAAATTTCGATACTGCCACCTTACACCAATCCCTCAGAGCTACAGAGATGGGAACTTGCCCTCCAACATATCCTCTCCTCCTGCCACCCTCCTGTGGTGAAAGTGGTGGCTGAGCACACGATCATCACAAAACAAGACATGCAAGAGATCTTTCACGTGTCGAGCAATACTCCCCCCCCCCCCCCCAATAAAACGCCGTGTCATTCCAAGCATTTGTGTCCATTTTTACCACTCTAACTACATTATTTCATGATTTATTAAGTTTTCAAATTTATACTGAGTTTTTGATCAGCCGGTATATCCTCTTTGGCATGGCTCAGTACTAATATACAGTATATCTGACTTCCAAACTCCTCAAACACCTCATGGCCTAGGTCGTGAATTACCTTCCCTTTCTGTCCACATCCCTTTTTTCTTCCCTTCTCTCTTACTTGAAGAAGGAACTCTGTTCCGAAAGCTTGTTCTTTTTGTCCTTTTTCTTTATTTGTGTGACTACCGGCAGTACAGCACAAAGGTAAGTAATGGCCAGACAATCTATCTCTTTTGAAAAAGAAAATCATGAACATTCATTTAATAACATCTTAAGCTACATAACAAACTGTACATGTTGTAAATAGTGTAATGTGATTTCACTTACACAATTCCACCCAACATATTTAATGACAAGATTATGGATATTTAAAGTACAAATATATAACACTCCAGAAATGACATAGTTGCTGTAAGCTTTCCTTAATTATAAATTAAAGTGGTTGGTTCTGATATTATCAATCAGAAATTGTTTGAATAATTTTGTAGCTGAAGTTGTGTAGTGCGACACCTCGAGAAAATGTTAGACAAGAAGTGTAAGAAAATATGAAGGCTTGTTTGGAAATGAACAGGTCTATTTGCTGTTAGGTACTGTATATACACCTTTTTGAGAAGAAGTCAATATCAACTAATAAATTTGTATCAAGACAATGGAATGGAAGATCAACTAATTTAATCATTGGATACTTTACAGGAGAACTATATAACCATAACATAAATATTGAAATCTATTTTTAAAGTCTCAATGTATACTTAGGATACATAAAATATACTGTATGCAATACAGATAGTCATCAATGAAAGATAGTTTTTACAAACTTTCACTAATAGTGCCAGCAAACAATGATGGTGTTCTTCATTGTGGTTTCATTGCAGAGAAAAAGCATACTGCAGACAGTAATCCAAAGGAAGTTGTTGCTGATGCACAGATTTAAAATTTACACGTATGTACTTAAACAAAACTTTATGGAGATTATGTTAATGAGCTTTCACTATAGCACCAATAAATTACAGAAGCTTGTATGTCATTTTAAGGCTAGATATCAACTAACCTTCATAGAGTATGTGTGTGTTTAAGTACATATATGGATGCAAATGCTTGTCACCTAGTCTCTCTCTCTCTCTCTCTCTCTCTCTCTCTCTCTCTCTCTCTCTCTCTCTCTCCCTCTCTCTCACACACACACACACACACAAGAATATTTTACTTTTAGTGAACCTTAAGAGTTACACTTTCATGGCTTTCCATAGCTGTACCTCAACCTGCTGCTGATAGGGTTCTTCACATAAATAATAATAGAAAAAAACAATATGAAAATCGCATCACTTACATTGAATGAGAATTCCTTGCATTCGTCCTTTCATCAACTCCTTAGCTCTCTGAAGTTCTTCATCATACTGTGCTTTTTCACTTAGCAGGCGCCGAACATGTGAATTTGTTGACTGTATCATAGTGTAGAAGGTATTTGCATTCCTCTTGTTGCAGTCCCCACGTTCTAGCCACGTAATCACAACTTGCACTGCTTTTGTGAAAGAATCGTCAGCTGAAACAAATAATTCTAAGACTCTTAGTAAAAATTAAATAGCTGAAGCAAAAATATAAATCAAGTTGTAAAGACTCATATTAACTTACTTAAAATAAAGCATGAGATAAATGTGGGGGCATCATCCAGTTCCTGAAACCATGATAGTCACTCCTTTCCTTACTTTGCCCCCCCCCCCCCCACACACACAAAATTCTCATTCCCACTCCACCAATGGGTGAAGGCTATAACAGATGGACATGATAATGAGTCAACTATCAATGGCCTTTTTTTATAAATGTGACAGAGAGGGCTTTTTTCAATTACTGTGGCTGCAGTGCCGGATCTACATTTCACAACCATGGCACATACTTGATAGTGTCCCCAGCCCAGTCCCCTACCTTCCACTTGGCATCCCTCTGTTTGGCTCCCCTCCCCCGGTTATAACCTTGTCTTGTCTTTGAGACCATTTGGTGATTCTGAGTACTGCCCGGGGCAGACACCCCAATCTGTCCTCCCCCCCCCCCCTCCCCTTCCGAGAAATTTGATGTAGCAGGCAAGAACATCTTGTTATTTACTCCTTCGAGTCACTTATCTTCAAACCTCTTCAGAGTGGAAATTAAAAAGGTGACTTTGTGTTTTGGCATTGGCTTCAGATAGGCATCTCAACCTCTCTCTTTTCCAAAATGTGATATCATGGGAACCGAGCAAAAAGAAGTCATTTTCCTCACTTCTCTGCAAGAGAATTGTTGTTCCTTCCACATTCTGGAATACCTTGTTGGTCGCTTTCATAATAGCCACAATACACTTCAAGGTCGCTTCTAATTTTTATCTGCTACAGCACCTTTGGTGTTGCGTAGAATTTAACATTATGGACACACTGATTAGGAAGTTATTACATGGGACATATGATCAGTTAAGGAAAACAGATAAGTACTAGAGGAAACTCCTTACTTTAAGCCTTCATATGAATGTAAAATGACAGAAAATTGATAAAATATTAAGTATACGAATGAAAGATATAGGCCACTATACAAAGAGGATAGTCTGCAACTCAACACAAAAATGTTTGACGAGCTGCGACAGGCACATAAAAAACACTCATATGCACATAACTTGAAGCTTTAGCCACAACCTTTTTCAGAAAGAGAGACACACTCTCATTCACAAAAGCACAGAGTCCTGTTATATTCACCTTTCTCTGGTTAAAATTTACTTCCCTTCAACAAATCCCAATTCTTCTTCACTCTATTCCCTCTGAACTGCTAATATCCTTGGAGAGCAAGATATGATGAAACAATTCTACGTGATGTGCAAGATGTATGAGAGAGGCAAAATACCCTTCAGATTTCACGAAAAATGTAATAATCCCAATTCCAAATAAATCAGATGCAGATAGGTGAGAATGTTACAGAAATATCTAAACAATCAGTCAGGTTTGCAAAATACTAACATGAATTATTTTTAGAACAGAAAAACTGGCAGAAGCTGCAGCCGGGGAACATCACTTTGTATTTAGTAAAAATGGAGAAATATTTGAGGCATTACTCATCTTACGACTTATCATGGGTTGGTGATATGAAGGGACCAAACTACTAGTGTCATCATCCCCTTGTTCCAATCAAAGAGATGACATGAAAGATCATTAAAGATCGAGTTAAAGAGTTAAAATACAGCAAACCATAGATGGAAGATGTCTTAAATAAAATTAGCACTTAAAAGGGGGAGAAAGAAGAGAATTAAAAGAGAAAACCAGAGTGTCTAAGCTGCGAGGTGACAGAAATAAAAGAACGTGCAGACACTCTAATACAATAAAATCACCAACCTAAACAAAAGAAAGCAGGTGCGGAGCAAAAGGTAAAACATAGTCAATAAAAACCAGATGGACTTATAAGACTCCACAGTTACGAATAAAATTTAAAACCGCATCAGCCACAGAGGGATTGTCACCTAAAATAAGGGTTAAGGAGTCGGGGAGATTAAGACGCTGCCATTGATTGGCAAAATAAGGGCATTCCTTCAGGATATGGGTGACTGTTAAATACTCACCACATTGACAATGAGGAGGGTCCTCGCGATGCAGAAGGTAGCTGTGCGTCTGCCAAGTATGACCGATACGGAGTCAGCAGAGGACTACAGAGTTCCTGCAGGGAGTCCGTATAGATGACCTTCACACATGTGTTGTCTCCTTAATCGCCCGCAACTTGTTGTGTGTTTGGAGGGAACGCCATTCTGCATTCCACAGCCCAAGAACTCGGCTGTGCAACTGCGAATGGAGATCATTAACTGTGATGCCTATAGCCAAGGTAGGTTTGTGGAGAGCCTCCTTTGCTAACCTATCAGCTAGCTCGTTCCCGTCGATCCCAACATGTCCTGGAGTCCAGATAAAGACCACTGACCACCCACGACAGTCGATGGCATACAGGGATTCTTGGACAGCCTGAAGCAAAGTATAGCAAGGGAAGCACTGATCGAGCGCCTGTAGGCCACTCAGGGAGTCACTGCAAATGAGGGAGGACTCCCCAGGGCAGGCAGGACTATGCTCGAGTGCAAGAAGTATGGCCACCAGCTCTGCAGCCCTTCGGTAAGGAGCGCTGTTCATTGTGTCCTGCATGTGTATAGGCAAAGCCAACAAGACCTTCTGTCATCGAACCATCCGTGTAGATGATCGTGGAGCCCCGGTACCCGTCAAGAATTGACAGAAATTGGCGGCGAAGGATCTCAGGGTGGACAAAGTGTTTGGAGCTCTGCGACAAGTCCAGTCGAATAACAGGTCGAGGAATACACCATGGTGGCATACGCGACTGGAATTTGATCAGAGATGGCAGAGGAAGAGACCCCAGGTCACTCAGGAGAGACTGGACATGGGCACTAACTGTCAAACCCAACCTTGGCCGCCGTTGTGGGATATGGAGTACGGCGTTCGGAAAAAGTAGGCGGTAGTTGGGATGATTGGGATACCATACACATGGCTGCATAATTCACCAGCAGATGTTGCCGCCTGATTCGCAATGGAGGCACCCCAACCTCCACAAGGAAACTGTCCACAGGGCTGGTTCGGAAACCCCTGTCGCAAACCGACCTCCACGTGGTGGATAGGATCCAACATCTGCAGCGCCAATGGCGATGCGGATCCATATACTACGCTCCCGTGGTCAAAACGCGACAGAATAAGGGCTTTGTAACAACACAACAGGGTACTATGATCTGCACCCCAAGTGGTACTGCTAAGGCAATGGAGGCGAATATGTGGTTGCCATGTGAGCCGGTCATCAAAGACCATTCCAAGGAATCAATGCGTGTCAACTACATTGAGTAGTTGGCCGTCAAGATACAACTCTGGATGTGGGTGGACTGACTGTCGATGACAGATGTTCATAACGCACGTTTTGGCAGCAGAAAATTGGAACCCATAAGAGAGAGCCCATGTCTGCGCCTTACGTATGGCTCCCTGCAGCAGTCGTTCTGCAACACACATGCTAGACGAGCTAAAATAGATGCAGAAGTCATCAGCATACAATGAAGGGGATACTGATGACCCAACTGCTGCCGCTAAGCCGCTGATGGCCACTAAAAACAACGGAATGCTTAAAAAAGAGCCCTGAGGCACCCCATTCTCCTGGACATGCATGCTTCTAGAGGACGCACCAACTTGCCAACTTGAACATGAAAGGTATGGGCAGCTAAAAAGTTTTGGATAAAAACTGGGAGTGAGCCCTGGAGACCTCACCCATGTAATGTGGTTAAAATGTGGTGTCGCAAGGTCATATCATACGCCTTCAACAAGTCGAAAAATATGGCCACCAGATGGTGACGTCGAGAGAACGCTGTCTGGATGGCAGACTCAAGATGGACTAAGTTGTCCAAGGTCGAGCACCCCTTGCGAAAACCACCTTGGCATGGTGCCAGCAGGTCCCGAGATTCGAGGAGCCAATACAACTCCCGGCTGACCATGCGTTCTAGCAGTTTGCATAGAACGTTCGTAAGACTTATGGGCCGATAACTGTCTACATCTAGTGGGTCTTTACCCTGCTTGAGCACTGGGACAATGGTGCTTGTAGGCCACTGTGATGTAAAGAAACTGTCACTCCAGACAAGGTTAAATGCTGCAAGAATTTGGCGTTTGGAGCCATCAGATAGATGTTTTAACATCTGATTGTGCAGTCTGTCCGGCCCAGGGGCGGTGTCAGGGGCAAGGGCAAGGGGCAAGGACACTGAGGAGCTCCCACTCGCTAAATGGAGCGTTATATACCTCAGGGTGGCGGGAGGTAAATGATAGGTTTTTGCATTCCATTCACTGTTTTAAAGTGCGGAAGGCAAGTTGATAATTTCTGGATGCAGCGGCGTGAGCGTAGTGCTCAGCAAAAGCCTCTGCGACAGCGCCTTGATCCATACATACAGCCCCTTGTATAGAGATCCCAGGAATTGCTGCCTGGGACTGGTAGTCATAAAGGCGTCGGATCTTCGTCCAGACTTGAGAAGGAAAGGTACGTGAACCTATGATGGACACGTAACGTTCCCAGCATTCTTGTTTTTTCCTCCGTATCATCTGGCAAGCACGAACATGGAGGTGTTTGAAAGTGATAAAATTCTCAAGGAACGGGTGTCGCTTATAGCGCTGAAGAGCAAGCCGACGGTCCCGCATGGTGTCTGCGACTTCCGATGACTTTCGCCAGGAGCATCCTGATGAAAGGGGGATTGCACGCTCTGCAGCAGATAAAATGTTCTGAGTGACAGTCGCAACCACCACGTCGATAGAGTCATCTGGGAGAGGTCCAACAGTCCTGTTTTAGGCCCATCTGGAAAGGCGGCCAGGGCAGCGACGGTGGGGTAATGATATGAAGATAGGAAAGTGATCACTACCACACAAATCGTCATGCGTCCTCCAATGGACAGATGGCAAGAGGCCAGGGCTGCAGACTGACAGGTCAATAGCTGAGACAGAGCTATGCACCACACTGAAATGTGTGGGGGCTCCGGTATATAGAAGACAGAGGTCGAGCTGGGATATCAAGTTCTTGACCTCTCTGCCGCGACCACTGACTACTGCATCACCCCACCAGGTATTATAGGCGTTAAAATCACCCAGAAGTAGAAAGGCGGCGGGAGCTGCGAGATCAGTGTAGCCAGTGAGAGTGGTGGTACATCGCCATCAGGCGGAAGATACAGGCTGCAGATGGTTATGTCTTGTGGTATCCTTACCCTGACAGCCACAGCTTCTAATGACGTCTGAAGGGGCACATGTTCACTATACACAGAGTTAAGGATATACACACAGACGCCACCTGAGATTCTGTTACACACACGCCGATTACAATAATATCCCCTGTATCCACTAAGGGCAGGGGTCCGCATTGCTGGAAACCAGGTCTACTGGAGAGCAACGCAGAGAGCAGGTGTTATGCTCAAAAGTTGACGAAACTCAGCCAGGTGAGAGAAAAAACCACCGCATTTCCACTGGAGAATTACAGTGTCTTTGAGGTGATGGGCCATGATAAAGATGTAGAGCAGGTTATTCCAATGGGAACATCTGCTGTCAACCAGTCTGCCCCTGCTGAATCCAGAATCATAGGATCTGGTGCATCAGTCAGTGTGAGATCCTCAGGTGATGTGAGGATCTCTAACTCATCTTCTGTAGTAGAAGATGAGGGGGGCTGTGGCTGTGCAGCCACCACGGATTCCTTCTATCTATGTGGCTTTGGCTTCTCGCTGCCCTTTTGGTTTGATGGGCTGTGAGGGCTTCTCGGTGGCGTCAGGAGTGGAGGAAGAGCGGGAAGCCCTTCGACCAACAGTTTGGGGATCCTTGAGCCTCCGGCCAGGATCCTCTGAAGCACTGTGAGAAATCTCGGAGGGGGCTGTCCAGAGGGACCCCTTCCGAGCGAGAGGTGCTGGTGGAGGCTGTTCCTTCTCCAGCTGGCAGGTGGGGACTGGTCTCCCCGATTGTTGTGGGGGGTTGCCCCCACAGCAGGCGGTACAGGAGCGGATGGAGGAGCGCCCCCACCCATTGACTGAACAGTGGCAGATTGATGGCCCCTAGGGCCTGTAGAGGGAGGCGGTACTTTGAGAGTCATACTCGGTGTAAGTGGTGAAGATGCAACAGTGCCAAAAGATGTAGTAAGGCGCAGTGGAAGGAGCCGCTCATACTTCCTTCTCGCCTCAGAATATGTAAGACGGTCCAGACTCTTGATCTCCATGATGTTCTGTTCCTTGTACAGGAGAGTACAGTCAGGCGAGCAAGGCGGATATAATTGCCCACAGTTCACACATACGGGAGGTGGGGTGCACGGAGTGTCTGGATGTGACGGACGCCCACATTCTCTGCACGTAGGGCTGGAAGTACATCGGGATGACATGACTCAACTTCCAGCACCTGAAGCACCACATAGGGGACGGGACGTACGGCTTGACATCGCACCGATAGACCATTACCTTGACCTTCTCGGACAGTGTATCGCCTTCGAAGGCCGGTAGCGACCCTATGATCTTGTGGTCCCCTATAAACGCGCCTAACAAAGTGAACACCCCTCCGTTCCAAGTTTGTGCACAGCTCATCATCTGGCTGTGACAGGAGATCCTGGTAATAAATGAGACCCTAGACCATGTTGAGCGTCTTGTGGGGTGTGACAGAGACGGGAATATCACCCAGCCTGTCACAGGCAAGTAATGCTTTAGACTGGGCTGGGTACGCCATCTGTATCAAGACAGCCCCACTCCTCATTTTGGAGAAAGACGCCACCTCACCATACTTGTCTTCGAGCTGGTCGACGAAGAACTGTGGTTTGGTAGACGAGAAAGATTCACCATCAGTACGGGAGCAATCGAGATATTGCGGCGAGTATGGCTCTGATCTGTTTAAGGCCCTGCGTTCCTCCCATGGCATGGCCAAGGTAGGGAACGAATGGGGGTTATATCCAGAAGCATTGAAATCTCCTCTACCATGCTTAGAGATGCCGTTTTCGCGACCGGACATGTTTTTATTAGCTTGTTTCATTCCCGTCCCACGAGTAGCTAGGGAACTAAAGGTCCACCCAGACAGAGCCCCGCTTGTCCTGGGTAAGCCTAATACAACTGAGGTGTGGCAGGTTCCTCAGAGGTTGCTCGCTAGCGACTGTTCAACCTCAAGGGCCATGTATCTCCTCGGCATGTAGCACACCTTGAGATTGAGGAATTTTTTATAGAGGTTTGTACCGTCCTTGCGAACCCGGCGATTAACCCAAGATCCCCGGGTTCTGAAATGGCCAACGTTCCACCGTCACACTGAACGATGGTCGTTGAAGCACGCACAGAGCTTAAAGTGTAGCAGACTGTTGGCGCGACACAGCCCACAGCTCAGAACCCCGGGTTCGCCAAGCCCGTACTCAGAAAATTAATGCAGAGCCCCTGAGGGGTACGAATTATCTTATAAGATGGGTTCAGGAATGGCAAATATAAATTTATAACTTATTTGGAGAAAGATTTCAACAAAATTGATCAAAATAAACTCTTTAAAATTCTGAAGGTAGCAGGAGTAAAATATAGCAAACAATAATTTATATTCATATTGTAAAAAAGCCAGACAGCAGATATACGAGTCAAAGGACATGAAAGGAATGCAGTGGTTGGGAAGGGAGTAAGACAGGGTTAGTCTTTACTGGTGTTATTGAATATGTACATTAAGCAAGCTATGAAGAAAGTAAGACGAAATTTGGAGACAGAATTAATGGTCAGAGAGAAGAAATGGAATAAAAAAAGCTTGTGATTTGTCAATGACATTGTAATTCTGTCAGAGACAGCAAAGGACATGGAAGAGCAATGAAATAGAATGGACAGTATCCTCAAAGAAGGGTATAAGATGAACATTAAGAACAATAAAACAATGGTAACTGAATGTAGTTGAATAAAATTGGATTGGGAAACAAGACAGTAAAAGAAGTCGATGAATTTTGTTACTTGGGCAGTATAAAAGACTGAAAAATGTAGAATGGTTGTGGAAAGAAAAACATTTGTAAAAAAGAGAAATTCGTTGACATTAAACATTGACTTAAGTATAGGAAATATTTCATGAAGGCATTTTCTAAAGTGTAGCCTTGTATAGTAGTGAAACATGGATGACTTGCAGTTCACACAAGAGGACAGAAACTTTTAAAATTTGAAGGTACAGAATAAAGCTGAAGATTACGTAAGTATATTGGATAAGTAATGAGGAGGTACAAATCAGAAATGGGAAGAAGAGAAATTTGTGGCATATTATCACTGAAGGAAGGGATTGATTTGTAGTACATATTTCAACACCTCAAGAAATTGTCAATTTCATATTGGAGGGGGATAGCAACAGACAAATACAGTGAACAGGTTGAAATGAATGTGGGTTATTGTTGTTATTCACAGATGAGGAGGATTGCACAGGACAGGGTAACAGGCAGAACTGCATCGAACAGTCTTCAGACTGAATAGCACCACCACCACCACCAACAACAACAACAACAACAACATATATTATCATGAATATCCCTTCCCAGTAAATTTTAATCCAATTCCTGAGCCTTTAATGTATTTCTGTCACTGTTTCTTTGATGTCCAATTTAGCAGTATTGGGGGGAGAGGGGAGGGGGGAAGCAGTAACCTTGACTTACATTTTTAACTCACGCAGTTCTATATCTACATGGGATACTCTGTAAATTACATTTAAGTGCCTGGGAGAGGCATTATTGTAGCTTTCACAGCACCTTGTTGTAATATTAAAGCAATCCATATTTCAGATTTATAATTTTATTATGTAGCCAGTTTTAGCCAGTGTAGACCATCTTCAGACAAAGACCACCACGATGGCAGGTGGAGGTGGTGAATGGCACAAGTTGCACAAAAGTCAACTACAGCCTGAAAAATCAATGTAAGGAGAACCTTGTAGTAGTCAAAGTTTGGAATGGCAGAAGTCTGCAAGTGGTAGGGGAACTGGGAAATCTGGAAAACGAAATACCAAAAGCCTTCTCTCCATAGAGTAGAAGTAGTAATCAGTTAGGGGAAATGGGAGTTAAGTGCATTATTCTGGTTACACACACACACAAAAACTAGAACAGCAGAAAGAGGTATAATGGGTGTAGCATTTATCATAAATAGAAAGGTGAGCAAATATTGAATTAATGTGAATAGTCTAGTGGTATAAGTAATCTTGATCAGAATCAACAATGGTAATAACTCAGACATTCCAGCAGACAAACTGACCTCTCAAGCAGGAGGGGTGGTGGGAGAGTGGGGAGAGAGGGGGAGGGAGAGAGGAGGGAGGGGGAGGAGGGAGGGGGAGGGGGGAAGGGGGAGGGAGGGAGGTGGAGAGAGGGGGGGGGAGGGAGGGAGGGAGGGAGGGAGTTTATAAAGGAAATGAATGGGTTGCTAAGTATTTAAAGAGACAAGAAAATGAAAGAGTAACTTCTTGAGTAATGAGATAAATGTCTACTGATAATAGCGATACACTAAGAAATAAACTGATGTTCATTAGCATTTTGCGACTATTTCCAACTTGCAGTTGCTCTTATTAAAGTGTTCTATCATTTTATGACAAATGAAAATTTGTGCCGGACCAGGACTCAAACCTGGGTCTCCAGCTTTTTGCAAGTGGTCGCCTTAACCTCTCGGCCACCCATGCACATTCCCTGGCCAGACCCAAACTTAGATTTGTCATAGTTGCCTACTTCCCCTGGTACTCGCACACATGTAGTGTGAACCCCAAGATGGGAAGAGACACATTTATACCACCTTTAGGCTGTCTTGGCTGTCATATTTATTAATGTCTGTTCTCTTCGAACAGATGTTTCATAATAAATACACTAAGAATCTCATGTAAAAAAGGTATGTATGCTTGAAAAGGGCCTGTAGAGATTGACAGACAACTACATCATAATTAGACAGATACTGGATTGTAAGGCATGCACATCTGCAGTTATAGACTTGATCATAGTTTTGAAATAATCAAAGAGTATTCTACAGTTTAATGTATCATCAGGTAGAATCATTATGTAAAGAAGGGGAATACTGGATTATTGATGTATGATGATAATGCATATTTGAAGTTCTTTGAAGTAATATAAAGATGATGAATCTACTGAAGGAAATAATAACTAACATTGTAGCACCATTAACATATTTTATAAACTTGGGTATCAGGAAAGGGGATTTTCCTGATTCTCTTAACCCTTTAGTGACCAAATTATTTCCTGAAGTTGTAATCTTTTTATAGATACTTTATTGGGCTAAGAAGTCATTCATAAAAGCATAGTTTAAATCTTGAAAGTGAGAGTTTGGGTTACAGGTATAAAACAAAAACTAGTGGGATTTATTGTCCCCACCGAACTTTGGAGTAACTGGACTTGATATTTTTTTTTTTTTAAATGTATATAATTTCTTTTAGTACAAAAAGCAAATTAAACATTTCATTTACTTTTGTATTATTTCATACTGTCCATTGAGTTCACTAAGGTGCTACACACAAAGGTACACCACAGTTGTTATACATTTGTTTTCCCGCTGTATTGGAGGCACCTTCTATTTGTAGTACCTTTCATTGGCAAATGAGTTCCAACTTTCACCAGACGAACTTTATTCCAGGTACACCTTTTTCTGGTGTCTGAAAATGAATGGGCCTTCCTCTTCACTTACGATTTGAGAAACCGGAGATGGGCTACCTTGCCAAATGCAATCTAAATGTTAGCTGGTCTGCTTCTGTCTTCTTAATTTTCACATAGTGTAGGTATTGGATACTGCCAAATTTACAAGAAAGAAAAATAGTCTGTGTCACCACTCCCATAAATGACGACCTACAGCATACCGTACGAGACAGAAGCTTCACTTCTGTGTTCATCTTTGTTTCTTCTCAAAACAGTCGTAATGGTTTTGGGATTGTGGTAATTGGATAGTACCGTATATACTCGAATAGTCCACACCCTCGAATAAGCCATGCAGCCCAATTTTGATAAAGAGAGAAAAAAAATCGTTTTAATTTGTTTTATTTACAAATATTAAAAAATTGTTGCAACATTATAATGTGTTCCGAAGTATGCATAATAACTACTGGTTTGAAGCAACACTGCTCTACAGGTTGATACATCGTTAAAATGCAACCGATTGAGCGGCGTGCAGCTGGCTGGCTGGCCCATTAGACGGGCGGGCGGCCGGGGAACATTATCACCGCCAGCCGGGACTCTACGCATACCTACAATCGAAAAAAATGAAATGTGAATTATCTTGTTTAAGAATTTGTTAATGTGTGCAATAAAATATTTTAGTCAATACGTTTCCTCCCTTACCACTCTATTCATCACTTTCATCATCATCACTAGCGGGAGAATCATTGTCGTCTTCACCATCTTGCCATAGAGCGTCGTCCTCTGTGCCATCCAGTGAATTTGTGATTCCACATTTTTTGAAGGATTTTTCCACCAGACGTTGCAGAATGGAGTCCCATGCACTTTTCACCCATTCACAAATCTGGGACAAATCCGGCCGTTTGATTTTTCCACTAGGTGTGAACTTATGGTTTTCATCAGCCATCCATTTTGTATATCGCTGTTTAAGTGCTGCTTTGAATGGCCAATTTATACACACATCTAGTGGTTGTAGGATGGATGTTAGGCCTCCAGGGATAATGACCAAGTTAGTTTTCCCTTTTTGTAATTTGTCCCGCACTTCCTTAGTTGTATGTCCGCGGAAGCTGTCCAGGACCAACATGTTGCGTAAATTCAATAACGCATCAGGACGACGTTGCCAAACATGTGTCACCCAGTGAATTATAAGTTCATTGTCCATCCACCCTTTCAGATTCGCTCTCACTAATACGCCTTTTACTGATATTTTTGGAATAGTATCACGTAAGGTGCTAGCTTTCGTCCATCACCAGTTACACACAACATTACTGTACATCTTTGTTTCTCACTGCCGCCAATTCGTATCATTATGCTGGATTCTCCTTTCCTGTTCACTGTGTTGTCGAGCGGCATCTCAAAATAGACTGGTGTTTGATCCGCATTACCAATTTGCGATAATATATAGGACTGTTTATGGCGCAGATTTATCACATAACGATGAAAATTCACTATTTTTCCTCATAATCGCCTGGAAGTCGCTGAGCGATAGTAGTTTTCCTCCAGAATTCTGAACCATTTCGGTTGAAAAATCTCGATAGCCAGGCCCAGCTAGCTTTGAAACTGGTAATGCCTAGTTCTTTGGCTAAAGACAATGCTTTAAGTTGGCACATTTCACTCGTTACCGCGTATCCGTATTGTCGCTTCTCATCTACAAAATCGCAGAGCCTTTTTTCGAGGTCCAGATGCTTCGCTTTTTGGCTGTGAAATGCTCGGCAATTACTATTAGTTTCCTGAAGCTGTGTTTTATTTTTTCGCCAGTCGCGAATACAACTCTCACTCACGCCGTACTTTCTTCCTGCTGCACGGTTTCCAATATTCTCGGCTTCTTCAATAATTTTCAGTTTTTCTTTAGCAGTGTACAAGCGATAACAAGAACTTGTGGCCATAATTAACACGTATGAAGACATTAAAACTTCAGTCCTAACGTGCTAATGATGCGTCACAGACTGAGGCCGCAACAATGCTATAGTATAATGGGATGTACTGTTCAGGGTGGCCAACAAATCTTCATGTTCAAATTCAAGATTTGTTCCAGGTTTTCCAGGTTAAAAATAATTATTTTCCAGGTTTTCACGAAGCTCGGTTTTGCTCAAAGGGGTTAGCAAACAACTATGCCGGAAAAAAACTAGTTACATAGTTTTACAACACATGTCATCCAAGTTGAACCATGTCACGTTGTAATATACACTAAGAAGTGATGAATCCAGGATTTGTGTTGGGGACGGGGGAGGTGGGGGGGGGGGGCAGAGCTCATAAAAATTGTGGCATTGTACCTCAAACTGATCTAAAAAGAACCAGCTCATGTTATGATGTTTTCCTCGTGGTATTGGGGGATCTGCAGCCCCATAGATCCCCCCTCCCCCCACCCAAGATTCGACACTGACACAATGTGAAGTACAGGGTGTACATTTTAAGTTAAAATAGAATAACTATAAAAAAAATAAAAAATAAACAGTATATATTCAACAACGATTTTCACCATTATGAACGGGCAGCAGAGGCTTAGGAAATGATACTGAACTTGAACTGTCTCCACCGTTTGGGAGCGGTGTGAGTGCCTATTGTAAAATTTTAAATGGAAACTCCCATTTTTTTATTGCAGATTCAGATTCTACGGACCAAATCATGTATAGTTTGGTTGATTTTTTTTTTTTTTTTTTTTTTTTTTTTTTTTAATTGGCAACATATTGCACTGTAATGGAAAGAATTATTGAAAGAAATTATTATTGAAGAAATGTACCACCCAGGAAAGAAAATAAAGGTTAATCATATTGATGATGCTTCAGAATCAAACCAAATGATACTAGATGTACATTTCTTCCCGGCTAGTTCAATTAAGTGTTTCTTCGGCAATTTATAACTGGCATTCCGACAATGGCGATCTGGACTAAGGTATCACTTTGGAAGACTGCCCTGTAAACTGCGGGGAGAGGGAGGGATCACTTTTGGTATCATTTGGTAGCGTTCTGAAGCATCATGAATATGGTATACATTTATTTTATTTCCTGTTTAGTACTTTTCTTCGCCAGTATGGCAAGTATTTCTTACTATTACAGCGCCATCTGTAGAAAAAAATTATCGACCAGACCAAACATGATGTGGGCCTTAGAATCCGAATCTGCAATAAAAAATCGGGGTGTTTACTATTTATATTACCATTAAGACTCCTATTAACCCGAGCTGAATGTCCGCCATTTTTTCCCCAAGCTGTAGTAGTTGCCAAGTTCCGGACAAAGCTCACGCGTTCAAATGTTTGTAAATCTATCGGACCAAACTGCGTGGTCATCAGTCCGTAGCTTACAAACTACTTAAACCTAGGTAAACTAACCTACGGACAAACACACACACCCATGCCCCAGGGAGGACTCGTACCTCCACAGCGAGCAACCGCGCGCTCCGCAGCGAGACGCTTTATACCGCTCGGGCTCACGCGTTACCTTGCGTTTCATTCAACTCGCTCATACTCTCAAACTACTCACTGTATGAACCTGCAGTTTTCATGAATGTGTTCGTGAAGGACTACACTACATTTTCATTTCAGTTTCGTTTGCAGTAATAGTTGATTAAGAGGATAGACTGACAGTTTAGGAATATACACTTACTGACTACGTTACGGAATTTCCGACATGCGAGGAACTTTTTTTCTGTTGAAGTTAGGTGAACATATTAAGCGAATGAAATGTTCAAAATACATCAAATTTTCATCATCTCCAAACAAGAACTATGTGAGAAATGTATAACTTGAGATAATGTCAGTTAAACATGCAGCATTGGGATTCGCTCGCCTGTATAGTAATACCTCGTCTTCAGTATTAGAGCTAAACACAGGTTGTTACTGCATAACGCCCATACTTGAAGCTACCGGTACTACTTAATCCAAACTACATAAGTGCTGTGTTTCTATGTAATATTCAATTTCAATTTTTTATTTATATCTCAATACAGAGTGCTTTATTAAGTGAGGAAATTAGAACAAGTCAGTTCATTAGGTAGTGAAGAGTTTCTTGGTATCTGTCATTTTCTAGTATTCTCGCATAAAATACACGTTAGATTTAGTAATTTTTGTTCTATTATTGCTAGGAAATGGAACTCCTATTAGTTTTTGCAAACTGAGTAGTAGGTCTGAAACACGTTGGACAACAAGCAACGGAATAAACATTTGTGACTGATGAAGGAATAGTTGAACACTGATTAATAAATCCCTAACTTTACTCTTTTTCGTTAAACAAAAATTACGTTTCCTTGAATAAAGCGACAGTTAATGAAGTTTTGCGTAGTAACCAATGGCAAAATACGCCCCTCTTTGCAAGTTATCATTTGCCAAAATATCATTTTGATGCCTCTAACCGTGTATGAGACGCACTATATTTCATGCTGGCCTTATCACCATCGGAAATGAGTTCGCTACATAAAATTAATTTTAGCAACTTGAGTGAAAGGTAAAGATCTCCTGCTAAATTTAAAATAAATTTCAATACGTAAGAAAAATTTCATCCGCAGCAACATATGGTGTAACATGCACCAAACGAAATAACATAGCAGCCCTTATTTTTTACTGCAAACTTTTCCTAACCTAGCGCAGTCTCTTATTTAAAAAGCCAATATCTTACTAACTATGGCTATTCACGAAATTATGCAGATTTCATGAAAATGCTTACATATAAAGATTTAAGTAGCGAAAAAATTAAATATTTCTACCAATTAGTTTTCACGAAATCATTTGTGAAAAATGGCAAGGCGTGCACCTCTATGATGTTGGTGCAGCGCAATTCCAACCATGTTGGGGAAAATATGGCGGACGATTCAGCCTGGATATTTAGGAGCTCAATGTAACGTCAGTCACAGCATTCATCTATAATTATTACTAATGGACATAGACGCCGACTTTTGAAAATCTTGGGGTATGCTCAGTGGCGTACCCATGTATTTCTAAATAAATAAATACAAAGCAAAGCCAAAAACTTATGCAAAACATACACACTATCGATTCCATATCACCGTCACCATCACGATTATAATTCAAAGTCCTATTTTACTTCACTATATACTTATCCGTTTTAACGATTTTCACACGCAAGACATTAACCCTTTTAACTCCAAATTTTATTGATTTATGAACAAAAATATTTCTTTGCGTATATCTATAAATAACGATTAGATTAATGTGTATTTGACAGAATTTTTGATTATTTTTAGTTTTTGGAGGGAAATCTGGGATGGCTACAGATGGCATCAGTGTGTAAGATATGTTTCCTTTGCCGTAACTAATAACATTTTCAAACTGTTGACTACTAATTTAGACATTTAGTAATAAAGTTTTTAAATTATCTTGTTTTCTTTACCTTCATAAAATTATTTAGAAGTATTGTTGCATTTACTCCAACTTAGACATCAAGACACGATATGTATTTTGACAATACATTGTAGTCTAATGCTTTGGGTTCCTTCGAGGTAATGGTAGACAATCTAGTCACAATGAATTATTGGGAGCCCTGAAACGTTATTTACAATCTTTGAACAAATGGTTGCGGCTAGAGGGACAGATAAAGATGAGGGGGAGGGAAAGGGTTAAGACGTAATTCCATGCACAGGTGACACAGGTCAAAAAGAGCAGAAAATAAGGTCCGACTACTATGTTCAATTCTTGACAAATTGTTAAAGCCTGAAAATTCAAATTCAGAAAAAAATCTGTCACTAGCTGTTGCGTTTCGAAAATTTTGTAGGGCTGCCAATTAAAACACAAAGACTTCGCAAGTTGTTATGTTTTATGAGGACTGTCTGTTTACAGAATGTTTTAGCTAGAAGGGATAGTGCAGTCTTAGCAGCAAGTATGTCGGCTCACAGGTAACGTATGTGGTTGTCATAAGGTTACCTCAAAAGATACTGGGATACCGGGAATTAAATTTGTAGTGTAAACATTTTCAATGTATCGTACCAAACCCACTTCATTTCTAGTTATTTAATACAATTTATGGTTATCGCCTTCGGTTTACAATATTGACTTAACAAGCGGAATTCCATTAACAATCAGACTATTAAGAAAACGGTCACTTCACTCACATGAGAACTTGGATTTTAATGCCTACGAATTCAATTACGCGTTCAAAATAATCTTTTTAGAGTGGTGTCTTATAAAAGCCAGCCGGCCATCAATGGGATGAGAGAGTCGGTTTTAATTACAGTCAAGAAATATAGCGTAAAGAAAAAATGATACCAAAATTTTCAGTAGGGTACGCCTAGCAGACCTACTCATATTTTGGGATATGCTTGAGCGACCGAGCATACCCGTAGTCGGCGCCTATGCTAACGAAGCATCAAATACCAACTTTTACAGAGTATATAGTTAAAATCAACAAAATGCTTCCGTGAAGAGATTTTTCAACACGGAATCAGACAAACGAGATCTGTCTTGATGGGATATCATTGGTGCGGGGGGGGGGGGGGGGGGGGGGAATCATCAATTACGAAAATTGCTAAAATTTAATACAAATGAATATCGCCTTTCATTCTAGCTGCGATTTCGTTGTCGCGCCTTATGATAACATCGCGTCTCTACGAAGTACATCGCGAGGAATTGAGTCACGTGGTTGAACAACACTTCGAGATAAATACAGAAATAGATAACGCAATACGTAACCTATAATTGTAAAACATTTTAAACGGCCCAGAAATATATTTGGAAAAGTTTTTGTACACAAAAATGAAGCGATGAATATTATTTAACCCGCGGGAACTGGCGATCTGAGCATTTTGCTCACCGTAATTTAAAAACGACTGGCATTTTGTTACTTCTTAATATTAATCTTTGAGGTTTTATCTTACTAAAACTACAGGGATTACTTATTTACACTTATTAAGTACATTTCTAACTGGTCGTGTAATCTGAGCAATAGGCTATACACGCGAACGATAATTTAACTCTTGAGGCCGCGAGATCTCATGTGTTAAAAATCCCGATTTCTGGCTGAAATTCAAGGTTTTTTCCCGGTTTTCCCCAGTTTTTTCAAATTCAAGGCTTTTTCCCAGTTTTCCCGGTTTCAAGGTTCGGTGGACACCCTGCTGTTGGAGGCGGAGCAGTACCAACAATGGTTCAAATAATCCGCACACCCCAGTTTTTCGTCCTAAAATTCGGGAATAAACATGCGCGGATTATTCGAGTATATACGGTATATAAACAGGTTTACTATCCTCCCACTTTACTGCTGCAACACATGACCTGACAGCAAATTCGAATTCTCCTCTGTTAAGTCTAGAAATTTTTTCAGCATATCAGGCAATTCCTCCCTGTTTGAATGAACAGCTTGAATGCCATAAAGTCCAAGAGACTGTTGTAAAATAATTGTCAAATGCATTTGTTAAGAGTGAACACATCTTCACCCTAAATAAATTCAGACATATCATTTGTATCTTTTTCCAGTGTAGATGTCCAAAATTTATGATGAACCCAGTACTAGCATCAGCTAGGCACCAAACTTTATATCCACACTTCACTGGTTCCATTGCCATATATTGTTTGAGTGTTGACCGTCCTTCGAAAGCCACCATACATTCATCAACTGCTGCAACGCCGTTCAACAGAAAGGTGGTAAGGTTGCGCCAACGCATCTGCTGAGAAATGAGAGTTGAATGGTAGTATTTAGTGGGAGTTTATCGTATGTCAGAAGAGACGTCCTTTATTCTTGTAGACCAAAAATAGACTTGATCTCTGTATTTTCATTTTTGTATTTAATTTTATACTTCGTGGGTTTGGCACTTCCCTCCTGTGACTTAGCCAGTCAAAACATTTTATTTCGTGAACCAACTTTAGTTAATTTCTAATTTTCATGTAAAGTCGCCCATTTAGATATTAAGTGTATTTTATCGTCTTTCAAAACTGATCTATTTGTAAATTTTATATATATGGTCACATGTGTTGTTGTATCAGGCCAGTTGTGAGATAGAATTTGTGAATATAGTTTTTATTCAAATTTGTGCCTACCTCATTTCAACCACCTTTAACTGTTAATATTTTGGAGGGAAAATTCTTATAAAGATAGGTAGGTCAGGGGGAAATATTTCTGTTGCACAGAGTGTGTAATTAAAAAGCTTGCATGTCGCCACTGCATACAGTTAGTAACAATATACAGTAAATTCACTTTACGGATATATATTTAGTCCCCCCCCCCGTAAGTTTTTTTTTTTTTTTTTTTTTTTTTTTTTTTTTTTTTTTTTTTTTTTTTTGTCTAATAAATAAAAGCTAGTGGCGATCCTTAAATCAGATTTCCACAGAGGTAGAAGCAAAAATGATTGCATCAATCCAATAAGGAACTTAGTTTCACATATAACATTCTATATTTAAAGATCAGGTACTTTCAATTTTAACCCTCCAAGAGCATGTATGGAATTGAGCAACCTACTGCTGGAAAGCTAAGGGTAGCACCACACTCCTCTTATATTGCCAGAGACTAAAAATTACAGTATAAATTAAAAAAAAGGTTACACTTACAAGGAAATATATGGAATAAAATTATTATTTTCACCTTTTATCTTCTCCGAAACTGCAATAGCTTCATGGTCAGTATAGTGCACAACAGGTGGTGGTGATGGGGGTCGCATACGTTCCTGCTCCATTCTTTCGCGATGCCTCTGTTCTCTTTGCAGTGCCCTTTGACGACATTCCCATTCGTACAAATCATCTCGTGCTTGGGCATAGTCCACATGTAGACGGCCAGTATTTGGTGCATCAGTGTTAGAACCTATCCGAATACGGTAGCCTGGACAGCAAAACAGAAAAAGGGATAGAAAAGTGAGGATCCAGATATATATTTTAATTTTGACTGTAATATATATCTCTCATACAGTATAAGAGAACACATTAATAAATTTAATAAAGAAATTAATTAATTAATCAGTATTTTATGTGTTGCATGACTCTGTAATTGCATAGTAATTTAGACTGAAAATCAATAACAACACAAACTGCATTAAAAAGTTGGTAAATTTTACTCACATTAGTTTCAATTGCAACAATAACTTATGCAACAACATCAGATTGAATGAAATATAAAATGGTCTATGTTTTCCTAAAGAAACAAAAATTTATAACATCTCTGGACCAACTACTGCAGTTAGCCTAAGTAAAATACCAGATACATGACAATCACCACTATACCACAAGTATTCTTAATAAATATCTGTAATTTGATTAACCTGACAGAAATTCTCCACTCATATGCAAAAATATTATTCAAAAGAACTGGAGTGGCTGGCTAGTACTTACTTTAGCTCTGTACCGCCAATAGTCACACAAAAAAGATGCAAATGGAGACGAAAATAAACAAGGACACCAGCTTTCCTTCATCGGGTAGGAGAGGAGGTAAGACAAACAGCACAGAAGGAAAAGGTTACTCACAACCTAGGCCATGAGGTGAGGTTGAGTGATGTTTCAAAGTCAGAGATATTGTATTAGAAGTAATGAGCCATGCCAATAGCAAACCAAAGAAGATAGATCAAAAAATAAAGAGAAGTGAACTGAATAATGCTGAGTGGGGGATGGGGAGGGACTCTGCTGTGGCAGAGGATATCATCCTAGCAAATGCCATCTGAAGACTTCCACTTAGCATCAGTCCCTGAATGCTACGAAGATGGGAACTTGATGGGGGTATCTAGTAAAATTATGAAGTACTGTTCTCCATATGTCAGCCCAGTACTTAGCCACATTTGTAATTTTTACTTTCAGAATAGTCAGTTACCTGACAGATTAAAGTACTCAGTAAAGAAACCAAGGAGAAAGGGATAATGTAGTGAACTGTAGACCTATTTCTATGTCATCGGTCTTTTCTAAAGTTATTGAAAAGGCTGTATAGTCAAAGTTAATTGATCATTTCAGTTCGCATAATTTGTTGTCAAATTTACAGTTTGGTTTCAGAAATGGTTTAATGGCTGAAATGCTATATCCTTGTTTTTCTGAGGCTCTTGATGGATTAAATAAAAGGCTATGATCCTTAGCCGTCTTGTTTGATTTAACAAAGGTGTTTGTTTGTGTAGATCACAAAATATTGCTACAACAGTTCAAACATTATGGAATAAGAGTAGTAGTTCACAAATGGTTCACCTCTTACTCCAATAACAGACAGCAGAAGGTAATTCACTGCAGTATTGAAAATGGCTATAGCATGTAGTCACAAAGGGACACAGTTAAGTGTTGGGTGCTGCAGGGTACATTCTGGAACCGCTGCTGTTTCTTATTTACATACATAATATACCTTCGATTATAACAGGTAATTGTAAAATATTTTTGTCTGCTGGCGATACCGGCTTGGTAGTGAAGAACATTGTTTGTAGTATTGACACAATATCAAATAACACTGTTCAAGAGATAATTCTCAGCTTATATAAACTAAACTGATGCTAAATCACAGTAAAACTAAGTTTTTACAATTTCTAATACACAATTCAACAAAAGCTGGCATTTTGATTACATGTAATGGGCTTAAGATAAGTGAAGCTGAACAATTCAAATTTCTAGGTGTTCAGATAGATAGTAAGCTGTTGTGAAAAGCCCATGTTCAGGACTGTGTTCAAAAACTCAATTCTATTTTGTTTACCATTAGAACATTATCTGAAATAAGCGATTTTTCAACACAAAAAGTAGTCTATCATTCTTACTTTCATTCACATAAGATGTTTGGCATTATTTTTTGGGGCAACCTAACTGATACAGAAATGATATTTTTGGGTCATAAATGGGCAGTTCAAGCAATATGTGGTGTAAGTTCGCAAACATCGTGTCAACCCCATTTCAGTAGTCTGGAAATTCTGACATTGGCGTCACAATACATATTTTCTTTAATGTCATTTGTTGTTGTTAAACAATGTCAGCTTATTCTCACGAGTTAACAGTTATCACTCGAAGAATTCTAGACAGAAATATAACCTACATTTGGATCACACCTCTTTGACCCTTGTGCAGAAAGGTGTGCAGTATTCTGCAGCATCATTTTCAAAGATCTGCCACATGAACTCAAGAATCTTAGTACTAAACCAGGCACTTTCAAGTCTAAATTGAAAAGTTACCTCAAGGCTCATTCTGTCGAGGAACTCCTGGATAAATTAAAAAGTTAAGCTAATACCTTGGCTTCATTAATGATTCTTTTTACTTGATTATCATGTGAATTGGACTAATTTAGGTTTTTTCTATTACCATTCTTGTGTTAAATTTCATGTGCAACTGACTTGTTCAATAACCATGGAGTCTTGCTCCTCAATTAGGCCCTGCAGAGCAGAAAACTGTATTATTATTATTATTACTACTACACATTCTCACCTCCCGCCATCCTCCTGGCCTAAACCCTACATTAACCTCTCCCCCCTCCATCATCCTCAACTCACTTAATTCATTTCTCATCCCCGCTTCTGCCTTCCTCTCATTATGTGTGTTTGTGTGTTTTCTCTGGTGGGGTAAATTTATATAAAAAAATAGAAAACGGGTGACATACCCAAAGGATAGGCTCATCGACAGACAAAAATAAAATCAAACACAAACACACATACAGTGTCACAGTCAGACAGTGTTTGTCAGTAATGAGGATCACCATGTGACTAAAAATGCCTTGGTGCATCACCAGCACATCTTGGCACAGTGTTACACCGTCCGGGTTATCTAGATACTACCCATTGACAGCAATCTTTCAGAACTCCGGAGATGGGAACTTGCCCTTCAACATATTCTTTCTTCCCGTTGCCCACCTGGTCTCAACCTCCACTAAATTCAAATTCCTGCTCATGATCTTTAACATCTTTGCCTCGGTTCTCTGGACAGAGCCTCTGCCTCAAGTGGTATCTCTGTCCAACGTCTTTGCTTTCTACAAATGTCTGCCTAGGTGTGTTTGTGCGTGTATATGTCTGGGCGTGTGTGTACTTGTTTACCTTCCTTTTTTTCCCCTAAGGTAAGTCCTTCCATTCCCGGGATTGGAATGACGCCTCATCCACTCCCTTAAAATCCTTTCCTTTTTTTCTCCTCCTTCCTTTTTCTTTTCCTGAAGAAGCAAAAAACGGTTGCAAAAGCTTGAATATTTGTATCTGTTTTCAATTGTGTTATTTGTGTCTATCGGCGAGACTGTGCTTTGGATAAGTCAAACAATCTTTATTTTTATATATTTTTCCCACTAGGAAAGTCTCCTTATATATGGAGGTATTTCACAAGTCTCATACATCTTACACACCAGGTAAAATAGTTTTGTCATGGCTGGCTCTCACAGATACTTTAGTAGCTCTGAGGGAATGTCATCTACTCCTGGGGCCTTGTTCCAACCTAGGTCTTTCAGGGCTCTGTCAAATTCATCTCTCAGTATAGTATCTCCTATTTCATCTTGATCAAATTCCTCTTCCTTTCCTATAACATTGTCTCTAAGTTCAATTCCTTTGTAGAGCTCCTCTATGTACTCTTTCCACCTTCAGCTTTTTCTTCTTTGCTGAGAACTGGTTTTCCATCTGAGTACTTGATATACGTACAGCTGTTTTTCTTGCCCCCAAATGTCTCTCTTATTTTCCTGTAGGCAGTATCTACTTTTCCCCTTCTTATACATTATTCTACCGATTTGTATTTGGCTTCTAGCCACTCCTGCTTAGCCATTTTGCACTTCCTGTCAATCTCGGGGGCTTGGATTTCGTCAATACACGACAAGTTTCACGACATATTTTCTCAGCTGATGCAGGCAGAAGTCAAGCTGCAACCTGTTCAACAGCGCAAATAATTTCTGCGACGTGTGAACTTGGGGGTAGGAGCAAAGTTGAGTCCTTTCTCCAAAACCGAGACCGCATCATCACTCAACTCCATGCCACTCAGATTGATGACAGTCTTGCACGGAACCTTCAGAGATGGTTTGTCAAGGAGGCATGAGAACTTAGCTGTTTGATATCCCGTTGACTTCCTATGGGCAGAGTCAGCTGCAACCCAGGTAACGTCATCAATCCAATCCCAGGAGAAAGAAGTGAAATGACTAGCCAGCTGCAAATGCAGTTTGAATAGTTCCAGTGAGATGAACTTAAGGCTATGGCGGGTGAAACGGACTCTCTCACGAAGCAATGCGAGGCTGGCCCGTTTCTTAATTTTCTTGGCTGCTACAGAATCGATGTGATGCGTGACCTTAGCAAAATTTGGAACGACATCTCTTTAGAAAGGCAAGAGTACTTAGCAAGCGACATCTAAGTTGGTGAAACTTTTCAAATTTCTTCATGTTGCGATACATCCCTCAGATGCCGTCGCAATCGGTTCCACTGCGCGACCGCGGGGCCGGGTGCGGACCGCGGAGGGGGCACTCCACAGGCCAAGGGTATTTAAATCACCCGCTAGAATCACTGGCTAGAACCCAGTTTCCTTCGAGCCGCCGTAGCGTGTGGATCTCCATTCCGGCGCGTTTCTAGGAGCTCAGTCCGTCAGTTCACCTGATGATGGCGACATGTATGATCTCCAACATATTGTGCCCGTTGGACACTATAGACCGGCAGTACACCTGTGGATATTTTGATTATCAAATACGCTGGGAGAAACTCAAGAATCACATCATTTTGAGATGTTTGTATTCCCTTTCACTGTCTTCATTTTTTGCGTTTTTCTGTTCATCAATTAAATTCTGTTGAGATTCAAATTTTACCGACACATATCATCTTTGGTTTCTAAAGATGTTGCTACCTGTATAGTCAGTTTGTATGTTATTTGAGTTAGTTCAATGTGCTCACTCTCAGTCTTTGTCTGTTCGTCTACCTGTGCAGTGCTCTGTGAAAAAAGTTGTGTTTTAATCACGTGTCGTATCCATAATTTCTAACTATAATCCTAATAGGTTACGGGCCCACAGCATTTTTCGATTGGACAAAAACTGAAATTTGCAAGCTAAAAAGTGTGGGATCATTCGTGCTGCACATGGAGTTCGAGTGGAAACCTTATCACAAGATAATTACGACACATGGCAAAATCAAGTGGAAGCAGTGCTCGTCAAAAACGTCACATGGGGGTACGTATCAGTGTCTGGCGATGGTACAACACTCGTTGCTGCACAAGATGCATACAAAGCGTGGCTTGCAGCAGACAGAAAAGCAAAAGCAGACTTGATTCTGTCCATCAGTCCCACCAAGCTGAAGCAAGTGAAGAACTACAACACACACACACTTAAGCTGGAGTCAATTTATGCATCAAAATGACCTGCTCGCAAAGCAACACTGCTCAAACGGCTCACTCTTCACAAGATGCAGCCTGGTGACTATGTAACACAGCATCTTACTGAATTCTTCAATGCTGTGGACAAACTACAAGCAATAGAAGTTGATATAAATGGTGATCTATTATCAATAATGTTGCTGTATTGTCTTCCAGATAGCTACGACAATTTTAGGTGTGCAATCGAATCTCGTGATAATCTACCAGATGTCGAAACCCTAAAAGTAAAAATCCTGGAAGAGCACAACACAAGAATTCAAAAAGACACTGAAAATGCCAGTGCCACTATGTTTGTGAAATCGAGTAGGCCTAAACATTTCGTAAAGTCAAAAGGCACTGCAAGTGACTGTGACAAATCTTAGCAAAGTGTACTGGTAAACAAAAGCAAAGAAGTGAAAAAAATTGTAGCTCAAGGGCAATTTCTGCAACAAGAAGGGACACAAAGAAAACAAGTGTTTCTTCAAGAAGAAATTAAATGTACAAGCCACAAACAAAGTGGATGAGACTCACTGCAGTTTTTCTATCAACAAAAATGCTCCGAAATTTCGTGACTCAAACATTTTGCAGTGTATTGGCAGTGGTTGCACATCACACATGTGCAATGATCCGAAAGTGTTCACGAGTGTTACATAAGCACAAGAGAGCTTAATTCTTGCAGATAATAGTGCTATGCAAGGGACAGAAAAAGGAGATGTCCATATTTCAACTGCAGCCAGTGGTACCAACTCTATTATGTTGAAAAACACTTTGTATGTGCCAAGACTCGGGACAAACCTCATTTCTGTCCCTAAAGTTGTGGACAGTGATCACACTGTGACTCTTGAGAAGAATCGTGTTGTTACAAAGGACACAAACAACAAAGTCAAGGTGATTGCCAACAGAGTGGGTAACTTGTTTTATCTACTAGACAGTCCAAAGCAATGTGTAGTTGCTGAGCCAAAAATCGCCAAAAGTGATATGGAAATCTGGCATGCTTGATTAGGATACTTACATTCAGGAGATATGGTCAAAATGCTCAAAAATGAGTATGTGACAGCCTTGAAATTCAGTGATGTTGACTTCACTAAGTACACCACATGTCTTGAAGGAAAGATCACATCCACCCCTTTCACCAGGAGGGAAGAAAAGTCCAGTGAACTTCTTGGGTTAATCGATTCCGATGTCTGTGGGCCGATGAGGGAAACATCTCAAGGTGGTGCAAAATATTTTGTTACTTTTATTGATGACCAAAGCAGATGGTGTCAAGTTTAGATCCTCTGGCACAAAGGAAAAGTTGTGGACAAATTTGTGGAATACAAGAACCTTGTTGAGAATCAGACTGGACAGAAAAACAAACCTTTCCAATCAAATAATGGCAAGGAATACTGTAACAAAAGACTGGACTCCATCTTCCGAATGGCAGGAATGCAGGGACGTCGTACAGTTCCAGACACACCATAGCAGAATGTTTTTTTTTTTTTTTTTTGTGGTTTTAGAGCGCACAACTTCTACGGTCATTAGCGCCCAGGCAAGAACAGAGATTCGCTGGATCTCAAAAAAAATTTGGTAACTGCCAGTTAGAACATCAAGAAGAGGCTAAAAATGAAAGATAAAAGACAATTAAAGGGGTTAAATATCCTTTGATAAGTTGGCCAAGTTGATAAAACGCAAAACTTGAGCAGCTGCTCGGGTGTCATCAGCTAAAATTTCCTCCAGAGTAGACGGAAAGTGAAGGGCTACACGGAGATGACTAAAATGAACACAAGACAGTAAAACATGTCGCACTGTCAGCAGTTCACCGCAGGAGTACAGCGGTGCAGGGTCGGCGAATAGCAAGTGACGGTGGCTGAAACGGCAGTGACCGATCCGCAAGCGGGCCAGGATGATCTCCTCTCGCCAAGAGGGGCGTGAGGAGGTCCTCCTCAGCAGAATGCTGTGCTGAGTGAAAAAACCGTTCCTTAGTAGAAGTGGCTTGTTGCATGCTGCTGGAATCTGGACAGCCACCATCACTCTGGGCCGAAGCCATCAACACAGCCAACTACATCCGAAATTGCTGCATAACAAAAGGGCTCTCGGGTGGAACTTCATATGAGAAATGGCTGAAGAAGAAGCCGGACCTATCTCACCTTCATACATTCGGTGAAAAGGTTATCATCCTTGACAAATCACCGAACAAGGAAAAGTTTGATCCAAGGGGCAAACAAGGCATCTTTGTAGGCCACTCAGACTTTGCAAATACCTATCGGGTGTGGGTGCCAACAGACCGCAAAATACACATGTCAAGAGATGTCAGATTCCTTGATCAAAACAGTCCTGAGCCCAACAGGCCTATATGGACTTCTGTGAGGATGATCAATATCATTGCCAAAGAAGGAGCATATGTGTGGAATTCACAGCAGAAGACTTGAACTGCAACAGTAACACTGAATCAGACCCATCATCTGATGGTGAACCATTCTACAGCTTTGAAGAAGAAGAAGTTGTTGTACCAGCACATAATGACATCATTACAGATGCAGAATTATTTGATGAAGACTATAATTCAAGTGTCACACCTCATCAACAGTTTGCACCAGATATTTCCAGTCACAACATTAACTTCTCTGCAAATGCAACGGATATCAGTGTCAAGGATGCATGGTCCAGACAGTCAAGAGTGGATTGAGGCAATATGTGATGAAATCAGGTCACTAATTAAAAATGAAACCTGGGACATTGTGGACAGGCCAACAAATAGAAAAGTTATTGACTGCAGGACATTTTTAAGAAATAAATACAATAGTGATAGATCTTTGCAAAAAGAAAAGCAAGAATAGTCGCAAGAGGTTTCAACCAGAGGCGTGGAGTGGACTTCATGGAAACATTCTCCCCAGTTGCAATAATTGAGTCATTTAGATTGCTCATGGCTCTGGCAATCAAGTTTAACTTGTGCGTCTCACAGTTGGACATCACCACTGCATTTCTTAATGGTGAAATTGACACTGAAATCTTCATGGAACAGTCAGACTCACTAGTTAAATTTCTACAGAAGATGAGAGATGTGGAGAAAGACTGTAATATAGCCAAGAAGGCAAATAAAATGCTCCAGAAATTAAAATCTGTAAAATTTGTAAACTTACAAAAGCCATCTATGGGCTGTGCCAGGCTGGCAGACAGTTGTATGCCAAATTAAATGCAACACTAACTTCAATTGGATTGCAACCACCAAATGTAGATCCATGTGTCTACGTAGACAGTGTAGGAAAATCCAAAGTCTTCCTACTCATTTATGTTGACGACATAATAATTGTGTCATCAGTTCTGGAGAGGACGAAACAAATAAAGGATGAACTATCAGTCAGATTTGATCTCAAGGACCTTGGCCCCATAAAATGCTATCTGGGCACTGAAGTCAATTAGTCTAAAATCACCTTGTATCAAAGTGGATACATCAGAGAAGTTCTTCATAGATTCAGAATAGCCGACTGCAAGCCAGTAAGGACTCCATTGGCAACTGGAATCAAGCTGGATACGGCAGCTACAATTGCAGATGATAGGACTCACTATCCATTCTGAGAACTAGTTGGAGCATTGATGTACATCACCATCACTACTCGTCCTGATAGATGCTATGCTGTCGACAAGCTAAGCCAGTACAGCAACAGCTAAAATGTTGTTCACTGGCAGGTAGCTAAGCGAATTCTCAGATACCTAAAAGGAACCATAAATAAGAAGCTTACCTATGTCAAGGATAAGGAGGGAATCTTCGGTTTCATAGATGCTGATTGGGGAAACTCTGATGCTGATAGGAAGTCATATACTGGCAACAACTTCAACTTGTGCGAATCAGCGATCTCATGGTGTTCACACAACAGAGGGCAGTTGCTTTCTCATCAACTGAAGCTGAATAAATATCTCTGAAGCAGGAAAGGAGGCGATTCACCTATCAACTTTTGTGAAGGAGCTGGGTCTACCAGAACTGTCAGACATCTTGTTCAATGACAATCAGTCAGCTGGAAAGTTGGCAAATAACCCAGTTTTCCATTCTAAGACGAAGCATATTCATATCAAATACCACCTCATATGTCAAGCTCTACAGGACTATCCACTGAAATTGGAGTATCAACAAAACAGAAGATATGGTGGCAGATGTCTTGACGAAGGCTCTGCCTGCACCAAAGTGCAAGAAGTGTGTTGACGGACTCTGACTTCGATCCTAGAACCATAAACTTAAAGACTTAAGTCACAAATTCATAACTGTGTGTAAAAATTGAGGGGGCGTGTAGAGATTCAAATTTTACTGCCACATAACATTGTTGGTGTCTAAAGATGTTGCTATCTGTATAGTCACTTTGTATGTTCTTTGAATTAGTTCAATGTACTCACTCTCAGTCTTTGTGTGTTCATCTACCTGTGCAGTGATCTGTGAATAAAGTTCTGTTTTAATCACGTGTCGTATCCATAATTTCTAACTATAATCCTAATAAATTCAGTATCTCCTGTGATATCCAAGGATTTCTACTAGACCTTGTCTTTTTACCAATTTGCTCCTCTGCTACCTTCACTATTTTATCCCTGAAAGCTAGCCATTTATCTTCTATTGTTTTACTTTCCTCTGATTCAGTCAGTTGTTAACTAATGCTCCCTCTGAACTAACCTAGAAACCTTCAGTTTATACAGACCCTGTCTCCCAGTATTCCTGTCTTTAATTTTAATCTCCAGGTCATAACCAATAAATTATGATTAGTGTCTTTATCTGCCCCTATGTATGCCTTACAGTTTTTAAACCTGGTTACAAAAATGCTGTATTACCATCATGAAACCAAATTAAGGTTCCCAGGGTCTCCTCACCTCTTCCACGTCCACAATCTTCATCCATGATTTTTAAATAAAGTATTAACCCGCGAGAAATCGCATCTTTAAAAGTTATGCAATCGATAGTGTGTATAGCATTTTTCTGACAGTGAAAGAACATTTAATAGTGTACTTAATATGTGCAAACAAGTATTTCTAGTTGCATTTATAAGAAAACACAAATATCTGACTATTTAAAATGGTAAAATGCCGACTGTTTTAAAATTATTGTGAGCAAAATACTCATGCGCGAGTCCTTGTTGGTTAATGACAATTAAATTATGTTCTATGCAAAATCTTACCAGACAGCTTACCCTTTTCATTCCTTTTCCCAGTCGATACTTACAAATCAGGTTCCTATTAGAATCAAGTTTTCCGGCAAGTCAGTTCACTAAATGGGCATTCAATTTGAGTGCATTTGATCATGAAGTAATTCATAAACCAAACAAAATACAAACTAGTTGCTGACACCCTAGTAGCAGTCCACCACCAACTCCTACAACATACAGTGTGCATTATACTGACTTCTGCACTACTTAAGAAGATAGGACAACTAGTGTAACTCTTCTGGTGCATCTCTCCGATTCACAGTGCCAGGCCTACCAATATAGTGGGACAAAAGCTACTACACACCTATCAACAATGTACATCCCAATGGTTAATTTTAATCACAGACATGTTTAAGGTGGAATCAAGCATACCAGACATCCCTGCACACTATGGCCACAGTGCAAGTATGCAAGTTGATTGGGGAAGGGGCGGAGGGGGAGAGGGAGTGGGGAGGGGAGAGGGAGGGGAGGGGAAGAGAGATGGGGGGAGGGGAGGGAGAGGGAGAGAGGGTGGGAGACAGGCATGGAGGGATGAAGGGAGGTCTTCAAATCAAACATCAACAGTATGTACAAGGTGATTATGTACCTATTAACAGTGTCTTTATCAAAGCAATAGCAACTTATAGTATCTTACCCGAAAGATAAATTGCAGAATCAACAGACGATTCAAATACAAAGCGTATGTGGCAAAAATTCTTCTTGCTGAGTCTCACAGTTGTCATCTCACCACATCGTTCAAATATTTCACGAATTATTTCCTCTGAAACAATACACAATTGCTATACACTGTTTAACTAAAAATAAAAATAAAATGTGCAAATCAGACATATGTGAAGAATATTGTAACTACCTGTTGTATTTTCTGGAAGTCCTCCAACAAATATTGTTCGGCAACCAGGTGGACGTTCTCGAGTTGTTGGAGGAGGAGCATTGGGATTAGGTGGGAATAAGGTGCAAGACTTGCAGTGAATAATCTCTTTTACAACAGGAGTTGTAATAATGCCTGGATCTGCAGGCATAACTGTACCATCAGGGCCCATAATTGTTCCATCAGGCATCATCCCACTCATCATGCCATACTGTAACAAAATATTGTGAGATTATTTATAGAAGACAAAAGACATTCAGCATATGTTTAGTCAAGGATATACTAAGCTCATCATTCTTGCCACACTTAACTGTGAAACTACATACAAGTTTTGCAGAATACAGATTTTATTGAAATGTTTCATATGTATGCCGACACATAAGCCCTGTAAAACAGTATAAGGCCTGTTTTAAATAGAAATTATCTTGTCTGCAACTAATAGAATGTTCACAAATTCTATATTGTAACTGTTGTGTATGACAACTGCAATAAAATCATAAAGCTGCAACAATTTTTGCCTATCAGTTGGTAGTTGACAAAAGAATATCCATATTTAACAGAAGTAACCGGTTTTTTTGCACTATAAATAAAATATTATAAAATAAGCAGACCTTAAACTAATTGTTCTTGATTCATGAACAGCTAAAATAAAGTGAATTACTGAGGTAGTTCATAGGTATTCCTTATCTGTAAAGGTAGAAAAGATAACTTAAAAAATGTACAAGTGTGATGCTTTCACTGAATACTTTCTTAAGAATTTACTCTGACAAATATATGATTACTATAAATGTGCTCTGAATGAGAGTTATACAATATTAATTGCACTCCTAAACTGAAGAAGGGTTGTAACTGGAGATTATGTATTTTACGCATCATGAATAAAATATAATTTCATCTCTGTTCAGGGTTGGGACTAATATGATGTTCACATTTTGGTCTACATTTTCCATTGGAATTACATAAAACAAATACATAAGAAACCATTTGAAGGTCATTAAAATTATGGTAAACTGTTGAACAACAATCTTTTTAGGTAGTTTGGCCATGGCAACCAGAAAAGACTGATGTGTAAATGAGTTGCACCTGAGTGACTGTGTAAATGTTTATGTAATCTTTTCCTTATGAAGGCTGCAGCCATAAGTTTTAGTTATGTGAAAGTGGTTGCCTTCTCTCTATCCCTCAGCAATAATCTTTAAGGTGAGTTGAAACCTACACACATTATATAGGGTGGCACAAAAGGTTTAAAGAAAATTCCCGCCCACGATCTTTCACATCTTTGCCTCGGTTCTCTGGACAGAGCCTCTGCCTCTACTGTTATCTCTGTCCAACCTCTTTGCTTTCTACAAATGTCTACCTTGTTGTGTTTGCATGTGTATGTGTGTGGGTGTGTGTGCACTTGTTTACCTTTCCTTTTTTCCACTTAAGGTAAGTCCTTCCACTCCTGGAATTGGAATGACTCCTTTTCCACTTCCTTAAAACTCATATCCTTTTCTTTCTCCCCTCCTTCCTACCTCTTTTCCTGAAGAAGCGACCAACGGTTGTGAAAGCTTGTGTGTGTGTTTTTATTTGTATCTGTCGACGAGCCTGTGCCACACATACAAGCTTTCGCAGCCTAGCTGCTTTGTCAGGCAGAAGGGAAGGAGAGGGAAAAGGAAATGATGAGGGTTTTAAGGGAGTGGATAAGGAGTCATTCCAATCCCGGGACAGGATAGACTTACCTTGGGGGGAAAAAAGGAGGGTAAACAAATACACACACACCCACACATTTACACAGACGCAAGTACACTTAGGCAGACATACTGTAGAACTGTAGAAAGCAAAGAAGTTAGAAGTTAGACAGAGATGCCACTTGAGGCAGAGGCTCTGTCCAGAGAACCAAGGCAAAGATGTTAAGATGGTGGGTGGGAATTCGAATTTAGCGGAGGTTGAGACCAGGTGGGCAATGGGAAGAGAGAATATGCTGAAGGGCTAGTTCCCATCTCCGGAGTTCTGAGAGGATGGTGTCGGTGGGAAGTATCCAGATAACCGGGACGGTGTAACACTGCGCCAAGATGTGCTGGCCGTGGACCAAGGCCATGTTTAGCCACAGGGTGATCCTCATTACCAACAAACACTGTCTGCCTGTGACCGTTCATGCGAAAGGACAGTTTGTTGCTGGTCATTCCCACATAGAACGCTTCACAGTGCAGGCATGTCAGTTGGTAAATCACATGGGTGCTATCGCAAGTGGCTCTGCCCTTGATCATGTACACTTTCTGGGTTACTGGACTGGAGTAAGTGGTGGTGGAAGGGTGCATAGGGCAGGTTTTACAACGGGGGCGGTTGCAGGGGTAGGAGCCCGAGGTTAGGGCAGGTGGTTTGGGGATCTCATAGGGATGGACTAGGAGGTTACGAAGGTTAGGTGGGCGGCGGAAAGACACTCTTGGTGGAGTGGGAAGGTGGTCATTAAGGATGGATCTCATTTCGGGGCAGGATTTAAGGAAGTCGTATCCCTGCTGGAGAGCCACATTCAGAGTCCGCTCCAGTCCCGGAAAGTATCCGGTGACAAAAGGGGCACTTCTGGGGTTCTTCGGTGGAAGGTTCTGGATTTGGGGGGATGAGGAGGTGGCTCTGATAATTTTCTTCTGAACCAGATCAGGAGGATAGCTGCGGGATGTGAAAGCTGTTATTAGGTTATTGGTGTACTGGTTCAGGGATTCGGGACTGGAGCAGACTCTTTTGCCATGAAGACCTAAGCTGTAGGGAAGGGAACGTTTGATATGGAATGGATGGCAGCTGTCATAATGGAGGTACTGTTGTTTGCTGGTAGGTTTGATGTGGATGGATGTGTGAAGTTGGCCATTGGACAGGTGGAGGTCAACATCGAGGAATGTGGCATGGGATTTGGAATAGGACCAGGTGAATTTGATCGGACCAAAGGAGTTGAGGTTGGAGAGGAAATTCTGGAGTTCTTCTTCACTGTGTGTCCAGATCATGAAGATGTCATCAATGAATCTGTACCAAACTTTGGGTTGACAGGCTTGGGTATCCAGGAAGGCTTCCTCTAAGCGTACCATAAATAAGTTTGCGTACGAGGGGGCCATCCTGGTTCCCATGGCTGTTCCCTTTAGTTGTTGGTATGTCTGGCCCTCAAAGGTGAAGAGGTTGTGGGTCAGGATGAAGCTGGCTAGGGTATTAAGGAAAGAGGTTTTAGGTAGGGAAGTGGGTGGTCGGCGTGAAAGGAAATACTCCATCGCAGCGAGGCCCTGGGCATGTGGGATATTTGTGTATAAGGAAGTGGCATCAATGATTACAAGGATGGTTTCAGGAGGTAACAGGCTGGGTAAGGATTTCAGGCGATCGAGAAAGTGGTTGGTGTCTTTGATGAAGGATGGGAGACTGCACATGATGGGTTCAAGGTGTTGGTCTACGTAGGCAGAGATTCGTTCTGTGGGGGCTTGGTAACCGGCCTGGATGATTAGGTTTGTGAATCTTAGGAAGTAGGTAGAAGGTAGGGGTGCGGGGTGTCAGTGGGGTAATGAGTTTGATGGACTCGGGTGAAAGGTAAAGATGTTAAGATGGTGGGTGGGAATTCGAATTTAGCGGTTCTCTGGACAGAGCCTCTGCCTCAAGTGGCATCTCTGTCCAACTTCTAACTTCTTTGCTTTCTACAGTTCTACAGTATGTCTGCCTAAGTGTACTTGCATCTGTGTAAATATGTGGGTGTGTGTGTATTTGTTTACCCTCCTTTTTTCCCCCCACGGTAAGTCTTTCCTGTCCCGGGATTGGAATGACTCCTTATCCACTCCCTTAAAACCCTCATCATGTCCTTTTCCCTCCCCTTCCCTTCTGCCTGACGAAGCAGCTTGGCTGCGAAAGCTTGCGTTTGTGTGTGTGTGTGTCTGTGTGTTTATTTGTTGCTATCACTGCCTGTGCCCCTTCGGCTGGTAAGTGTGTGTGTGTGTGTGGTGTGTGTGTGTGTGTGTGTGTGTGTGTGTGTGTATGCAGTGAGGCACAAGCAGTGATAGCAACAAATAAACACACAGACACACACACACACACACACACACAACGCAAGCTTTCGCAGCCAAGCTGCTTCATCAGGCAGAAGGGAAGGGGAGGGAAAAGGAAATGATGAGGGTTTTAAGGGAGTGGATAAGGAGTCATTCCAATCCCGGGACAGGAAAGACTTACCTTGGGGAGAAAAAAGGAGGGTAAACAAATACACACACACCCACACATTTACACACACAAACGCAAGCTTTCACAGCCTAGCTGCTTCATCAGGCAGAAGGGAAGGAGAGGGAAAAGGAAATGATGAGGGTTTTAAGGGAGTGGATAAGGAGTCATTCCAAACCCGGGACAGGAAAGACTTACCTTGGGGGGGGGGGGGGGGGGAGGGAAGGAGGGTAAACAAATACACACACACCCACACATTTACACAGACGCAAGTACACTTAGGCAGACATACTGTAGAACTGTAGAAAGCAAAGAAATATATATATCCTACCTGGGATGAAGTTTACTTACCAGGCAAAGGAACACAGGTATGTGACAGCAAACATAAATAAAACACACACACACAGACAGAGTAGGGAAGGAGAGGGAAAAGGCAAGGATTTTGGTTTAAAGGAGTGGGTGAGGAGTCATTCCAATCCCTGGAGAGGAAAGACTTACCTATGGGGAAAAAAGGACAGGTAAACAAACACACACACACACACACACACACACACACACACACACACACACACACAAAGGCAGACATAAGCAAAATGCAAAGAAGTTGGACAGAGATGCCACTTAAACTAACAAAGGTTGAGACTAGGTGGGCAACGGGAAGAGAGAATATGTTGAAGGGCAAGTTCCCATCTCCGGAGTTCTGATAGGTTGGTGTCAGTTGGAAGTAACCATATAACCTGGATGGTGTAACACTGTGCCAAGGTGTGATGGCTGTGCACCAATGCATGCTTAGCCAAAGGGTGATCCTCATTGCCAACAAACTGTCTGCCTGTGACTGTTCATGTGAATGGACAGTTTGTTGCCGGTCAGTCCCACATAGAACGCTTCACAGTGCAGGCATGTCAGTTGGTAAATCACTTGGGTGCTGTCACAAGTGGCTCTGCCCTTAATTGTGTACAACTTCTGGGTTACAGGACTGGAATAAGTGGTGGTGGGAGGATGCATAGGGCAGGTTTAACACCGGGGGCAGTCCATGTGTGTTGGTTTCCTGTAAACAATCTGTTCCAAAGTCTCATGATTCTTCCTGTAAACCAAGACATTGAGAAATGTAAGCTTTAAATCCCTTTCAACCTCTATTGTAAATTTGATGCTAGGATGAGGGCAATTAAAATGTTTTAGAAATGGTTAAGATCTTCTCTCCCATGTAGTCAAACTACAAACGTACTGTAAATGGATCTCTAACAGGTGGGTTTTAAGAATGTCATCTTTAGCACCATGTCTTAAAAATCTTCCACACATAAATTGGGAGCCATGGGGATAATGGGTTCCCCATAGCTACTGCAACAGATAGTTCAAACAATTTGTCACTGAATAGTGAGTACATCAATGTTGGCATATGAATGAAATTTTTTTATTGTTTTAAAAATAATATTCAGTTTTAAAAATTAACAGCAAACTTTCTGCTTAATATTTAATTTATTGTTATTATTATTATTATTATTAGTAGTAGTAGTAGTAGTAGTATTACAGGAAGTAGTGAAAGAGATGGGAATGATCAGTTATTCCAGTTCTCATCTTCACTACATTCCTAAGTGCCAATGAGAAATGTTTGACCACATCTGACTTGGTCAATCTCACAATTATTGCCACAGTGTGATTTCCACTA
The DNA here is from genome assembly GCA_026315105.1 of Locusta migratoria. Lineage (NCBI taxonomy): Eukaryota > Metazoa > Arthropoda > Insecta > Orthoptera > Acrididae > Locusta > Locusta migratoria. The sequence goes on from CM048746.1 coordinate 317,527,007, forward strand.
TGGATGTTCATAGGGTTTACATAGCAATACTTTGCTTTGTTCATGTTTCAGCAGTCACAAAGTTTTACATCTTTATTGCTACCCACTATCCAACATTCATTCACTTATGTGTATGCTTATAGAGCCAGAGGCTCCTTCTTACAGAAGTATGAATGAGTGCAGAGAAGAGATGTATATGGGAAGCATACAATATTATACCTGCCAACTTTTGAAAAGGGCTATCAGTAAAACTCAAGCATGGCAACAAAATCTAACAATTTACGACATAACCAGGCTTGATAAAAAAATACTGTAATAATGATTCTGGGCTAAAAAAAATATGATAACTGATGCTTTAAACATGATGTCAGTGAAATCACATCTGCTTACATTGTACACCAATGATTTGCGGATGAATATAACAACTAAAAAATCTATGTTACACAGCTGTAGGCTTTGTGAATATTGTTCTGGAGCATTCACAACAGGACTCTCTTAATAAGCAGATATGCGGTGACACAGGCAAGAAATAATACAACACTCACTGTATATCACAAGCTAGTTCAACTTTTAAGTCACAGTTGTGTTCTTTTTAGCTTCCTGTAAAAAGTATTGAGAAATTGTGTTGCCATAACATGGACCAGAACTCCTGGTCAACAAAATAGGAATAGATTGCAGAGATCCACGCAAAATATTCCAAAAAATCACAAGAAGTGAACGAAATGTAACAGTATTTGAGGAGCAGAGACTACTGAGACATGAGATTCACATGGATAAATGTTATCCCGGTTTTCAACTCAATTCCATTGACAACACAAACATCACACCAATCGTTTCAAAGAATGAGTTATGAATTATCGTAGACCTGCCTGTGACACATACAAAAAAAGACGGAAAAATGTCAAAGTTTCAAATTTTTTGTCATGAAATCATAAAATAACACCATCAATCCATAAACATATAAAATATTCCATTTTCCATAAATTTTACGGATAAACCATAAAATTTGGTAGGTATATAATACCTAGTTAAAGAGCATGCTCTGAAACATGAAAGTCCTGACCTCAGACTGTGTTTCACCCCATGAGCCATGTGGATTCTTCCTCCTGAGACCGGCTTTCCAGTTCATAGGTAAGAACTTGTCATTACAACACAATCTTGGTTCTCACTACCAACATGGGCTTTCTTCTTTCACCTTGGCAGTTCTCTTCAGTGTCTATTCCCTTTCTTCACTGCCTTTAGTATTTTATTCACCCCACCCCACTTTTTCTCTCACCATTCAACAACATACAATGCATGTAAGTGTTCTGCTCTAACTAGTGTACAAAGATTTTTCAGTAATTTCTGTCTTGCTTATTTACCTCTATCTTTCACATTTAAGCTCTCAATCAGCCTAGCCCCCTCCCCCTTCCACTCTTCCCTTCCCTCATGCAAAGATTTGCCAAAATTTACTTATGGGAAATATTCAGAAAAATCACTAAGAATCTGGAGATGGATGGCTGAAAAAAAAAAGAAAGGAAGGAAGGAAGCTCACAGTTTAATGTCCCATTGACAGTGAAGTCATTAGAGCCAAGCAGTTATGTTCAGATTTTTGGGTAAGGGCGGGGAAGGAAATCGGCCATGCCCTTTCAAAGGAACCATCCCGGCATTTGCCTGGAGTGATTTAAGGAAAGCACAGAAAACCTAAATCAGGATGGTTGGAGGTGATTTGAACCACCGTTCTCCCGAATGTGAATCCAGCTTGTTACAACTGTGCCACCTCGCTCAGTGGCTGCAGAGAGATGTCATCCATGATTCCCCATAAGACATGGGCAATTTCTTAACTACTTTTCTATATCATGCAGCAATATTGTAGAATTCAAACTTTATCAAAAATGTAGACTTCCAATAACTTCATACTATAGAAGGTAAACCTACATTCTCAATAACCCTTCTATGAAAATATACTTTGCTGTTTCACTACTGCATTAATAGTCATTAACATAATCAGAAATTTATTTTTCACTGTGTCTAGTTGTCAGATTCGGAAGTGAATATAATCTTAATAAACTAATGTTATTAGTAAAAACAATTTAAGTTGGCTTGCCACAAAAAATCATTCTTGTATAATAAAGATTATCTGTAAAGTATAATGCAGATAACGGAACATCTCATCAAACAGGTGATTATACATATTAATAACAGGCTGCCCTGTTCTGCGTCATAAAACAACCATTAGGCCTACTCTTTTATTACAACTGAACACTAATATTTTTAAGAAACTGTCTTGTCTGTTCCTTTGGACAAAAGAACAGACACCACTTTATGCTACTGCAGCTATTCTTAATATAGTTTTTAACTGGGGTGTTTTTAGTCTCAGCTGTTTATGTGTCCATGTTGTATGATTACAGCACCTTCAAGAAGCTAAGACTAAAAACATCCCCATTAAGAACTAATCTTTTTACCATGCCTTCCTTTCAACAAAGTAAAATATTGTAAACCTAAAGAACTGTTTTCACTTGGCATTTGTATGAACAGTATATTATTACCTGACCCATCTGACCAATGCCCATCATTCCAGGATCAGCCATCATTCCACTACCCATCACATTCACTCCAACAACAGCTGGATAGCCCATGGGCCCCAGCATTCCTGGCCAAACACCAGGAGCTGGGAGTCCAGATGCCGTTGCAGCAGATGTAGATGGAGAAGGCATTCCTGGTGCACCACTATTTGCCATTGGCTGTGGCTGAGTATGCTGACTGTCCTCTTGACGACCACCACGTTCTGAACGATCACGTTCTGGACGATCCCCCCTGTCACGTTCACGGTCACGATCTCTATCACGGTCTCTGTCTCTGTCACGATCTCCTCCACCACGTTCTCTTCGATCATTGCGATTTCTCCTGTCTCGGTCTCTTCGAGAATCGAGGATGGTATTGTTGTTTCCATTTACTCCACTTGTATTAGTCCCAGTTCCAATACTGTTACTGGCTCCTACAGTGGCATTATTACTCTGATTTGAAGTTGCATCCTCACGGTTGCTTGTTGCTGCTGTGTTAACAGTGATGTTTCTCTCTTCTCCTAAAAAATGAAACAACACAAATACTGAATTTCACATTATATTTAGAGTCACTTGTGAATTAATAATGAAAGCTTACAAAGTAATGTTAAGTTATAAAGCAATTATTTGGCCTTTGCCACAAAAAGCACTACCAAACAGAGCAAATGGGTCGAAATGGACAAAAATTATTTTAATCACAGTTTGGTATATACTAAGTTTACATTGAAGGACATTAACAAAATGTTCAAGCTATTAGATCAAACTTCGTAGGGAACTGGTGGTCTGCACAGCACATGATATTTAAAGCAGAGAAAATGAGAACACATAATTTGCTCATGGCAGGGAGCGATCTTATAAATGTATTTTGTGAATAATTAAAAGCCAAGATTGTGATATTACATCTTTATTTATAACAGACGACCGGTTTCGATGTACATAGACATCATCTTCTGGTCTAATGTTATAATTTAGTGCAGAGACCAGAAGATGATGTCTATGTACATCGAAACCGGTCATCTGTTATAAATAAAGACATAATATTGCAATCTTGGCATTTCATTATTCACAGAAAATGAGAACAACAATTAATGCCTAACAGCACAGGATGGTCAGAAATTAGTTGCACAGAAGTTTAGAAGGGGTAGGGGAAGGATAGTGAAAAGTAGAAGGGATGGGAAGGCACTGTAGCAATGAATGTAACAAACACAAACTGCAATTGGGAGACCTGACCTTGGCTGTTATCTTGGGGAAGGGAGGGCAGCAGCTGGAAAGAGAAGCCTGCGATTCAGGTGGTGAGGTGAGGTATAAATAAGGGCAATGTCGGAAGCGAGCAGCTGTTGCTGGTGGAACTGCAAGGGAGGGGCCCTTACTTTGACTAGGAGGCTTTTCACTGGACTTGTACAAAAATCCCCCCCCCCCCACTTACAGTTAAAGCAACACTTGAACACAGTGGCCAGGGATGGCAGTCATGTATGTGAGTAGTGCCTGTGAGAACACATGAATGTGTGTCTGCTCTTTTTCTGGCAAAGGCATGAACAAAAGGCTTAGTTGTGTACATGACTGACTATGGCTAAGCAATCATCTTAAGGCGAGTTGCAATCTATCCTTGAATAATTGGCATTATCCCAGAGAAGAGAACAGAATACTATGGGAAAAATAGCCAAATTTGGCTGTCTTTTATAAAAGACAGGTGGCAGGAATCAGCTTTCACTGTCAGCAAATAAGGAAATAAACAGTGGGTATTTATTAACAGTAACAGGTAAAATTTGTGTCAACATCACCGGTGTGCACAAGAGAGTACAGCACAGTAGACGTCTTTAGCATAAGGAAGGCTTTTGCAGTAAATACTAAAGTGAGTTAGATTCAGGGAGTATTAGTGGAATGATAATGCTAGAGTGAGGGGAACGTAGGTGACATCCAATATTGCTGTGTGTGTAATACAGATCCAGAAACAGTTGTAGAGTTTAAAATAGATGAATACCAGTGTAGGATCATCAATATTAGTTTTATTGTCCATGCAGAAACCTCATTTATCTATTCCAAAAAATTATTACTAAATATTAAAATTAGTAGATACACATTTTTTAAAATAAATCTTGTTTTTATTCCCTCAAAAAAACTTGTACATATAATTGTTACAGATTATCACCGTTTCCTTCTCAATCAGAATCATCTATTTCCTCTTCTTCCAGGACACTGAAAACTTCACTCACGTGTAAATTCACCATATTGAGAATATGCAGAGTGCAAGCAATGCAGGTAGCACACAAAAACAGTGTAGTACTCAACAGAGTGCAAGAAATACAAAGCCCTTTTGTAGCATATAAATAGTTAAAACTCCACTTGCTAAGTGGCAGCACAATGCAGAGAACCCTTCTACTTCATTTTACATGGTTACCAACAGACAGCAGGTTGCAAAATGGCCGCTACAAATTTTTAGTGTTGTATGAGTCAGACTCGGGTGCCGTCCGCCTGACTAACTACTGCTGAATGAGCCTGGCTCATAATAATAAAGAAATTACTAATCTCACTCTGGAAAAAAATCAAGCCAGATCACTTACAAGAAAAATTTTGGACAACTCTTATTCCAGAAAAAAGGGGGGGGGGGCGGAGAGGGGGGGCGGGGGGAGGGGGAGGGGGGGAGAGAGAGAGAGAGAGAGAGAGAGAGAGAGAGAGAGAGAGAGAGAGAGAGAGAGAGAGAGAGAGAGAGGGCATGTAACACCGCTAGATATGTAGTAGACATCTCCCAGTTTAGCTGACTTTTTCCATGTTCACCATACTGGGATGTGTGGTACAGTAAAATATCAAGGTGAAGTTTAAGTCGCTCATAGTGCAATAAAATGGGAAGATAAAGACATTAGGGACATGTTGACAAGTGTGCATGAACTTGACATATGAGGATTCTATGTCATTTTCTCAATTCAGATTAGAAATGCAATCTCATTATTGAATCTTGATCCCACTCAAAACTATACTTTCATCTTACATTACCTGATGACTTTCAATGGCTATTTGTACCTGGTGTCTTTATGCTGGCTGTCCAAGATGTACATGTAGTATCAAAGAGAATCAAGTTATTCTGAGAGACATAATACAAGGCGTGTCCAGAAAGTAAGTTCCGTTTGGTTATATAAAACGAACGGGTACAGATACAGAAAAAATATTGATTGTACAAAAATCTACAACTGTTAAACTACTTTTCTACATAGCTTCTGAAATTTTGTAGGCAATTGTCATAGCATGGCACAAGGTTTTGTGTGCCTTTTTCATGGAATGTTGCCGCCTGTGTAATTAACCATGTGGTAACATGTTCTTTCACCTCGTCATCATCGTTGAAGTGTTGTCCACCAAGGACAGATTTTAGGTGCAAAAAGAGGATTACTGTCAAAATATTTTTTTTTTTTTTTTCAATAATGCCTGACCTTACACACCGAATGTGACCAAACAATTCTTATGGAAATTTCAATGGGACCTGTTTGATCATCCTCCATACAGCTCGAATCTCTCTCCTAGTGACTTTCATCTCTTCTTACACCTAAAATCTGTCCTTGGTGGTCAACACTTCAACAATGATACAGAGCTGTTACCACATGGTTGAATGCACAGGAGGCAACCTTCTGTGAAGGATGCATGCAAAAACTTGTGGCATATTATGACAAGTGCCTACAAAATTTCGGCAGTTATGTGGAAAAGTAGTTTAAGAGTTGTAGAATTTTGTGCAATAAAAATTTCTTCTGTATCTGTGTACAATTTCATTTTATTGCCAAGTGGAATTTACTTTCTGGACACGCCTCGTATTTACCAGTAGGGTGATGAACACCCTTGAAGCCACACAGATCTTACCAATTCAGCAGGCAGTGTGTTCTTGCACAAAATGTACTTTACTGAGAGAGGAAATTTTATATGAGATTTTTGTAATTATGCTGCCAAGCTGGAAGTACAAACAAACTTCATGAACAGAAGGTGCAGCAATAATGGAAGCTTTCAGAACCAAGAGTCATCTGCTATTTTCAGTTACAAGGAATACAATGGCAAAAAGAGAAATAGTTTACATATTTGAAGAGTAACTCTGGATACACCTGCCGCTAGTCAATATCAGTTACATGCTCTGACTTTCTTCGCACTGATACTGAAGTGATACTTTATTTGTGTGGCTTGGCAAGATTGGGATTCGGTTTGTGAATGTCAGAACTGTGGAGAAGTTGGTAAGGGGTTCCTGATACTGGGGATGAGCATAATCATTCACTTAAGGAGTTGGCTATATTTCCCAATAGAATAATTGTCTGCTATGGAAGACTACAGTCATTTCAATGTTAGGAAAAACTTGTTACTAAACAGATAAAGAGAGAAAATGTGTAGCTGACCATGGCCATAGTAATAATGGACAGAGGACATTAGCTTTAATAATATAGCTAATCAAGTAGTTACATAAGCAAATATAAGTAAAATAATAGGTGCAAACAATGATTATTAACGATAACACCAACATTTACAGGAAGTGGATATGAACAACATGATATACAACATTTGTGGTCTATCAAGTCGAGAAACTGTAACTAATTTGCCTACAAAAACTACCTAAGCTTCAGCGATTCTGTGGTGCACATGATTAGTCATTATTATCTAACTCACCACATGCAATGTACTGGCCCTAAAAAGTAAATTAATACGATCTATTTTTCAAGAAATTTAACACAGTTTAATTTTGTACTAGGATGCTTTTTTGAAAGACACCACAGTATTCGATTAATTTAAGAAAAACATGCAAAAGTGACCTATCACACACCACATGCTTACCCTAACTGATCAGGAATTTTAGTATCGCATTCATGGCACTACCTTCCACCGCTGTACAATAATTGTGACTACATGAATTATTTCATATATTCAATCTTTGTGTTTGTTCATTTTTAGGCTATTATTATACCACTCAACTTGTAATGCACTTAAAAATCATAAAATAAAAATCTGTGTAAGTATTAACTCTCAGTTTTGTGAAATAAACAATTAAATCATTTGGTTTACACAGTTTTCTATTACAAAACTGCTGTGGTTGTAGAGAACCTATATGTACATACATATTCAATAGGACACCATAAGGCACATGCACAGAGGTTTCCTCATACCACTACTATCAATCTCCTTCATTAAAAAAAAAATTGACTACCTATATATATCTCTGCTCATGCCCTAATATCTTTTATCTTTGTGATCCTTATGCAAAAATAACTTGGTGGTGGTAGAATCATTCTGCAGTTAGCACCAAATGCCAGTTTTCTAAATTTTCTCAGTAGTGTTTCTGAAAATGAAAATCAACTTCAAATCCAGGAATTCCCTGTTGAGTTTCCAAAGCATCTTCATAATACTCCTATGTTAATCGAACCTACTGGAAACAAATCTAACAGCCCACTTCTTAGCTGCGTCTATGTCTTCCTTTAATCTGACCTGCTAGATCCTAAACATCTAAACAGTACTCAATATTATGAGTACTAATATAGTGTATCTCTGACTTCCACAGTCTTTAAACACCATCCTCATGACATTCGTCATGAATTACCTTCCCCTTCCATTCCCATCCTTTTTTCTTCCCTTCTCTCCCACCTAAAGAAGAAACTATGTTGCAAAAGCTCGTCCTTATTCGTCCTTCTTATTTTTTCTTCATTTGTGTCACTATCGGCAGTACAGCACAAAGGTAATTACTGGTCAGCTAATCTATCTCTTGAAAAATAATTTAACATCCCTGAGTAGAATTTCAATCATTAATATAATGTTATATTCAAACAGAAAATGATTGTTTTTCCTACTCAGTTGCATTAACTTCATTTTTCAACATCAACATCATGTTGTTTGTTTGTAGTGGTCTTCAGTCCGCAGCCTGGTTTGATGCAGCTCTCCATGCTACCCTGTCCTATGAAAGTCTCTTCATCTGAGAATAAGTTCGGCAACCTACATCCTTTTGAATCTGCTTATTGTATTCGTCCCTTGGTCTCCCTCTACGATTTTTACCCCACACACTTCCCTCCAACATTCTCAAAAATTATAGAAAAGGTAATGTACAAGCAGCTTCTCAACCACTCAACCACAAATGGCATATTGTCTAGAACACAGTTTGGATTTCTGAAAGGTTCCGATATCGAGAAGGCTATTTACACTTACAGTGAGAATGTACTTAATTCATTAGATAATAAATTGCAAGCAGCAGGTATTTTCTGTGATTTGTCAAAGGCATTTGACTGTGTGAATCATAACATCCTCTTAAGTAAATTAGAATTCTATGGGGTCACAGGAAATGCTGCAAAATGGTTCAAGTCATACCTCACTAACAGGAAACAAAGGGTGTCAGGGCAAGTGACTAGTGAATTAAGCCAACAGTCATCATCGGATTGGGAAGAAATTACATGTGGTGCCCCACAAGGATCCATCTTAGGGCCATTGCTTTTTCTTGTGTTCATTAATGATCTCTCATCAGTTACACTACCAGAAGCAGAGTTCGTTTTGTTTGCAGATGATACAAGTATTGCAATAAAAAGTGTGTCAAGCATAGTGATAGAAAGGTCTGCTAATGATATTTTTATGAGCATTAATAAATGGTTTAAAGCCAACTCATTGTCATTAAACTTTGAAAAGACTCACTACATGCAGTTCAGAACATATAAGAGATTTCCTGACAGCATATGCATTAAGTACGAAGAAGAGCAGATAGAAGAGGTTGACAGTATTAAATTCCTGGGATTACAGCTTGATAATAAATTTAGTTGGCAGGAGCACACCACAGAACTGCAGAAAGACTCAACAAATCTGTATTTTCAATACGAGTGTTATTAGACATAGGAGACTTAAAAATAACAAAGCTTGCATACTTTCATTCCCTAATGTCATATGGTATAATACTTTGGGGTAACTCTTCAAGTCATTCAAAAGTCTTCAGAGTCCAAAAACGTGTAATACGTATTATTTGTGGAGTAAATTCACGGACGTCTTGTAGAAGCCTCTTCAAAGAACTGGGTATATTAACTACTGCCTCTCAGCATATTTATTCCTTAATGAAATTTGTCATAAATAATATATCCCTTTTCCCAACAAACAGCTCAGTTCATACATACAATACTAGGAATAAAAATGATCTACACAAGGACTTTAAAAAGCGCTTACTTTAGTTCAAAAAGGGTTCCACTACTCAGGAACACACATTTTCAATAATTTACCATCAAGTATAAAAAAATTAGCTACAAATAAAGATCAGTTTAAAGGGAACCTAAAAGACTTTCTAGTGGCCAACTCCTTCTACTCCATTAGTGAATTTCTAAACTGTACCAAATGATGCATGCACTCATACTACATTAGTATTATTATATTATCAGAAAAAAAGCACTTAAAATTTATGTATCTGTATTTATATTATAATTGTATGTATCTGTATTTATATTATTAGTATTATCTATTATTCAACTTGTAAATTTTGTTTCTTGACATGTTCCACATCCACGAGGATCCCCTCAACATGGATCTACGGAATGAATAACTAATCTAATCTCCAATGCTATGTTGACGATTTCTTGATGCCTCAGAATGTGTCCCACAAGTCTATCCCCTCTCTTAGTCAGGATATGCCAGAAACTCCTTTTCTCCCACATTTTGTTGAGTACCACCTCATTAGTTACATGATCTGCCCATCTAAACTTCATCATTCATCTATAGCACAACATTTCGAAAGCGTCTATCATCTTTTTGTCTGAATTCCTTATCAGCCACATTTCACTCCCATACTGCGCTACACTCCAGATAAGTGCTTTTAGAAAGGACTTCCTAACATTTAAACTGATATTGGATGTCAACAATTTCCACTTCTTCAGAAATGCTTTTCTTCCCACAGCCAGTCTGCATTTTATATCGTCTTTACTACGGCCATCAGAAGTTATCTAGCTACCCAAATAACAAAACTGATCTACTACTTTATCGTCTCATTACCTAATCGAATTCCTACAGCATCGGCTGATTTTCTGACACTACATTCCATTACCATTGTTTTACTATTGTTAATGTTTATCTTATATCTTCCTTTCAAGACACTGTCCATTCCATTTAATTGTTCTTCCAGGTCATTTGCTGTCTCTGACAGAATTACTAAGTCATCAGCAAACCAGAAGGTTTTTATTCCCTCACCATGGCCTTTAATTCCCTCTCCAAACTTCTCCTTGCATTCCTTCACTGCAATTTACAGATTGAATAACATTGGGGGAAAGCTACAACCCTGTCTTACTCGCTTCCCAACCTCTGTGTCCCTTTCTTGCCCTTCGACTCTAATAATCGCTGTTTGTTTTTCGTATGGGTTGAATATAACTCTTCGCTCCCTATATTTTACCCCTGCTATCTTCAGAATTTGGAAGAGTGTATTCCAGTCGACATTGTAAAAAGCTTTCTCCAAATCTACAAATGCTAAAAATGTAGGTTTCCCTTTCCTTAACCTATCTTCTAAGATAAGTCTTAATGTGTGTATTGCCTCTACCAAGGGATCTCTGCTTTCATTCCTTTTCCCAAATCCATCTTCATCTACTACATTTCCTTCTCTTCCCTTTCCTACTACCGAATTCCAGTCCCCCATTAATCAAGTTCACATCTCCCTTAACTTTCTGAATGATTTCTTTTATCTCCTCATACATTTCTTCAATCATCTCAGCATCGGCAGAGCTAGTTAGCATATAAACTTTTACTACTGTGGTCGGTGTTGGCTTCATCTCTTAACTTTGCTACAATAATGCATTCACTACACTTTTCATAGTAACTTACCCGCATTCCTATTGTCTTATTCAACATCAGACCTAATCCTGCATTACCACCAACTGATTTTGTATTTATAACCCTGTACTCATCTGACCAAAAATCCTGTTAATCCTGCCATTGAACTTCACTAATCCCCACCGTATCTAAATTTAACCTCTCCATTTCTCTTTTAAGACTTTCTAACTTACCTACTCAATTAAGAGATACAACTTCCATGCTCCAATCCATAGAATTCCTGTTTTGTTTCTCTTGATGACGACATCCACGTGAGCAGTCCCTGCCCAGAGATACGAATGGGGCACAATTTTACCTCCGGAATATTTTACCTGAGAGGATGTCATCATTATATATTCATATAGTAGAGCTGCATGTCCTCGGTAAAATTAACGACTTTAGTTTCCCCTTGCTTCGCCATATCTTAATGGCAAAGCCATGTTAGCTTATATTACAAGGCCAGCTCAGTCCAGAAGCCAGACTGTTGCCTCTGTAAGTACTGTGAAGGCTGCTGCCCCTTCAGTAGCACATGTTTTTCTAGCCTCTCCACAAATACCCCCAACAACTGTGGTTGCATCTACGGTACAGCGACCTCTACCATTGAGGCACGCAAGCCACCCCACCTTGGCAATGTCTGTGGTTCATGAAGGTGGGCTATTCATCATACAAACTAGAATGTGATGTATAATAAGGGGTCATCATAGAATGTAGGAGGGTACAGGATAGTCAAATTTCTAGTTGCTAATTATCATACCAACTAGAAATGTGACTACCCTGTACCCTCCTACATTCAATTATGACCCCTTACTGTACATCACAGCTGCATCAGTAACCAGCCACTACTCACACTGCCTGTCATTTTATTTATGTAGAGAGGGAATAACAACAGTGTTATCACATTTTCCTGAGGTACTCTTGATAACGTCATTTGAGAGCAATATATTGGGATCTATTACCTGCAGATCTTTAAGACACTCGCACATCTTTATGTTGAGATATAACTACAAGTCTAATTTGTTTCTGCATAACGGTTACAAAATTCTTTTCCCTTTCAATGTGAAAGTTTAAATTGATAACCAAGGAGCCGATTGAGAGTATGGAATAATAGACCAGACAATGATGATAAAAAAAGGTTGAATATGGATAGTTATTCTAATAGTCAAAAATGTTTGTACAGTGGTAAGAGGGGGTGTTCTCAACAACACTATAATTTCTGAATGGTTGTAACTATAGCTTAGGTGGTTTTGTATGCCAATCTGTGATAAATTTCCAACATAAATCCTGTATTATATCAGCAATGACATGTTTCTCTTCCAATTCTACTCAGCAGGCATCTGAGGGGCCTCGAATGGATTACTAGGACAGGTTGTGTTTCAAGGTCCTTCCGTTTTTCATGGTGGTGTTTATAATTTCACTGTTACTAATTTGGGTGATGCAGGTGATGGTAATGGATGGATTACAGCAGTTATAGTACATTATAATGGTTCTACACTGAAACCAGTAGCATATTTGGAAAGTTTCAACAACAGAGATGTGATTGCATTTAGATCATTTCATGTTTCTGAGGTGTACAACAAAGAAATGGGAAAATCTTATTATTCTAGTAATATGTCTTTTGTTGTTAGGACAAGGAATCACTGAAAAGTTCATGAACAAGAAGCTATGTGTTTGGATTAAAGGTTCTGGTATTTGTTACAAAATAAGAGTTGTTGGAGACTTCATGTATTATTACAGAAATTAAGTAAAGGTTGTGTCCTTGAACCCTTTTCCTTATTTAAAAAACATTAAACAAAGCATAGGGCCAGGTATAGCTTACCAGAGGAGTTTGTTAGTACAGTTTGAATGTAAAATGTGTGACCTTGACAAATGATTGTGATTTCAGTTGGCAGCACTGCATACTTGGGTAAATGGAATATCTTTGAGGCATGCTCTCACAGGCGACTAGAGCCAGTGTAAGAGGGCACCCAAGACTTTCCTACCGCTGATAGATGTCTCTACGGTTACGCTACCAGAGCTCTGTGTGAAATGAGAACAACCAATAGCATCACAAGTTAGCGAGAGCCAAAAGAATTGCATACTGGTGTAAACATTGTCTCAATGCAGCAGTTTGAACGCATTCTGCCTCTTTCTTACGAATGTAATGCGAGTATATTCTGCAACATACGATGTTTTATTATTTCAGTCTGATTTCAGAACGAAGTATGAATTAAAAACTGTCTTGTCCCAAATATTCTGCTGTTTATTTCGCAGTATGTTGCCATTAATGAGTATATGCTCAAGTAGGAAAGTAAGCATAAATAGCTTCAAGTGAAACATAGCCTATAGAAGGAAAACATGTTCTTCCTTATCACAAATTTTTGTCTCTCTTTCCAACTATGTGAAGATTTCCGAGAATATGGTCAGGCAGGCGAATACGAATTTTATTGCTGCTTTCAGAGCAATTTAAGCTGCCCTCATATTTCCCTGCCTGTCCAGATTTATTTTATTTATTTATTTTCGAGATCTATGAAATTGTGACGGGAGTGTATCGCTGGGATGTAGAATGTGTCATATTATTGCAATAATAATCATATGTAAATGTCATGCGGCTTACTGACTAAATTGTTCATAAACAGATGCATGAAAAGGGCTACACTTTACTTATGGGCTGCAAGGGCTTAGTGTGTTAATGTTGGCAATGAAATTTTCACTTTATGATAGTAATTAATTTACTAACCGGACAAGGATATATACAAGAACCCGTCAGTCATAGAGCAGGAACAGCATTAGTTACTTATCTCACGTTCACAAGATTATTCCGCTCATTCTATGTGATTGGTTTTTTTCAGAGAATGTGTAATGTGTTGCCAACACCAGCACACTACGTCTGTACCTCAAAGCTTATGTTGTAATTCGGCAGAAAAAGTATACAGCCAATAAGTGACATATCCATGAGAGTGACATAGTCAGTTCTTATAGTGAAGTTAAAACTTAAACAGGAAGTAATGCAGATTATTAATCAATTCCTTTAAAGAATAAATATCTAGAAGGCGAGGGGTTAATTGCTTTTTGAATTTAGCCATATCACCACTGACTGATGTAATATAAACTATAGGTTTATTTTATACTTTTCTGCCTGAATAATTTACTGTGTTCCTTATTGTCTCCTGCTAGAATTTTTAATAAAGTACTATATTTGAAGATCGTGTTTACTTCTTGTAATATCAAGTTCACATGCACTCTTAGTTTTGTGAACAGTATGATTATAGTTCAGAGAGCACATAAGTAATAAAATTTACTAGCATGACTTGGTGAAGAAATCCAGCTGTTTCAGTAAATCTCTACAATAGTATCTAGAGTGCACTCTGATAATACTCTCGGAGATCGCTGTATTTCGGAAGCAGACAGCCAAATATATGTGATAAGGAAGAATATTAATAATGTTGCCGCTCATGAAGCTGTCCTATTGGGTTCCTACCTAAGGGCACACTGTGAAATTATCATAGATTGGGAAATAAATGGTGAAATATTTTTGTCCATTTTCTAATCACCAGGAAATATAAATAATGTAGAACACTGCAAATCATACTTGCCTTATATTAATAAGCAACTCCTAGAATGTGTTTAAATAAAATATTTCAAAAAATCAAAGGGAGTGTGAGGTTTCAAACTACGATCCCTTGCATTGTCAATCTAGAACGCTATCCATTACACCACGTTAACAATGAATATTTTAAGACTTTATTATTAAATTCATTAAACATCTTATTGCTGCATTACAGTTTCATATGTAATAACAAGGTACATCTCCTTGTGATACATTGTCAGTGCATTGTCACTTTGAAATGGAACTGGGCAACCTAACACGAAACAGTTAACATATTATGCTAGAATGAACAACAGCGTCTTCTGCATCGAGTCAAGGATATACCAGTACGGTAGTGTAACCGTAGAGACATCTATCGGGTGGTCAGAAAATCTTGGGTGCCCTCCTAAGCTGACTTTAGTCATCTGTCATGCTCTCTGGCAATATGGGTCCCAGAGAAGATGGCAGCCAAGATGGGTGGCCCCTTAGTTTTACTAGGGCCAGCCACTATGTAGCACGTCTTGTAGTAATATGAACTCTTTCGTACATGGTGTAGTAAAAAATTCAATGCCACTAAGTCATCTACTACAATCTGTGGCAAGGTTTATTTTCTCCTACAAATGATATAGCCATCTTTGTTAACTGTGGAGTCTTCAAGTAGGTGACAATCTATTAGAGCTGCTTTATAGATGGAAACTGAATTGTACAGATGGAGATTGTTCTAGCTGTAACAAATGTTTGAGTACATTTAGTAAGCTTGATTTGGATATAAAAGAGTAACTTTGCTTCTCGAGCTTCAAAGAATACCTTGGTTTATAGTTTTCTACTATTCTTTTATTCACTCTCTCAGAATTGAGATGACTCTTCTTAAGTTAGTGTTTGGTATTTCAAGTTTCATTGTTTCTACAACTGTTGCTTCTTTAGCAATTTGATTTGCAAGTCAATTAACTGAAATGTTTGTATGTGTAAGTATTTACAGGAAGACAACAGAATTCCTATACTGTGAATCTGGCCACAACAGTCGGAGGCAGCGGTTGGGATTGTGTGAGTGTGTGTGTGTACGCGCGTTTTCTATGGCAGACGAAGGTTTAACAGGCGAAAGCTTTATTTTTTGTTTATTCTGTTATGTGTGCCTTTCTGTGGCTCATCGGGCAACTCTGTGGTGAATAACAACCTACCTTTTCCAAAGTATTGTTGAATACTTCAAGGTTTTTGACAGATTGATTTTAACATGCAGTTGATTATGAATGAGAGAAAACAGTTGTCCCCTTGGGTAACATTTATTAATTACATACGAAGTACTCAAGAATTTGTTAAAAAAAGCATATTCTGTAGAATTAAATAAAGTATTATAGATTTTGAGTAAGATTACAATTTTTTGCAGTATAAATATATCATTTCTTTTGCAGTCAGTGTTATTTTTACTCCTTATATATGCATATGCACAGCTTTTTTATCATCATTAGAACTGCCAGCATAAAGGAGTCTTTAACATCAACACTCTTAGACAACTGAATAAAATGTAGAATGATAAAACTTTGTACTGGATACCTTTAGTCTGGCACTGTGAGTGAGATGCAGTCATAAAGATGAAGGAGGTCTTTGACAGGGTTATGTATATAGGTTTTCAGCCGTGCAAGTGATTCATAAGTCATGTGCTTAATCACAATTACATAGTTAATAAAAATTTTTTGTTGTAGTGTTTTCTCGCATACACAAGGATGCTAGTTCGGGCTGTAAAAAGCTCCTGTTTCCAAACATACTGACTTGCACATAAGGTATAATAATTGCAAATAGATAGTGCAGATTGCCAGAAAATAATACTTCCATAGTCAAAATGGATAAAAAAAACTGTTTTATAAAATTGTAACAATGTTGTTTGGTGCATTGCCCAGTAAATCTTGCCAAAGAAATTGAAAGTTCTTCTGAGTTTCTTGAGCTGATGTACTGTATATGTAGTAATTGTACAAGGTTATTATTTTTTTTTTAAATTGTAGATGTTGAATTTTTGGGTGTGATGACCAGAGATTATCATACGAAAGAGCATGCCATGCTTTAGTAGATGAAAGGTAATATCCATGAACTTTTGTGTATTTACAGTAGATGTCAATAGGTACAGCTACAATATCCACAAAGGCCATTAATGTTTAATGCTTGTGACCAATGGTCCTTACATGTCATTTACTGCAATCACAAAAAAGTGACATCATATCACTATATGCAAAACAACCTAAGTGACAAAAAATTATGTGTAAAAAGAGGCAAATTCTGTTCAAATCTGCATTTGCACAATATGTATGAAATGTGATGCAAACACTGTGTGTCTTATGCCTTTTGTAAGCCACTGGAATCAAATGTATGTATGTGTACAAAAGCAGTCTAATCACAATTCAAGTCACATGAAATACTATGGGTAAATCTGTACTAGAATCAAGAGAAATTTCTATATATTAAATACCCACAAAGTTATATTCTGATACCCCTTTTTTCATAGATGTTAATAGTGTGATCAGCGAGTGATTATTTCTATGATTTGGATTTTGTCCTGGCTTCTGTACAGATATATTATTCTCTTTCCACCAAGGAAACTTGTCAGGTTGCCATATTTTGTTTGGAAAAAATTAGGATAATCTTTTTTCAATATTTTCACCAAGATGTTTAAGCATTATAATCTCCAAGCGGACACTGAATCCACACCAGATTTATTTATTTATTTTTTGTTGTATACAGTCTTCTTGTAATGTAACATCACAATGAACTAACTAAATCAAAAAATAATTAAAAATAATTGAAATGAAAAGTATTTTATTTCAATGTGCACAAAAATTTTATTTAAATATAAACATGAAAACAACTCTGCATTACATAGGAACTATATGTACATTGGTTTATATTTCCTTTATCTCTTTTCATTAAAAGACCTCCTGCAGCATTATCTCTGATGAATTGCTTGTTGTAGATCTCAGTAGTGTGGCCAACATAGTCTCCCTTCATGTAAGTATCCACGCTATCCTGGCCCATCACTTCAATGTCTTCATGAAAGTACTCATCTTCTACATCAATAGCATCACCATAATACACATGGAAACAGATGACTGTTCAAAAATGATTCACAAGGTTCACTGAACTGCTTAACTTCCTCAAAACATACTAGCTACAACAAAAATATCATGGGGACCCTATGTCACTATGAACTTTAATAACAAACTCTCTCAATAATTCCCAAGTTTCCATCTCACTCACAATAATTTTAAAAGTTAGAATTGAACGACACTTTGAAATGTCACGTCTAACAAACGCCAATTCTTTCAGTTACACTTCTAATAGATCGCAAAGAATTTCAAAGAGATTTTTGAAACATTCTCCATCTGTAGGTATTGTTTTATTACACAGTTTCACTAGAAACCAATTCAATGTCTAAAATCAATGAACACCATGTATTTCATAAACAATATCATTAATTGTAAAGAAAATGTTATAAGGTTTCAGCACACTAAAAACCGCAAAAATGAACAACTTCCTTAATAGACTAAAAGCTTTTCATTTTGGTATGAACAATAATGAAGAAAGTCTGTATCTTAGCTTTATACTTTTTTTCAACTACAATAACATTTTGAATTTGGTCTTCCATTATTAATCATTCTTTCATAAAAGATATGGGTCAGACTCCTGGTCTTTAACAAAGTTTCATGTGTCACAAAACCATAGAGCAGCTCATGAAGTGCAGTTGAAGTCACTGCCTCAAAATGAACCCAAACAGACCAACAAATTATTCATAACTTCCGCAAAAAGAGAGAGAGAGAGAGAGAGAGAGAGAGAGAGAGAGAGAGAGAGAGAGAGAATCTAATTCGTCTAGAAAAAAAATTGAGGAAAAAATCAAAATAGGCCTAATAGAAAATATGCCAACAAATAAAACTGCAAAAGATAACAAAAGCCAAGAAAATTTCATTCCAAAATAAAAACAAAAACAATTTATTTAAAACTGTGAAGACAAAAGAAAAAATCATACTGACGTGTTTTACGGCCCACTTTAGATTTGTAGTTTTATAAGTTTTTGCAAACATTTTGGACCAAAATAATAATCTAAATAATAAAAAATTAATTAATACGAGTGTCTGACACCCTTTTAGGATAAAAAAATTAGGTAGTGGCAGGTTCTTAACCACCGACCTTTAGCATCATAATCCAACGCCTTGCTCACTACGCTACAGCTATCAATCGAAAGATAAGTCCTTTAATCTCATACTATTGATGGCTGTTAACTGATGATAAAAATGGCATTTGTAGACACTAGATTATCATTTATTGTACAAAGAATGATGTGTTTTTGTTAATTCTTCAGTGCGCCATTGCTTTGAAATGACAATGTGTAAGTTACAATGAGAAAATCATCAAATACGCAATGCAGCATGCTTATGCCATAGAGAGTTCTGGGGAGAGGAATGTCACATAACATCTCCAAACGGCTGGTTTTTGTTAATTCAATGGAGGGTGTCAAATCTCCGTTATTTTTGTAAATATGTCTCAAACGATACGAAATATGAAAAAAACATAATGGAGCTAAGTTGTAGAGAATTTTCTCCTCTACCAATTAGGTTATTCAATTTTCATGTAAGATGAATGGTTTGTTTGCAATTACAATTATATTACAAACGGCTGTTTTTATTACTACTGTATTTTTTGTTTGAAAAATATGAAAAAGGGATGTTCTGATCTCTGGTGGCCTAAAATCATGTCTGTCAAATTTGGTGCTGATCCATTGAACGGTTCGTCTTAAAAACAGGGAACACGTTACGGACGGACGGACGGACGGACGGACAGACAGACAGACATCCCAAAATTGCCGTTATTTTTGCAAATATCTCTGATGAAAAAAACATAAGGGAGCAAAGTTGTAGACAATTTTCTCCTCTACAAATTCAGTTATTCAATTTTTGGGTCAGATGCATGGTTAAGCTGCTATTTTCATTTACATTTCGAGCTGTCAAAAGACGATCGCAAAGGCCCACTTTTAGTGTTACTACCGTAACCTAAAGTGGGCCAAAAAATGAATGAAACAATACTGGACTAAAAGAATGCCATGGAACATTAAAAAGCGATAAAGAAAAGAGTACAACAAACTGTAAAAGACTCTGCATAGATGCAAAGGAATCCTCAAACAAGAATAATGATAACCAGTCTGAAAATAATACAGGCACAATTTGAAACTAATTTAAAATGCTACACTGGTAATGTGACAAGGTAAAGAATCACAACCATACCTAGCTCAGAATAACAAGACTATTTACATTTAGTTGTTTATAAGACAGCTACCACAGCAACAACTAATCAGAGAACACCTTCCATTCTGTTCAACTTTGCCACATTGATCTGCTATCTCAGCTGTCACCTACCAATGACATTTGTAAACTAAATTGCGGCAGGTAATGTCACAACTGTGTTTCCCTGTGTGAAATAGTTATTTTCTGTATCATAATGCTCTGAACTAGTAACAAAACTGCGTGATAAGACCATTGCAAGCCTCCCATTAAGAGCATGGTCATTATAGATGGAGCTCATGTTCAGATTTTTGGGTAAGGATGGGAAAAGAAATTGACCAGGCCCTTTTCAAAGGAACCATTCCAGCATTTGCCCCGAGTGATTTAGGGAAAGCAAGGAAAACCTAAATTTGGATGACCAGAGGTGGTTTTGTGTCATCATCCTCCCGAATGTGAGTAAAGCATGTTACCAATGTGTCACATCGCTCCGTATGCAATCCTGTTAAACCATGTGTAGCATATCAATGGGAAGTTTGTGAATGCATCCAGAATGGATAATCCCAGCTGTTATAGCTGCAGCCATGCTGCGCACATGGACATGAACCAATAACATTGCACCCTTCCACCATACTTAACTGCACCTCACTTTGCTATTTTTATCAACGTATACTGATTGCAAACAATGATTAATCACTCCTCATTGGAGTTACTTTTCATTACAACCTCAATATACACATTAGTGTATCTGAACTCTTTTCCACATCAATATCCTTAACATGTAGCTCACATATTGGAAACTATTTCAAGTGTAATACCTGTGCTGAAGCTCTGGAAATGATAAAGCCAATGTTTAAGGGGACAATTCTTTAAAGACCAACTCCATACATCAGTGATGTGCAGCTACTGTTCCCCTTCAACAGTTAATACAAGTCAATTTATTCTTTCTGTGTTTTGTCAGTGTTTCAGTGCAACAGTGTATTATTTGAAACTAGGCCCATGTACTGCCAATAAGTGAGTAAGGGGCTCCATGAACTAGGGGAAAACTTTTCAAAATGACCATGGAGTGTATAACACCTTAACTATACCTGAATGTTACCATCGGGAATAGTCAATATTGAATCTCACATTGTTTTAATAATAGCTAAACTAGAGCACTTCTGTACCATGAATATCTTGTATATGAATGCATGACTTAATTTTAGTCTGAAGTACTGATGAACTTTGTCTATGGAGCAACTTTTCATTGAAATGGAAAGTACCATTTTTCCCCAAACTTGTTTTAGGTACATATGTGTTCTCAGCACTCTGCTGCATGTCCCTGCATATTGTACAGGTACCAAATTATGGAAAAGTATTTAAAATAAGCATTAGCATGTGGCGAATGATCTTTGTGCAAAGCAGTGCTTCATTCTGGAGTTCCAAATTTAAAGATATGGGAAATGCTTTTACTTGACTACTTCCACTGACCCCCTTCACGCTGTCCTTTCCTCAACCTAGGTTGTGACTAACCCTCCCTTTTACTCCTCCCTCCTACCTGACAAAGGAAATTTAATTTCCGAAAGCTTATGTTCCAAAAACTGTTTTGGTCTTTTTGGTGTAACTATCAGCAATACTGAGTTGAGGTAATTACTGGCAATCCACTCTAAAAGCTTTTGAATAATTTTAGCATCTCACTGTACAATTTGTCTGATTAATCAAATATTGTCTTGAGTACAGTTTTAGTTATTAAAAACTGTAGGCCTATCTCTGCACTTTTATCATCACAAAATGTAATGCCTCAGTGTTAATAGCACCCGGAACATTTTTTTTTTTCTGGCATATAGATCCAGTGGATTTTCTGGAATAGCACTTATAGCATTCTCAATTATTTCTCTCATTTAACAGCATGGATTTTTGGTATCATCATACCTTCTCAATTTTATGCCTACTAATCAGCTGTGTACAAACAGTCAAGCAGATACAGTGTTTCCTTTATCATCCAGACAAATATTAGATTTGGTTCATGTAACAGTTTCCATTTGCAATCTTAATATATATAATATAGTAAGGACAGTTTACAACTCACCGCAAAGACGTGGCGACGAGCTGCGACGGGCACATACAAAAGACATACATATACAACACTTTCAGCTATCGGCCATGGCCTTCTTCAGAAAATAGAACACTCACGCAATTACACAACACAGTCATACAACCATCACCTCCGGCTGCCGTACTTCGAATCACGCTCTGCACCCGTCCCCACCACCGTGACGTAACCTTCCTATCCCCCCTCCCCTCCACTCCCCCCGTCACCGATTCGCTGCAGAGCGTGATTTGAAGTGCGGCAGCTGGAGGTGATGGTTGTATGACTGTGTTGTGTAATTGCGTGAGTGTTCTATTTTCTGAAGAAGGCCATGGCCAATAGCTGAAAGTGTTGTATGTGTGTGCCTTTTGTATGTGCCTGTCGCAGCTCGTCGCCACGTCTTTGCAGTGAGGTGTAAACTGTCCTTACTATATTATTAATTCCAACCTGGACTTTCCATTATTATATTATACAATCTTAATATATGTATGGCAGGTATCAGAATTTGAATGAATGTGATCGGTAAACATACAAATAAAGACAGAACAAATAATAGCCTAAAGCTCTAAACAGAGTCAAAAATTAATCTGGGTATAAATGAGAAGACAAAAACAAATAGCATTCAATTAAAGACAAAATCTCTGAACACTTTAAACTGGTGATATCCTTCAATATAATGAGTGTTACAATACAATAAACCTGATATTGTAGCTTGTCTTGCCTAGGGCACCACTCGGATTTTCCTGGCATTGTTCATTATCTCTCAACTTCCCATAGCAAAAGTTGCTCTGGAATGTTAACTTGGGTCCAGTGTGCCCTTCTCCTCACCTGTCCTCTACTTATACTAATTGCAACTGTGATAAATAAACTGTCTTTTCACTCCCCTGCAATTCCCTCTCCCTCCTTTTTCATACACTTCTGTACAATGTCACTACCAATGTTTACATTTTAACAATTCTATTCAAATGTTCGTAAAGCTTATGGGACTTAACTACGGGGTCATCAGTCCCTATTAACAATTCTCTTATCACATACTACCAGTGTCTTTCCTATCCTTGTTGCTTTTTCTCCCTCACATGCTGCTTATTGCTTTGTATCTGTAGATGCTCGCTTTTTCTTAGCGAAGTTTGTTATTTTCTGTCATGCACCCACACTCCTGCACCATAATAGTCTATTTTCAGACATCTACATTCATACTCTACAAGCAACCACACGGTGTGTGGTGGAGGGTGCTTTGTGTACCATTGTAACAATCTCATTTCTGTTACTACTCATTATTTTTGTCTCTCCTGAAACTATCATCTGTTACCCACTGATTCTTCAGTGAAAAAAATCATACAGTAAGGAAGAAAGACTTAAACATGTTGTTATAACTGTTTTAAAACTAGTGCTTTGTTTTTTGTCTTCCATTCATTGCATTCCTTATTTCCCTAATCCTCCCCCCCCCCCCCCCCCGAGAATTTTGAGTACCTTCTGTCACTTTACATTATAAAATGCTTTTTTCTGGATTGAAAAAAAAAATCTTACAAATGTGCCTAAATTTTCCTTAAGTCTTGCTTACATTTTCAAGCATAAAGACAGTAATGCATCTCTGGTACCTGTACCTTTCCTAAAGCCAAACTAAACAGTACATAATACACCTTAAATGTTATTTTTATTTTCTAGTCTTTGAACTAACAATACAAAAGGAAGGAAAGAAGATTAGGGTTTAATATCCTGTCAACAATGTGATCATTAAGGATGGAGTATACACTTTGACAGTTTTAGCCAAGGATGGGGAAGGAAATCAGCTGTGCCCTTTGAAACAGACAATTGCTGCATTTGGCTGGAATGATTCAGTGACAGCAAGAGACTTGTTTGAACCACCGTCCTCTCAAATGTGAATCCAGTGTGTTGCCACAGGCCAAATTCCGCATCTGCAAACATACTATAGGGTATACAAGCCATTGCACGGGAGGGTACCTCGCGTCACTATAGGTAATTTTCTTTCTGTTGCAACTCAAGCCCAAATTTCTTTTATCTATGGGGACTATAAGGCAAATAAATAGTTCTGCAGTCAGCTTCAAATGCCAGTTCTCTAAAATTTTCTTAATAATGTTCTTCAAAAGTAATATTGCATTGCATCTAAGCAAAACCATTTGAATTCCCAAAGTATCTTAGTAATATCTGTCTGTTGACTGAACCTACTGGTAACAAATCTAGCAGTCAATTTCTGAATTACTTCTATACCTTTCTTTAATCTGGCCTGGTGGGCATTGCAAACACTCTAGCAGTAAATTTTAAAAAAGGGCTGCATTTCAGCAACAATGTTGGTTATCAGATTGTAAGTGAAATAACAGCCAACCAGTTGCAAATAATTAGATACCCTTTACCCAGGTTTTGGCAAAAATAATTTTCTCCTCCTCGAAAGACTTGTCAGACGCATTAAAAATATTATAAGGATAATGACATGCAAAATAGGATGGCAACAAAATACAACATTAAAATTGCAAGCATTATAAAATCTCATCTAATTTCACAAGTATCACCTTTTATTATGCTTACAATGTTAATGTTATATTTTGTTGTGTACCTGTTTCACACGTTACTGGCCTTGTAATATTTTTAACTAAGCTTGACACGTCTTTCCAAAGAAGAGAAAATTATTTTTATTGAAAGTCAGGTATAGGGTTAATAAAACTAATTATTTGCAACTGGTTGGCTGTTATTTCACCTATTATCTAACAAAACACAAGAATGGGTTGTAATTGTGTTCTATAGACAGTCTTCTTTACAAATGAACCACATATTTCCAGAATTCTTCCTTAAAATTATAGCCAACCATCTGCCAACCCCCTCCCCAGCAAACTATCCTTAGCTACTTGTTTCAGTTTGCAACATTAAACCTGGAAAGTTAATCAACTTCACTGTGTCAAACACAACAGGACTGTTTCCCCCACTCTTCTGCATAAACTTCCATTTTTGTAAGTTAAAACTAGGAGTATTTGTCACACCAAATAGAGCTTTTGACAAGTGACATTTCACCCTCCTGCTGTCACTCAATGACGACACTTTTAATAACACCACAGCATCCAGCAAACAGTCACAGATTGCTATGCTCCATGTCCATCAGACAGAGAATAATAGTGCTTGTATCACAATCCATTTGATACCCTCGTCTATGATGAGCACTTGTCGTCTAGACAAAATACTGGGCTTTATTACTTAAGAAGTCATACAGCCACTCACATACCTGGGAACCTATTCCATATGCTAATACCTTCATCATCAGTTAAAAATTGAGACATCTTTTAGAGTACAAGAATACTGTCAGCTGTAGCTACCGTATATTCCAGCAGATAAGACAGGATAGAAATTTTTGCCAAAGATGTATAGATTTATCTTATGTCTGTCGTACGAGACGGTCCCCAAACTATCAACAGCCCATGAATTTAGTTCAAAACGGTTATCATCTGGATAATAGCACGCACACTGTTTCGGGTAATGAACTTGAGTATTTATAAAAGCTTCTTATCTGCTATTGAGATGGTACGGTGGTACACTTCATAAAGCAAAAACCTCCTTCAGCATTGTTGCTGCATTGCCTGCACAAGTGTTGAACAACAACCTGATATTACAGCTAACAAGTATAGTTGTAACTTCTGTTGGGTGTAATGCTTTTAATTGGCCGTTTCACAGTTCTTGCTTCATGGTAGTTGCCATGCCTGTTGTTTCAATTGGTCTGAAATTCTAAACTGAGATCTACACGTTGGTGACATAGATATGAGAAAAGATATCATAGAAATATGGTAGGTGACTAAATTCTTTAATTTTTGCAATTGTAAGACATTGTATATCCACACATTTAACTCTAAGTAATTGTTTGATGTGTAAAGAGGAAGTGGTTCATGGTGTGGGTTCCTGTAGTCATGTCCTAGTTCATGAACCACGGACAACGTATGAGTGGCCAAGTAAGTGGTCCTGACAGTTGGGATACCAGTTACTTTGGAAAAAGTTTGGGCACCTCGGACATATTCTGAGACGTGGCCACTATTGTGCTCAGATGGCAAAGACTACCAAATCCACCGGTTAGTCCCTCGACTGTTAGAGGTAAAACCCAGTGGGGCCCTGGGCGAGTAAGGCTAGCAACCTGCTTCCCAGGTACTTCAATATCATGCTGGCAACAATCAGATCAAAATGCCTCGGACCTTTGGAAGTGATGGAGTACCACCTCTAATTGACAGACTAGGGACTCCTCAGATACGACTTGGCAAACGATATGGAATGATATGGGGAGCTATTAATATCAATGGGGATTACAATGGGAAGAAGGTAGAGCTGGCGGAGGCTTCAAGTAAGATGGGGTTAGATGTCTTAGCTGTTAGTGACGTTAGAGTAAGGGGAGAGAAAGAGAACGAAGTCGGAGAATACAAGGTCTACCTGTCAGGAGTTAAAGTAGAAAGAGCACAGTGGGGTGTAGGATTTTACATCAGGAAAGCAATCGAATCCAGCATAATTGCAATACAGTATGTAAATGAACGACTGATGTGGCCATCTCCAGTAAGAAAATTAGGACTGTGGCAGTGTATTCACCCTGTGAAGGGACAGATCAAGATGAGATGGACAGATTTTACAACGCACTTGGTGATGAAGTTGTTAGAGTGAAGGATAAGGATAGTGTTTTACTCATGGACGATTTCAACACCAGGATAGGAAATCGAACAGAAGGTTATGAAAAGGTTATGTGTAAGTTTGGAGAGGATTTGGAGGCCAACCAGAATGGAAAACAGCTCTTGGATTTCTGTTCCAGTATGGGCTTAGTTATCACAAACTCCTTTAAGCATAAGGACATTCACCGCTATATGTGGGAAGGAAGGGGAACCAGATCTATCACTGTCTATATAATAATAGACCAGGAATTCAGGAAGGCAGTCAAGGACACACGTGTTTTCAGGGGGTTCTTTGATGATACTGATCATTATTTAATCTGCAGTGAAATTGTTTTTGCGAGGCCAAAAGAGCAGAAAGTCAGGTCCATGTGTAGAAGGATAAGAGTGGAGAAGCTTCAAGACAAGGAAATTAGGCACAAATACATAACAATGATCTCAGAAAGGTACCAGTTAGTTGAATGTAATGATTTACAGTCACTGGAAGAGGAATGGTCAAGGTACAGGGACACACTTCTGGTAACAGCTAGAGAATGTCTTGGAACAGTAGTGTGTAAAGGTAGGAAGAAGCAGACAGCCTGGTGGAATGACACAGTCAAGGCAGCCTGTAAAAAGAAAAAGAAGGCATATCAAAAATGGCTCCATACTCGAAATCAGGCAGACAGAGAAAGTTATGTTGTAGAAAGAAAGAAAGCCAAACAGATAATTGCAGAATCCAAGCAGAAATCATGGGAAGACTTTGGAAACAAGCTAGAATCTCTGGGCCAAGCCGCAGGAAAACCATTTTGGAGCGTAATTATCAATCTTCGAAAGGGAGGGAAGAAAGAATTAACAAGTGTTTTGGACAGGTCAGGAAAGCTACTAGTCAATCCTGTGGATGCCTTGGGCAGATGGAGGGAATATTTTGAAGAATTGCTCAATGTAGGTGAAAAGGTCAATGATGTATCAGATTTTCAGGTAGAATGGGATAGGAATGACGATGGAAACAGGATCTCATTTGAGGAAGTGGAGAAAATGGTCATTAGATTACAGTGCAATAAAGCAGCTGGGGTGGATGAAATTAAGCCGGAACTCGTCAAATACAGTGGAATATCAGGTCTCAAATGGTTACACAGGATAATTGAAAAGGCGTGTGAATCGGGACAGGTTCCGTCAGACTGGACGAAAGCGGTAATCACGCCAATTTTCAAACATGGAAACAGAAAAGATTGCAACAACTATCGAGGTATCGTTTTAATTAGCGTTGTAGGCAAAATATTCTCAGGTATTGTTTAAAGGAGAGAGCGAGTATTAATTGAGGACAAGTTAGATGAAAATCAGTGTGGGTTTAGGCCTCTTAGAGGCTGTCAGGACCAGATCTTTAGCTTACGGCAGGGCGGGATTAAAGTAGGTGAAAACAAAATAAGCAGTCTCGCATATGCGGATGACTTAGTTGTAATGGCCAATTCGATTGAAAGGTTGCAAACTAATATTTCAGAGCTCGATCAGAGGTGCAAGGATTATGATATGAAGATCAGCATCTCCAAAAACTAAAGTAATGTCTGTGGGAAAGAGATTCAAACAGATTGAGTGCCAAATAGAGGTAGACAGTTTCAAGTACCTGGGATGTATTTTCTCACGGGATGGGAACATAGCGAAAGAACTGGGATCGAAGTGCAGCAAAGCTAATGCAGTGAGTGCTCAGCTAAGATCTACTCTCTTCTGCAAGAAGGAAGTAAGTACCAAGACTAAGTTAGCAGTGCACCACTCTATCTTTCGACCAACTTTGTTGTATGGGAGTGAAAGTTGGGTGGATACAGGTTACCTTAATCATAAGATAGATGTCACAGATATGAAAGTAGCAAGAATGATTGCAGGTACCAATAGATGGGAACAATGGCAGGAGGGTGTCCATAATAAGGAAATCAAAGAAAAGCTGGGAATGAACACCATAGATGAAGCAGTTAGATGGTGAGGTCATGTTACACGTATGGGAGAAGTAAGGTTACCTAAGAGACTCATGAGCTCGGCAGCGGAGGGTAAGAGGCGTCGAGGTAGACCAAGAAGAAAGTACTTAGATTCGGCGCAGAATGATTTTGAAGTAAAAGGCATACCATCAGACGAGGCATCAATGTTAGCACTGAATAGGGGATCATGGAGGAATTTTATTAGAGGTACTATGCTCCAGACTGAAAGCTGAAAGGCATAATCAGTCTCTAATGATGATGATGACGACGACGATGATGATGATAAATAATAAGTGTTTTTATGCTATCAGTCTTTGTTTCTTATTTCTGTCACATCATTTTATATCCACATTCGGTGCAGAATGATTTTGAAGTGAAAGGCATAACATCAGACGAGGCATCAGTGTTAGCATTGAATAGGGGATCATGGAGGAATTTTATTAGAGGTACTATGCTCTAGACTGAACGCTGAAAGGCATATTCAGTCTCTAATAATAATGATGATGATGATGATGTAAAGAGGAAACCTCCCCATTTTCCTAAAATTCCACTAGGATCATTATAGAGTGCAAATAAAGGGATGTCTGCTAACCCAAAATGGAGGCCTATCTTTTATATCTTCTGTATAAGATGACCCACATTTTGGGTGCCTTTTTCTATGTTTCTACTATTGTCTTATCTGCCAAAATAAACAGTATACTGAAATCAATTCTGCAGCCAAGAAATATAAAAAAGCATATTTCAAGGAGATTCATTCACTGGTTTTTGCAGCAACTCAAAACTATTGATCTTTACAGTAACACTCTTGCTGATGGACTTTATACTGGCAGTTTTCTCTGCTAATCTACTTGAGTAGCACCACATTCTTCAAGTTACTAGTTCATTCACAATTATATCTACAAACCACAA